>CM066581.1:15477500-16030000 GCA_033816785.1 Picus viridis | reverse complement strand
TGGAGTGTCCTTGGAATCCCCAAAGCACACTGGGTGCTGGCTGGAGTGTCCTTGAATCCCCCAAAGCACATTGGGTGCTGGCTGGAGTGTCCTTGGAATCCCCCAAAGCACACTGGGTGCTGGCTGGAGTGTCCTTGGAATCCCCCAAAGCACACTGGGAATTGGTGGAGTGTCCCTTGGAATCCCCCAAAGCACTCTGGGGATTGGTGGAGTGTCCCTGAAGGAATGGCTTTTAGGTAGGTGATAAATGGGACTTAGACTTGTCAGGATTGGAAGGGATCCCAAGGATCATCCAGTTCTGACCCCCTCCCTGCCCTGGACAGGGACACCTCACACTAAATCAGGTTGCTTACAGCCACATCCAAGCTGGCACTGAACACCTCCAGGGAAGGGGCATCCACACCCTCCCTGGGCAACCTGTTCCAGTGTCTCATCACCCTCACTCTCAAGAATTTCTTCCTCATCTCCAGTTTCAATCTCCCCTCTCTGTTTCAGCACCAGCTCCAGGTATGGAGCTTGTATCACAGGGCTGGAAGGGACCTCAAGGCTCAGCCAGTTCCAACCCCCTGCCATGGGCAGGGACCCCTCACACTACATCATGGTGCTCACAGTCATACAGCCTGGCCTTCAAAACCTCCAGGGATGAGGCTTCCACCACCTCCCTGGGCAACCTGTGCCAGGCTCTCACCACCCTCATGGGCAGCAACTTCTTCCTCACATCCAATCTTAATCTCCCCACTTCTAGTTCTGCTCCATCCCCCCTGTCCTATCACTCCCTGACACCCTCAAAAGTCCCTCCCCAGCTTTCCTGGAGACCCCTTAAGATAGGACTAGTGGGAATGGATACAAGTTAGAGGAGAGATTTAGATCAACTATCACAAGCTTGTGAAGTAAGTGGCCAGCAGGTCAAGGGAGAGGATTCTCCCCCTCTGCTCCACTCTGCTGAGACCATACCTGGAGTTCTGGGTCCAGTTCTGGAGCCTCTGTGCCAGGAAGGGTCTGGAGATGCTGGAAGGTGTCCAGAGAAGGGCCACAAGCATGAGCAGTGGGCTGGAGCTGCTCTGCTCTGAGGACAGACTGAGAGTTGGGGTTGTGCAATCTGGAGAGGAGAAGGCTCCCAGGAGACCTTCTGGTGGCCTTCCAGGATCTGCAGGGGGCTCCAAGCAAGCTGGGGAGGGACTTTGGAGGGTGTCAGGGATTGATAGGACTGGGGGGCTGGAGCAGAACTAGAAGTGGGGAGATTGAGATTGGCTGTGAGGACGAAGTTGTTCCCCATGAGGCTGGTGAGAGCCTGGCACAGGTTGCCCAGGGAGGTGGTGGAAGCCTCATGCCTGGAGGTGTTTGCAGCCAGGCTGGAGGTGGCTGTGAGCAAGCTGCTGTGGTGTGAGGTGTCCCTGCCCATGGCAGGGGGGTTGGAGCTGGCTGAGCCTTGGGGTCCCTTCCAACCCTGACAATTCTGTGATTGTCTGTGCTAAATGGGGCCTCGTGCAAGAGCTGATAGGGCCCAGGTGAGAGAGAGCTGACTGAGCACTCAGGCATGCCTGAGCTGGGTGCTCCTGTGCCCTCCATGCTGACGCAGAAACACTTTGCTTGTGCTTGAAGCGATCGGATGCCTGGGTGGAAATCGATTTGGCACTCAGCTTTTGTAAAGAGAGAAAACATTTCAGGGCTGCTTTGCTTTTCTGTTTTGCTTTGGAGATGGTTGAGTTAAAGGTTTGCAGTCACTTGATGAAAACAAGCTGGTAGGAAGCTTTTCAAAACAAGACTGAAAATAATGGGTGGCACTGGAAGGAAAAAAAACCTGGGCCCTGTCTGCAGGTCTGGGGTGGTGGTTGGGGTTTTCAGTGGGAGGAAGTGGTGTGTACAGATTCTGCTCTGGGCTTGCTTTGAACTGCTCTCCTAGTTCAAACTAAGCCACAAAACAAGCCCCACCTGCACTGAGCTGCCTGATTTTCAGCTGGTTTTCCCCGTCCCTTGCTTGTCACTGATCAGCAGGTGAGCGCATCCATCCCTCCTCTGAAGCTCTGCTAGCAGAACCAGTGCGTGGATTCACCTCCTGCCGAGCCCACCTGAGGATAACGTCTCCTTGCCTTTCTCCAGTGACCTGGGGCAGCTGATTGGGCACTAATGCATCAACTCTGAGGGCATTCACGCGTGAAATAGTTGGCTGCTGATAAGAGAATGTCATGGGGTGATCGTGCATGAAAGCTTCAGCACTCAAAGCACTCAAAGCTTAAGGCACTCATGGGTGCATGGCACTGATCCTGCAGCTCCTGCCCACAGCTGCCCCTCATGTGCTGCGCAGGCAGGTAACAACTTGTTGCTTGCTACAGCACAGGAGGTTCCACCTCAACATGAGGAGGAACTTCTTCACTGTGAGCCTCACAGAGCGCTGGAACAGGCTGCCCAGAGAGGTTGTGGAGTCTCCTCTGGAGACTTTCAAGCCCCATCTGGATGCATTCCTGTGTGACCTGTGCTGGATTCTATGGTCCTGCTCTGGCAGGGGTTGGACTCAATGATCTCTGGAGGTCCTTTCCAACCCCTAACATCCTGTGATCCTGTGGGAAAGTAACTGGGTTCAGGAAAGCCCACCAGTGGATTTCCCTTGGCTAACATCTACAGTATCCTGGCAATGTGTTGGACTGGAAAAACTCCAGAGATCCCTTCCAACCCCTAACATCCTGTGAGCCTGTGATCCTCTTCCCCCCACCCCCGGGCAGCCCAGAGGGCTCTATTAGCAGCCAGCCTGCTGTCTCTCCCTCTCCTTCCCCCACCGTACCTCACACAATCACAACAGAAGGCAGCTCAGCTTTGCATGCAAGGTCAGAGATAAGGCAGCCAGCAGCAAAGCAGCAGAGGCAGCCCAGAGAGGAAAAAGAAGAAGGAGAGAGAAAACTCCGTGTTCCCAAAGCTGTATAGGAATTTGCAGAGCCAATGAAACGAAATAAACTTATCTCTGTTGCTTGGTTACTTGCTCAGTCTCTTAGGAAATGGTGGTGGGGGGAATTCATCCAGCCCCTGGACTGAATTCTCTGGAAGAGTCGAATTCTTATTTACAATTCAAGCATAGCTTAAACCAGAAACGGATTTGTTATTTGCTTCCCCCTTACGTGTTGCTGGGAAAGTCATAAGAAAGTCACATTTCGAGTGGCAAATGGCAAACCTCATATTCTTCCTGGTATCAGAGCATCTTAGCAGATCGTTGAGGGAGTGCTTTCACCTACAGAAACGGGAGAGTTCTTCAAAGCAGTTCCTTAACTACCAGCTTGCATCTGGATAACGCTTAGAATCCTCAGATTCCTCCATTGAGAGGTCCGGCACAGCTTAAACTGTTACCGAATGAGTACAGCGTTCAGCTCTGAATTGAGAATGGGGCAAGATCTGCTGTTCTGCCTCTGCCAAATGAAGAGCATCTTAGCAGATCGTTGAGGGAGTGCTTTCACCTACAGAAACTGGTACCAGAGTTCTTCAAAGCGGTTCCTTAACTACCAGCTTGCAACTGGATCACAGAGATACCTTGACTGAGCTTTCCAACCTGTCACAGGGAAGCTTCCAGCTGCGGCTTTCCAGCTCATTTTTCAGGGCGCTTCTGCCTCGGGTTTCTGTCCTCACGGATAGCATCATGGGTCTGAGGGCAGAAATGCTGCCTGCCTGCAGCCCTTTCACTTAGAATCCTCAGATTACAGAGTGCAGAATACAGAATTAACCAGGCTGGAAAAGACCTTTGAGAGCATCAAGTCCAACCTATCACCCAACACCCTCTAATGAACTAAACCATGGGGCTAAGTGCCTCATCCAGGCTCTTCCTAAACACCTCCAGTGATGGTGACTCCACCACCTCCCTGGGCAGCACATTCCAATGTCCAATCTCTCTTGCTGGGAAGAATTTCTTCCTAACATCTAGCCTAAATCTCCCCTGGTGCAGCTTGAGACTGTCCTCTCCTTTTGTCACTGCCTGGGAGAAGAGACCAACCCCCACCTGGCTACAACCTCCCTTCAGGGAGTTGTAGAGAGCAAGAAAGTCTCCCCTGAGCCTCCTCTTCCCCAGGCTAAGCAACCCCAGCTCCCTCAGCCTCTCCACACAGGGCTGTGCTCCAGACCCCTCCCCAGCCTTGTGCTCTCCATTCCTCCACTGGAAGGTCCGACACAGCTTAAACTGTTACTAAATGAGTGTGATTCTGCCTTGGGCTCTCTGTGGTCAGCTTCTGCCCCCGTGGATAGCATCATGTGTTTGAGGGCAGAAATGCTGCCTGCCTGCAGCCCTTTCACTTAGAATCCTCAGATTACAGAATACAGAATCAACCAGGTTGGAAAAGACCTCAGAGATCATCGAGTCCAACCTATCACCCAACACCATCTCATCCTCAGATTCCTCCCTCTGAAGGTCCAGCACTGCTTAAACTGCTGCTTAATGAGTACAGCCTGAATTGAGAATGGGGGAACAAAATCTGCTGTCCTGCCTTTTCCAAATGTATGAGGAAGCTAAAGAGAGGAAAATGGTTGCAGCTCTGTCTTCTGGTGTCATTCAGCATCTGTTTCCTGGGCTTCAGAGCTGATGAGTGACAGTTATTGCTCTGTTCCTCAGACTAGCACGTCCCCCTTCAAGTGCCTATCTGCATTTCAAGGTGCCTGAAAACGCTGGCAGTGTGCTTGGAAAACTTCAGGGTGCAGAAGAGCAAAGCAAATGTTAGACTTGCCTTGCCCAAATAAGTGTTTTGGGCCACAGTTAATCAAAGCTTAGTTGATCAGAAGGTGTTGGGCGATAGGTTGGGCTCGATGATCTCCAAGGTCTTTTTCAACCTGGTTAATTCTGTGTTCTGTGTTCACTGACAGTGAGGCTAATTGTCATCAGCTCCCAGTATGTTTACACAGCAGCCCATAAAAGGAGCATCCTGGATGCCTCTGCCCTCAAACTTGGACACCTGAGGGATTTTGCCACTCCAAGGGTAGGAAGTTGAGGTGGGAAAGGATAGCTTCATCCCCTTGAGGAAAATGAAAGCTTGTGCACGGGCAGCAGCCAAGGCTTGAAGCACAGCTGTGTCATGCAAGTCCCTGGCAACTGGCCTCTGAAGAGGTACTTTTCCCAGCCTGCAGATGCTTCCTCTCCCTGTACTGCTCAAGAGGTGTGGGTGGGAGGGCCAGGAGTCTGCCAGGGGTTATCAGCGCTTTGCCTTCGTTTCCGAGCACAATGCAAGGAATGTGACTCACGGGAAAAGCTTTGGTCAGTGATGTGCTTGTAAGCACGGGAACAGAGAAACAGCTGTCTGCTGCCCATCTCTAGTGTGCTAACATGTCTGAGAGATTTAAATGGGCTTCTGGAGCAGTCTGTCTGCGGGACAAGCACAGAATCACAGAACACATCCTCTTGGAGGAGACCTCCAAGCTCATCCAGTCCAACCTTCGACCCAGCACTGCAGGGTCAGCACTAAACCATGTCCCTAAGCACTAGCCCCGCTCTCTGCTTGAACACCCCCAGGGATGGGGACTCCAGCACTGCCCTGGCCAGAGCATTCCAATGTCTGAGAACCCTCTCTGGGAAGAAATATTTCCTGAGATCCAGCCTGAACCTCCCCTGGGGCAGCCTGGAACCATTCCCTCTGGTGCTGTGGCTTGATACCAAGGAGCAGAGGCTGCCCCTCCTCGCTCCAAGCTCCTTTCAGGGAGCTGTAGAGAGCAATGAGATCTCCGCACAACCTCCTTTTCTCCAGCCTGAACACCCCCAGCTCCCTCAGCCCCTCCTCACAGCTCAGATGCTCCAGGCTCTTCTCCAGCCTCGCTGCCTTCAGTGTCCTTCTTGGAGTGAGTAGCTCCAAAACTGAAGCCAGTATTCCAGGTGTGGCCTCAGCAGTGCCCAGGAGAGGGGCAAGATCACTTCCCTGGTCCTGCTGGCCACACCATTGCTGATCCAGACCGGGATGCTGGTGGCTTTCTTGGCCACCTGGGCACACTGCTGGCTCATAGTCATCCAATTGTTGACCAGCACCCCCAGCTCTTTTTCTACCTGGCAGCATTCCAGCAAGTCTGCCCAAAACCTGGAGCATTCATGGGGTGGTTGGGACCCAAGTAGAGGAGCCAGCACTTGGCCTTGTTAAACCTCATCCCACTGGCCTTGGCTCATCAATCCAGCCTGGCCCCATCCCTCTGTAGAAGCTTTCTCTTCTCAAGCAGATCAGCACTCACACACAACTCTTTTTTTTTTTTGGTGTTTTGCAAACTTTGCCCTTGATCTTCTTGTCCAGATCAGCAATAAAGGTACTAAAGAGAACTGGCTCCAATACTAAGCCCTTGGTGAACACCAGCTGTGACCAGCCACCAAGTGGATTTGACTCCATTGGATGCTTGGGACTCTGCCATCCCTCCATTCTTTTACCCATCAATGAGTTTCTGCATCCAAGCCACGGGCAGTCAGCTTCTCCAGGAGGATGCTGTAGGGAACAGCATCAAAGGCTTTATTAGACTCTAGGTAGACAACATCCAGAGCCTTTGCCTCATCTGCTAAGTGGGTCACCTTGTCACAGGAGGAGATCAGGGTAGTCAAGCAGCATCTCACACACAGGGTCACACAGGATGTAAGGGGTTGGAAGGGAAGATCCAGAGATCACTGTGTCCAACCCCCTGCCAGACCATGGAATCCAGCACAGGTCACACAGATGGGGCTTGGAAGGCTCCAGAGAGGGACAATTCTCAACCTCTGTGGAAAGCCTGTTCCAGTGCTCTGTGACCCTCACAGTGAAGAAGTTCCTCCTCATGCTGAGGTGGAACCTCCAGTGCTGTAGTTTATATCCATTGCCCCTTGTCCTACCCCAGGGTGCAACTGAGCAGAGCCTGTCCCCTGCCTCTTGACCCCCAGCCCTCAGCTACTGATAGACATTGAATAAATCCCCTCTCAGTCTTCTCTTCCCTGCCTCTCATGAAGCCATGCTGACTGGGTCTGTTCACCTGGCTGTCCTGTAAGAGCCACACGGTGGCTCCACAGCCTTCCTCAGCACCAAGGTCAGACTGTCAGTTCCTCAGATCCTCCTTCCAGTCCTTCTCGTCAAGAGCTGCCACCTCAGCCACAGCTGCTGGCAAATGATTGGAAGCTAAGGTTAAGACTAATGTCTTAATTGTAAATCAATTGTTTTTTTCACCCAGAGAATTCGAGTCCAGCAGGGCTGGACTCCTCAGAGGGGCTGAACAGAATATCAAAGGATAACTTTATTCCATTTCATTGGTTCTGCAAATTTCTCTACAGTTTGAGAACACAGCCTGCTCCCCAGGCCTGGAAGCCAGGTGGAGAGGGTTTGGTTATTAGGGCTATGAGGATGATGAAGGGAATAAAACACCTGGCTGTGGGCTGTGGAAAGAAATCCAGTCATTCCTTTCACTGGTTCCTTTCTGAATCATAGAATTGTCAGGGCTGGAAGGAACCTCAAGGATCAGCCAGTCCCAAGCCCCCTGCCATGGGCAGGGACACCTCACGCTACAGCAGGTTGCTCACAGCCACATCCAGCCTGGCTGCAAACACCTCCAGCCAGGAGGCTGCCACCACCTCCCTGGGCAACCTGTGCCAGGCTCTCACCACCCTCATGGGGAAGAACTTCCTAACATCCAATCTCAATCTCCCCACTTCTAGTTTTTTTCCACCCACCCACCCCCCCCCAGTCCTATACCTCCCTGACACCCTCCAAAGTCCCTCCCCAGATTTCTTGGAGCCCCCTGCTCATCCTGGAAGGCCACCAGAAGGTCTCCTGGGAGCCTTCTCCTCTCCAGCCTGCACAACCCCAACTCTCTCAGACTGTCCTCAGATCAGAGCAGCTCCAGCCCTCTGCTCATCCTCGTGGCCCTTCTCTGGACACCTTCCAGCACCTCCAGATCCTTCCTGCAATCAGGGCTCTGGAATTGGACACCTAAGCCTTGCTAGGTTTGGGGTAAGTCTCAATCTGCTTTTTTTTTTTTTTTTTCATTGCAGTTCAAAAGGAAGTGATTTGGGACCTTCATAATATGATAGAGAGCTCCAGAGTAAGATCTCAAGGCTCAGATTTCTCTCTCTGCTGTGGTCTAAAATGGTTTAGGAGGTTTGGACCCTGGTTCAGCAAAGCACTTAAGTCTGCCTTTTCTTATTAGTCTCAGTGGACACTAACAAGACTGCCCAGGGAGGTGGTGGAAGCCTCATCCCTGGAGGTTTTGAAGGCCAGGCTGGATGTGGCTCTGGGCAACCTGATCTCTCCTAGGAGAGGTGAATGGGTTTTGGTGGCAAAGCTCCTGCACACCCAGGTGCTTTGCTTATGAGCAAGGTAAACAGCTGCCCTGCTCTGAAGCCAGCCCACCACAGAATGGGTCCACCGTGCTAAGTGCCTTTCAAGGCTTTTCTCTTTCTGTCTTCTCAGGAACACCAAGGAAAGTCTGACTGTACTATGTGCACATAAACCACCACTTAGCAACATGTAAATGTGACCTTTCTTTGTTTCAAGCAACCATATGGGAAGCCTTGCCACAACCCTTTCCTTCTGTGAGTAATTTGGGGTGTTGGACTGCATCTAAATCAGTCTTTTGCTTTAGGTGGCTCCTCCCTGGTTTTAAGGAAGCATAGAAAAAGAATTGCATGGGTAGAGAAGAGCAGCTGTGATGAACAGAACATATATTATGAGTTTAGAGTATGGGTAAGTACAGAAACTTCAGGCTGGAGAGGAGGAGGCTGAGGGGAGACCTCATTTCTCTCTACAGCTGCCTGAAGGGAGGTTGGAGTGAGGAGGGGGCAGCCTCTGCTCCTTGGTGGCAAGAGACAGGAGCAGAGAAAATGGTTTCAAGCTGCAGCAGGGGAGGTTCAGGCTGGATGCTGGGGAATATTTCTTCACCCAGAGGGTTCTCAAGCACTGGAATGGTCTGCCCAGGGCAGTGGTGGAGTTGCCATCGCTGGAGGCGTTCAAGCACCGTGTGGACCTGGTGTTTAGGGACATGGCTTAGGACTGACCCTAAACTGGGCCAAAGGTTGGACTGGATGAGCTTGGAGGTCTCTTCCAACAGGATGTTTTCTGTGGTTCTGTGATCAAGATGGTCTTTAGCCATACAGAGCCAGACCCAAGATGCCTATCACCTGCAGCTCTATCCACTAACAAGTTCGGTGGCCAACAACTCAACACAAGGGGAGTGGCAAAAATGTGCCCTGCTCAGGTGAGAGTTGTCCCAGTTGTTTTCTGCTCTTGGCATTGTTTTCAGTGTGTGGCTTTTTTTATCAGCTAGAGGTGAACTTTGCTCTCATGAAGCTCCTTGGTTTCCTTGTGAGCTTAGCTCAGCTATTAGGAACCCCAGTTGTCTTCTGCAACTGAAGTTGTCTCCTTCCTGACCTGGGTGATGGGGTCAGGGAGCAGTGTAATACCCTGGATATCCATGAGGAATTAGTTCGGGACCTGCTGAGCCACTTGGACACTCACAAGTCCATGGGGCCGGATGGGATCCATCCTAGGGTGCTGAGAGAGCTGCAGATGAGCTGGCCAAGCCGCTCTCCATCATTTCCCTCCAGTCCTGGCTGACTGGTGAGGTCCCAGATGACTGGAAACTGGCCAGTGTGGTCCCCATCCACAAGAAGGGACGGATGGAGGAACCCGGAAACTACAGGCCAGTCAGCCTGACCTCAGTGCCAGGGAAAATGATGGAGCAGATCATCCTGGGGGCAATAACTGTGCACCTGCAGGATGGCCAAGGGCTCAGGTCCAGCCAACATGGATTCAGGAAGGGCAGGTCCTGCCTCTCCAACCTGATCTCCTTCTATGATCAGGGGACTGCCTGGTGGATGTGGGGCAGGCTGTGGATGTGGTCTGCCTGGACTGCAGCAAGGCCTTTGACACCGTCCCCCACAGCAAACTGCTGGCTGAGCTGTCAGCTCGTGGCTTGGGCAGCAACACTCTGAGCTGGGTTGGGAACTGGCTGGAGGGCCGGGCCCAGAGAGTGGTGGTGAATGGTGCCACAGCCAGCTGGAGGCCAGTCACCAGTGGTGTCCCCAGGGATCAGTGCTGGGCCCCATCCTCTTCAATGTCTTCATTGGCGAGCTGGATGAGGGCATTGAGACAGTCATCAGCAAATTTGCAGATGACACCAAGTTGGGAGCAGATGTTGGTCAGTCAGAGGGCAGAAGGGCTCTGCAGAGGGACCTCGACCGGCTGGACAGATGGGCAGAGGCCAACAGGATGGCACTGAACAAGTCCAAGTGCCAGGGGCTGTACTTTGGCCACAGCAACCCCAGGCAGAGCTACAGGCTGGGGTCAGAGTGGCTGGAGAGAGGCCAGGCAGAGAGGGACCTGGGGGTGCTGGTTGATGGGAGGCTGAACATGAGCCAGCAGTGTGCCCAGAGGGCCAAGAAGGCCAACGGCATCCTGGCCTGCATTAGGAATAGAGTGGCCAGCAGGAGCAGGGAGGTCATTGTGCCCCTGTGCTCTGCTTTGGTTAGGCCACAGCTTGAGTCCTGTGTCCAGTTCTGGGCCCCTCAGTTTAAGAAGGACATTGAGACACTTGAAGGTGTCCAGAGAAGGGCAACAAGGCTGGGGAGAGGCCTTGAGCACAGCCCTGTGAGGAGAGGCTGAGGGAGCTGGGGTTGCTGAGCCTGGAGAAGAGGAGGCTCAGGGGAGACCTCATTGCTCTCTACAACTACCTGAAGGGTGGTTGTAGCCAGGAAGGGGTTGGCCTCTTCTCCCTAGCAACCAGCACCAGAACAAGGGGACACAGTCTCAAGCTGTGCCAGGGGAAGTTTAGGCTGGAGGTGAGGAGAAAGCTCTTCACTGAGAGAGTCATTCGCCATTGGGATGTGCTGCCCGGGGAGGTGGTGGAGTCGCCGTCCCTGGAGGCGTTCAAGAGGGGACTGGATGTGGCACTTGGTGCCATGGTCTGGTCGTGAGGTTTGTGGTTACAGGTTGGACTCGATGATCTTCGAGGTCTCTTCCAACCTTGGCAATACTGTGATACTGTGAATTAGACACATGTCATTGTGTTCTGTTGATTTTTTTCCCCCACTTAGCTCCTGGTAGCTAAACTGACAGCCTGCTGTTTTTTTGGCATGTGAACAGCTGTGCTCTTCAGCTGCTGTGATTTTGTAGATCCATTATCTCACAGAGCAGTAATCTTTGAAGTTCCTCTATAGGAAACCTGGACAACAGTCAGTCTCTTCAGACTGAGGATTTATAGGTCACATGCAGTGTTGGAAGGATCCAGTCATAGAACCACAGAATTGTCAGGGTTGGAAGGGACCTTGAGAATCAGCCAGTTCCAACTCCCCTGCCATGGGCAGGGACACCTCACACCACAGCAGGTTGCTCACAGCCACAGCCAGCCTGGCCCTCAAAACCTCCAGGGATGAAGTTTCTACCACTCCCTGGGCAACCTGTGCCAGTCTCTCGCCATCTTCACGGGCAACAACTTCTTCCTAACATCCAATCTCAGTCTCCCCACTTCCAGTTTTGCTCCATCCTCCCCAGTCCTATCAATCCCTGACACCCTAAAAAGTCCCTTCTCAGCTTTCAGATCCCGACAGGCCCCCAGAAGGTCTCCTGGGAGCCTTCTCTTCTCCAGACTGCACAGCCCCAACTGTCTCAGGCTGTGCTCAGAGCAGAGCAGCTCCAGCCCTCTGCTGTTCCTCGTGGCCCTTCTCTGGACACCTTCCAGCCCCTCCAGATCCTTCCTGGCACAGAGGCTCCAGAACTGGACACAGAGCTCCAGGTGGGGTCTCAGAAGGGCGGACTAGAGAGGGAGAATCCCCCAGCCCAGAATCCACATTCCTTCCTCCTTTCCATTTAGACTCCTCTGACATAAAAGCTGAAGTTCCTCATCTGCATGCTATAAATAGTGCCCTGCCTTTGTCCAGCACAAGCAGCTGTGACGAAGATGCTATCACATGAGCTCCTGTGCTGCCTCTCTAGCTCCATTTACAGAACCCCTGAGCCCATTCCATTTTCAGGCAGCAAGAGCATCAGTTTGCAGGACTTGCCTCCCAGCCTTATGCTTTTGTGGCAAGCAATCCACTCAGAGAGAAGCTTACACCAGCACCTCCAGATCCTTCCTGGCACAGAGGCTCCAGAACTGGACCCAGAGCTCCAGCTATGGTCTCAGTAGAGTGGAGCAGAGGGGGAGAATCCTCTCCCTGGCCCTGCTGGCCACACTTCTCTTGCTGCAGCCCAGGCTCTGCTTGGCTCTCTGGGCTGCAAGTGCTCACTGCTGGCTCCTGTTGAGCTTCACTTCCCTCAGCACTATGGTCTCAGCAGGGCAGAGCAGAGTGGGAGAAGAGCCTCCCCAGCCCTGCTGGCCACACTTTTCTTGCTGCACCCCTGGATCCCATTTGCTCTCTTGGCCACAAGGGCACTTTGCTGTCACATGCAGAACTTGCTGTCCACTATGTCCACTCCAAGTAATCTGGACTAGGACTCAGGTATTCTGCTAGAACAAGTCCCCTGGCACCACAAGTAATCTGCTGTGGTGCTATGGCAGTAATGTGTGCCTTACTTTTGTTCCAGTAGTACCTGAGTGATGAATTAGGATTCATTGATTTTTTTTTTTTTTGTCTTTCTTGGCAGTGTGAGAGTTCCTCCTGAGAATCTGAAGAGCCACTCAGCTGGGGAACTCCCTTCCTGAACTGACAGTTTTTAACTCAACCAGGCCACTTGAGATCACCAGGGGTTGAGGCATCACAGGGATTTGCTTTCAGGAGTGCAGCGCATCTGGCAGCTGCCACTGACATCAAAGGAAGCTTCCTGAGGCTCAGAGCTCTCTAAATAGGTTGTCTAAATATCACCCCTCTCAGAAGAGCAACTTCTTAATGCCTGCCGGCTCTCACTTCCCAGAGAGAGCTGCAGCTGGCAGGCTGCTGCGTTTGTTAATTTCTGTGCCATAGAAGCACAGGATGGGAAGGGACCTCCGAAGCTCATCCAGTCCAACCCCCTCTGCAGTCAGCAGGGACAGCCTCAACTAGATCAGGTTGCCCAGAGCCCTGTCGAGCCTCACCTTGAATCTCTCCAGGGATGGGACCCCAACCACCTCCCCGGGCAACATAAGCTGGGTCTTGCATACGAAATACTAACCGAGTCGTCATTTCCTCAGTCCTGACTTTACATATGAAGGTAGAAATTCGCCTTTCCCTTCTCTCCTTCCCTTCTCTCCCGCTCCTGCCATCTTTTGGGACCACCCGGTGCTTAGCCAGGTGTGATACCACCTTCCCCTCCGCAGCCCTGTCTGTGAAACACAAAGCCTTGGCTCACTCTGGGAGGTGGGATACTCACACTGTAATTAGCAAGAGAGAAGGCGACCATCTTAGCAATCCACAGGCTTTCCTTTCACAAAACTCTGCCTCCTTTTAAGCTTAATGTCCCATTTATTCCCCCTTAAGGCTTGTGAAGCGTCTCTTAAGACGATGGCAGAATCACAGAATTGTTAGGGTTGGAAGGGACCTCAAGGCAGAGCCAGTTCCAACCCCCTGCCATGGGCAGGGACACCTCACACTAGAGCAGGTTGCTCACAGCCACATCCAGCCTGGCCTTCAAAACCTCCAGGGAGGAGGCTTCCACCACCTCCCTGGGCAATCTCTCATCTCTCAACAACTTCAGTGTAAGGCCTGGGAATCCTTGAGGGATTTTATCTGCTGTGTTTCTTTATGCATGCTCTCATTCCTCAGGATTTTGCTTAGGATTAAAGATCATCGAACCATAGAATTGTTTGGGTTGGAAAAGACCTCTAAGATCAAGCACAACCATCACCCTAACACCCCCACGGCCACCAAACCACATCCCCAAGTGCCATGGCCGTAGGTTTCTTGGACACCTCCAGGGTGCACCTCAAGCTGCGCCAGGGGAAGTTTAGGCTGGATGTTAGGAAGAAGTTCTTCCCAGCAAGAGAGATTGGCCACTGGAATGTGCTGCCCTCCATCCCTGGAGGTGTTTAGGAAGAGCCTGGATGAGGCACTTGGTGCCATGGTTTAGCTGATTAGATGGTGCTGGGTGATAGGTTGGACTTGGTGATCGCCAAGGTATTTTCCAACCTGGCTAATTGTATTGTATTGTATTGTATTGTATTCTATTCTGAGAGGAGAGGTTCGGAGAGGAGAGGTTCGGAGAGGAGAGGATGTCGCAGTAGGGTGCCGGGCGGCACACACCACGACGGGGATGGAATTCAAGCAGGGGGTAGGGAGCGCCCGGGTCAAGGGCTCCTGCCCGCAGCAGCAAGCCCAGCAGACTGACGACTGCCTCCCTCACAGCTCACACTCGTTGCTCTCCTCTTGGTGTGGCTGCACAGGACTGGCTAGTCGACCTCCTCTTCTTACTGGCTGGTGATACTTATTAGGGTAGCGCAGCTGAGCCTTAACTCATCTATTGGAGTTACTTGTTAAGCCATCAACAGGTGGCTCCCATTTCATCTCTCCCTGCAGTTTCTAATCTTCAGGCATTCAGTCTGGGGGACACAGTCCCCACAAGAGGAGAGGAGAGGTTCAGTGAAGAGAGGAGAGGTTCAGTGAAGAGAAGAGAGGAGAGGAGAGGTTCAGAGAAGAGAGGAGAGGAGAGGTTCAGAGAAGAGAGGAGAGGAGAGGTTCAGAGAAGAGAGGAGAGGAGAGGTTCAGAGAAGAGAGGAGAGGAGAGGTTCAGAGAAGAGAGGAGAGGTTCAGAGGTTCAGAGAAGAGAGAGAGGAGAGGAGAGGTTCAGAGAAGAGAGGAGAGGAGAGGTTCAGAGAAGAGAGGAGAGGAGAGGTTCAGAGAAGAGAGGAGAGGAGAGGAGAGGAGAGGTTCAGAGAAGAGAGGAGAGGGAGAGGAGAGGAGAGGTTCAGAGAAGAGAGGAGAGGAGAGGAGAGGAGAGGTTCAGAGAAGAGAGGAGAGGGAGAGGAGAGGAGAGGGTTCAGAGAAGAGAGGAGAGGAGAGGTTCAGAGAGAGGAGAGGTTCAGAGAGGTTCAGAGAAGAGAGGAGAGGAGAGGAGAGGAGAGGTTCAGAGAGAGAGAGAGGAGAGGAGAGGAGAGGTTCAGAGAAGAGAGAGAGGAGAGGAGAGGAGAGAAGAGAGGTTCAGAGAAGAGTTCAGAGAAGAGAGGAGAGGAGAGAGGTTCAGAGAAGAGAGAGAGAGGAGAGGTTCAGAGAAGAAGAGAGGAGTTCAGAGGAGAGAGGGAGGTTCAGAGAAGAGAGGAGAGGAGAGGAGAGGTTCAGAGAGAGAGAGAGGAGAGAGAGGAGAGGTTCAGAGAAGAGAGGAGAGGAGAGGAGAGGTTCAGAGAAGAGAG
This sequence comes from Picus viridis, assembly GCA_033816785.1. NCBI lineage: Eukaryota > Metazoa > Chordata > Aves > Piciformes > Picidae > Picus > Picus viridis. The sequence continues at coordinate 16,014,787 of CM066581.1, read as the reverse complement.
GAGAGGGAGGAGAGGTTCAGAGAAGAGAGGAGAGGAGAGGAGAGGTTCAGAGAAGAGAGGAGAGGAGAGGAGAGGTTCAGAGAAGAGAGGAGAGGAGAGGAGAGGTTCAGAAGAGAGGAGAGGAGAGGAGAGGTTCAGAGAAGAGAGGAGAGGAGAGGAGAGGTTCAGAGAAGAGAGGAGAGGAGAGGAGAGGTTCAGAGAAGAGAGGAGAGGAGAGGAGAGGTTCAGAGAGGAGAGGAGAGGTTCAGAGAGGAGAGGTTCAGAGAGGAGAGGAGAGGAGAGGTTCAGAGAGGAGAGGTTCAGAGAGAGGTTCAGAGAGGTTCAGAGAGGAGAGGTTCAGAGAAGAGAGGAGAGGTTCAGAGAAGAGAGGAGAGGTTCGGAGAGGAGAGGTTCGGAGAGGAGAGGAGAGGTTCGGAGAGGAGAGGTTCGGAGAGGAGAGGTTCGGAGAGGAGAGGAGAGGTTCGGAGAGGAGAGGAGAGGTTCGGTTCAGAGAGGAGAGGTTCAGAGAGGAGAGGAGAGGTTCAGAGAGGAGAGGAGAGGTTCAGAGAAGAGAGGAGAGGAGAGGAGAGGTTCAGAGAAGAGAGGAGAGGAGAGGAGAGGTTCAGAGAAGAGAGGAGAGGAGAGGAGAGGTTCAGAGAAGAGAGGAGAGGAGAGGAGAGGTTCAGAGAAGAGAGGAGAGGAGAGGAGAGGTTCAGAGAAGAGAGGAGAGGAGAGGAGAGGTTCAGAGAAGAGAGGAGAGGTTCGGAGCGGTTCAGAGAGGAGAGGTTCGAAGAGAAGAGGAAGAGGAAATTGTTTTGGTACAACCAGCCTTGTGGTAGGTCTTTGATTTCCCTTTTACACCCAACAGTGATTTATGGACATTTGACTACTTTTCTGTTCAAGATCTGTGAAAAAAACAACCACAAAGGCATAGCTTAAAACTACCACAAGAGTGCTGAAGGTCCGATCCAGTCCAAGTTCCCTGAGCAACTTTGCCTCTGTTTGTGCCTCTCTCAGCTTTATAGGCTGGACTGCTTCTCAGTTCTTAATAACCTATTAACCCACATTGCAGTTGAGCTGTGCTGTAACTGATAGGCTGCTGCTTCATGGGAGTGAGTGGGAGGATTGGATCATCTGGAAGGAAGCTCTGAATCCCTTTGTTATACTTGGCTGCTGTTGCTGCTGGAGGTTGTTTGGTTTGGTTTGGTTTTCTTTTCTTTTCCCCTGAGGTTCTTACACTAAATGATAGTTCCCAGATTTCTGGGCTGTGGGACACATGCCAGGGAATGATAGGACTGGGGGAATGGAACAAAACTAGAAGTGGCTTGAGAGCAGCCCAGAAGAAAAGGCCTTGGGGATGCTCAACATGAGCCTCCAGCCTGCACTTGCAGCCCAGAGAGCCAAGCAGAGCCTGGGCTGCAGCAAGAGAAGTGTGGCCAGCAGGGCCAGGGAGGGGATTCTGCCCCTCTGCTCCACTCTGCTGAGAGCACAGCAGCAGCTCTGGGTCCAGCTCTGGAGCCTCTGTGCCAGGAAGGCTCTGGAGGGGCTGGAAGGTGTCCAGAGCAAGGCCAGGAGGAGGAGCAGAGGGCTGGAGCTGCTCTGCTCTGAGGACAGCCTGAGAGAGTTGGGGTTGTGCAGTCTGGAGAAGAGAAGGCTCCCAGGAGACCTTCTGGTGGCCTTCCAGGATCTGCAGGGGGCTGCAAGCAAGCTGGGGAGGGACTTTTGAAGGTGTCAGGGAGGGATAGGACTGGGGAGAATGGAGCAAAACTAGGAGTGGGTAGATTGAGATTGGCTGTTAGGACGAAGTTGTTCCCCATGAGGGTGGTGAGAGACTGGTAGAGGATGCCCAGGGAGGTGGTGGAAGCCTCCTGGCTGGAGGTGTTTGCAGCCAGGCTGGAGGTGGCTGTGAGCAACCTGCTGTAGGGGGTTGGAGCTGGCTGATCCTTGAGCTCCCTTTCAGCTCTGACAATTCTGTGATTCTATGATTCTGTGTGGTGAAGAGCCAAGGCTGAATAGTGAAAGGTGGTGGCTGGGTTGGTTTGTTGAACCCCTCCCCCCTCCCTTGTAATAAGCTAAAAGGCAAGGGAAGTTGATTTGTTTCCTCCAGCTTGCTGCTTGGCCATATTTTCCTGTTCTTAGGTGCCCTCAAGGAGGGAGAGGTCAAATCCTCTGCACATCTGCAGTTAAAAAGAAGGATGGCTCTGAAATAGACTTCTGGAACAACAGGATCTAAGGAATATTCTGGTTTTGATGGGACTGAGGCTGGAACCAAGGTGGAAAGACACCTGCCTTTTAAATGCCAATAGGAAAAACAGAGTGTGTCATGAGGAGGTGACACAGGCAGTGTCTGTGACATGTGTCACCTCATATCTGGCATTATGTAAGAGGAGAAATGATTCAGTGTTGCTTGATTTCAGCTGGTCTCTGCTGTTTTCCTGCATCTGGGTCAGGGCAATCCCAGGCACTGATACAGGCTGGGCAGGGACTGGCTTCAGAGCCGCCCTGAAGAAAAGGCCTTGGGGATGCTCAACATGAGCCACTAGCCTGCACTTGCAGCCCAGAGAGCCAAGCAGGGCCTGGGCTGCAGCCAGAGAAGTGTGGCCAGCAGGGCCAGGGAGGGGATTCTGCCCCTCTGCTCCACTCTGCTGAGAGCACAGCTGCAGCTCTGGGTCCAGGTCTGGAGCCTCTGTGCCAGGAGTGCCTTGCAGTATATGAAGGGGGCTCCTGGAAAGCTGGGGAGGGACTTTGGAGGGTGTCAGGGAAGGATAGGACTGGGGGGAATGGAGCAGAACTAGAAGTGGGGAGATTGAGATTGGCTGTGAGGAAGAAGTTGTTCCCCATGAGGGTGGTGAGAGCCTGGCACAGGCTGCCCAGGGAGGTGGTGGCAGCCTCATCCCTGGAGGTGTTGAAAGTCAGGCTGGATGTGGTTGTGAGCAACCTGCTGTAGTGTGAGGTGTCCCTGCCCATGGCAGGGGGTTGGAACTGGCTGAGCCTTGGGGTCCCTTCCAACCCTGACAATTCTGTGATTTGCCAGACTCACATGGAATCTCTGACCCTCCAAATCACATCACATGGAGTGGAAAGCCTCCTGGTGACTGCTGTGGGCCAGCAATCTGAAGGTGAACTCTCACCTTGTTAGCCCAGGTCCCAGCTCAAGCTTGTTTCGTGCAGTTTTATCATGGCAATTAGACTACAGCATTAACAAATGCTCTTGAGGATAGGGACAGGAGCCTGACTGTTTGTGAAAGCTGTTGCATGGAGCTCTTTGTGTTACCTTTGATCTGTAGAATTGCTCTCACAGGTCAAAAATCACAGAATGGTCTGGGTTGGAAAGGACCTCCAAGGTCATCCAGTCCAACCTCCTCTGCAGTCAGCAGGGACACCCTCCAGTAGATCAGGCTGCCCAGAGCCCTGTGAAGCCTCACCTTGAATATCTCCAGGGATGGGGCCTCAACCACCTCTCTGGGCAACCTGTTCCAGTGTTCCACTATCTCTATGGTGCAGAACATGTTCCTAACATCCAATCTAAATCTGCTCTCTCTGGTTTGAAGCCATTGCCTCTCATCCTATCACCACAGGCCTTTGGAAACAGTCTCTCTCCATCCTTCTTGTATCCCCCTTCAGGTACTGGTCATTATTAGATCTCCTTGGAGGTTTCTCTTCTCCAGGCTGAACAGCCCCAGCTTCCTCAGCCTGTCCTTGTAGCTTGGATGTTCTAAAGTTTTGATCATTGTTTGGTGGCCTCCTCTGGACCCTCTCCATCAGGTCCATGTCCTTCCTGTATTGAGGGCTCCAGACCTGGTATGCAGTCCTCCAGGTGGGGTCTTAACCAGGGCAGAGCAAAGTGCATGGACAGATGCCATGACATCCTCTTTTTACCAACACACTTTACTCTTCTGCTCACAAATAGCAGCAGCTGCACAGATCACATTCATTCCTTCTTGAATCTCATCCTGCAATCAAGTCACTGATTATAAAGCACTCAGCACAGTCAATTTGTTCATTGTACAGCACCAACTACACTCTTTAGTGACAACTCCACAGCAGCTCAGCTGAGAGCCACAGTGAGTTACAGATATTCCATGCAGGGAATAGGCCCTGCAGGAGAACACAAGAGCTTCAAGGGGGGTGGTGGGGTGGGGTGAGCTATGCTACCAGCTGTAAAAAAAAAGGGTTTGATTATTTTACCAGCTGATGAAGTCCAGTTGAATAGATCATTGACCTCAGAAAAGGTCACTTCTGACACAACTCTGTTTTCCAGCAAGGGGAATGCTTGGACAGAAATTACAGGGGGGGGAGGGAAAGGAAGGAAAAACCATCAGTTTATTTCTAAATCAGGCAGCATTAACATCTTTAGGCTTAGCCCCATGAAATCATAGCACTGCTGGCATGAAATATAGAAAGTTCCTGTGCTAATGAGAGCTCAAAAATAGACTCAAGCTTGGAGCTCAGTCCTGAAAGCTGACAAGAATCTGACTCATGCTAAATGGAACAGAAGGTGCTCAGCAGGTCTCAGTATCTGGCCTTGACTGAGCAGCAGGAGCCAGGCCTGGCTAACATAAGGTGGGATGAGTATCCTATAAAAGGGCTTTGCTCACCACTTGCTGGGTTTGCAAGCTCTGGCTGTGGTCACTTGCAGCACTGTTTGGACCTCAGTCACGCAGGCAGCTTAGAGAATCATAGAATAGAATCATAGAATCAAAAAGGGTGGAAGAGACCTCAAAGATCATCAAGTCCAACCTGTCACCCCAGACCTCCTGACAACTAAACCATGGCTCCAAGTGCCACATCCAGTCCCCTCTTGAACACCTCCAGGGATGGGGACTCCACCACCACCCTGGGCAGCACAATCCAATGGCTAGCAACTCTCTCTGTGAAGAACTTTCTCCTCACCTCCAGCCTAAACCTCCCCTGGCACAGCTTGAGACTGTGTCCTCTTGTTCAGGTGCTGGTTGCCTGGTAAGCTGTGTTGATGTTGAAAGGCAATGATTTGGCAGCAGTGAAAAGGAACTTTCCTGCAGCCACTGCCCCGGATAACCACTGATTGGTGGTTGCTCCTTAATTACAGAGTGAGCTACCTCGTGTGGTACACCTGGGATCCTTGCTCTTACCCAAACCTCCTACCCACATGTCAGGTCGGAGTCCCTACTAAGACTACAAAGCAATATGGAATGGAATGGAATGGAATAGAATAGAATTAACCAGGTTGGAAGAGACCTTTGAGATCATCGAGTCCAACCTATCACCCAACACCACCTAATCAACTTAACCATGGCACCAAGCACCCCATCCACTCTCCTCCTAAACACCTCCAGTGATGGTGACTCCACCACCTCCCTGGGCAGCCATTCCAATGGCCAATCTCTCTTTCTGTGAAGTTCTTCCTAATATCCAGGCTAAACCTCCCCTGGTGCAGCTTGAGACTGTGTCCTCTGGTTCTGGTGCTGGGGGCCTGGCAGAAGAGACCAACCCCCACCTGGCTCCAACCTCCCTTCAGGGAGTTGGAGAGAGCAATGAGGTCTCCCCTGAGCCTTGTCTTCTCCAGGCTAAGCAACCCCAGCTCCCTCAGCCTCTCCCCATAGGGCTGTGCTCCAAACCCCTCCCCAGCTTTGTTGCCCTTCTCTGGACACGCTCCATGTATGCTCCCTTGTTCCAAAACAATAACACACAACCTCTTGGGACAGTTGCTCACAGATCAGGAGACCTTCCCAACTTCCTCTGAGGTCAGTGTGGTAGTTGTGTGTGGCACAGTCTAAGCATTTGGCCTCATAAAACTGAATTTACAGTGCAGTCTAATACCTTCTGGTACTGAGACTGAGTTTACAGGCTGACCTGGCCAGCACCTTAAGAGCTCTTTTTCCTGATGAAGAGCATTTTCCTCTAGACTGCTCTGACATTAAGCCCAGCTGATGGAGTACAAAGACCATTTCAGGAATGCAGCACCAATGGCACTTTTGGATTAGCAGCAGAATCTAGAGGGAGAGGAGGTAGTAAGTGATAGAACAAGAGGGGACAGCCTCAAGCTGCAGTTGGGTAGCTTGAGGGACTTTGGAGGGTGTCAGGGAGTGATAGGACTGGGGGGAATGGAGCAGAACTAGAAATGGGGAGATTGAGATTGGCTGTGAGGAAGAAGTTGTTGCCCAGGAGGGTGGTGAGAGCCTGGCACAGGCTGCCCAGGGAGGTGGTGGCAGCCTCCTGGCTGGAGGTGTTTGCAGCCAGGCTGGAGGTGGCTGTGAGCAACCTGCTGCGGTGTGAGGTGTCCCTGCCCGTGGCAGGGGGGTTGGAGCTGGCTGAGCCTTGAGGTCCCTTCCAACCCTGACAGTTCTGTGATTGACTGGCAAGCCCACAGGCAGCTCTTACCTATCTGGTACATGGCAGGGGGATGGAACTGGCTGATCCAGCCCTGACAATTCTATGATTCTATGTCCCTAAGTGCCAGGTCCACACTGTGCTTGAACATCCCCAGAGTTTGAGACTAGGGAGAAGAGACCAACCCCCACCTCACTCCAACCTCTTTCAGGGAGCTGTCGAGAGCAATGAGGTCTCCCCTCAGCCTCCTCTTCCCTGGAAAGCTGCTGCTTTCCCTTACAGGAAGCTGAAGAAGCCTTCTTGGAAACAGTTTACTTTTCTGAATAGGTTCTTGACTTTCTATAGGCTGCTTTGCTTAATTCCACACAGAAAGGAACAGTTGCTGAAAGGCAGCACAGCTGCCTGCTGTTGCCACTTAGTGAAGTGCCTCTCTTGTACTTGGCAGCTTCTTTGGGGCCAGTGGATGGAGCACTTCTACATATTTCCAATAAACCCCAAAAAGAATCAACAACCAACCCTGGGAAGTTTTAACCTGTGTTGAGTCACCCAGTCACAGAGTCACGGAATGCCAGGGGCTGGAAGGGACCTCAAAAGCTCATCCAGCCCAGCCCCCCCCTGCCAGAGCAGGGTCACCCAGAGCAGGTCACACAGGAACACATCCAGGTGGGGTTTGACTATCTCCAGAGAGGGAGACTCCACAACCCCCCTGGGCAACTTGTTCCAGTGTTCCACCACCTTCATGGTGCTGAACTTGTTCCTAACATCCAATCTAAGTCTGCTCTTCTCTAGTCTGAAGCCATTGGCTTTCATCCTGTGTCACTGCAGGCTTTGCAAACATTTTCTCTCTATCCTTCTTATAGCCCCTTCAGGTACTGGCAGGCTGCTATTAGGTCTCCTTGAAGCCTTCTCTTCTCCAGGCTGAACACCCCCAGCTCCCTCAACCTGTCCTTGTAGCAGCTGCTCCAGCCCCTGATCATTTCCATGGCACTCCTCTGAACCTGCTCCATCAGGTCCATGTCCTTCCTGTGTTGAGGGCTCCAGACCTGTACACAGCACTGCAGGTGAGGTCTCAGCAGAGCAGAGGGGCAGGATCCCCTCTCTCCATCTCTGGCCACACTGCTTTTGATACAGCCCAGGCTGCCCTTGGCCTTCTGGGCTGCAACCTCACACTCTGCTCCTGTCTATGCCATGCTGTCAGACCTCAAACAAGAATCTGGAGAGCCTTTTCCTGTAGACACCAATAATGAAGTCCTTACTGATGCTAACTTTCACCTTATTGATTTCAGTGCCAACCTGAAAAACTGCAACAAGCAAGAGGGAATTTATTCTTTGCTGCCCAGCATGGTGTAAGCTTCTCTCTGAGTGGATTGCTTGCCACAAAAGCATAAGGCTGGGAGGCAAGTCCTGCAAACTGATGCTCTTGCTGCCTGAAAATGGAATGGGCTCAGGGGTTCTGTAAATGGAGCTAGAGAGGCAGCACAGGAGCTCATGTGATAGCATCTTCGTCACAGCTGCTTGTGCTGGACAAAGGCAGGGCACTATTTATAGCATGCAGATGAGGAACTTCAGCTTTTATGTCAGAGGAGTCTAAATGGAAAGGAGGAAGGAATGTGGATTCTGGGCTGGGGGATTCTCCCTCTCTAGTCCGCCCTTCTGAGACCCCACCTGGAGCTCTGTGTCCAGTTCTGGAGCCTCTGTGCCAGGAAGGATCTGGAGGGGCTGGAAGGTGTCCAGAGAAGGGCCACGAGGAACAGCAGAGGGCTGGAGCTGCTCTGCTCTGAGGACAGACTGGGAGAGTTGGAGTTGCTCAGTCTGGAGAGGAGAAGGTTCCCAGGAGACCTTCTGGTGGCCTTCCAGGATCTGCAGGGGGCTGCAAGCAAGCTGGGGAGGGACTTTGGAGGGTGTCGGGGAGGGACTTTGGAGGGTGTCGGGGAGGGACTTTGGAGGGTGTCAGGGAGGGATAGGACTTGGGGGGGGGGGGGGGGGATGGAAACAAAACTGGAAGTGGGGAGACTGAGATTGGATGTTAGGAAGAAGTTCTTCCCCATGAGGGTGGTGAGAGCCTGGCACAGGCTGCCCAGGGAGGTGGTGGCAGCCTCTTGGCTGGAGGTGTTTGCAGCCAGGCTGGAGGTGGCTGTGAGCAAGCTGCTGTGGTGTGAGGTGTCCCTGCCCATGGCAGGGGGCTTGGAACTGGATGACCCTTGAGGTCCCTTCCAGCCCTAACAATTCTATGGTCAGCTTGACAGGCTGTATTTTGTTCATCAGATTTGTGCTGCTGCTGCTGCTGCTCTTCTGCATAAGGAAGCTGGCCTGAAAAGCCAGAAGTACCAAGTGACCTCCTCTTTGCAGGCTACCACATGTTCAGCAAACAGACCTGCAGATGAGGGGCTTAAATCAAGCTAGCAAACAGATGATTAGGCAGAATTGCTCAGAATAGAATAGTTGGTGAGAAGTTAGCCATGGCTGACAGGGAATGAATCTACCTGGCTGCTTTGTGTGTGACCATGAGAGCCTACAAGAAGGATGGAAAGGGACTGTTGGCAAAGGGATAGGATGAGGGGCAGTGGTTTTAAATTAGAGGAGAGTAGGTTGAGGCTGGATATTAGGAGGAAGTTCTTTGGTATGAAGGTGGTGGAACACTGCAACAGGTTGCCCAGAATGGTAATTGAGGCCCCATCCTCGGAGATATTCAAGGTAAGGCTTGACAGGGCTCTGGGCAACATGATCTAATGGAGGATGTCCCTGCTCCCTGCAGGAGGGTTGGACTGGATGAGCTTTGGAGGTCCCTTCCAACCCAGCCCATTCTATGATTCCATGGAGACAGCACAGCTTTTGGGTTTAAGGGCATGAGAGAACCATTGTTCCTGTCCTGAGAATTCAACACCACAGATCTTTTAGGAGGAAGCAGCAATTATACAGCACAGGAGGCACTGGCATGGCCAAATGATAAACTTGACAGAGCAGTGAGATTTGGTCCTACCTAAGCCAGCAAGGTATGAAATGCTGTGACCCTGCTGCAGCAGGAGCGGGACAAAAGTGAACCTGAGCCTCAGCCATCATTTCTCCTCTGTGTACCACTTGCCCCCATGTAGAAATAACTTCCCCATCATTGCACAATCACTTGGTCAGCTTCCAGCCATGCAGTGGGCAACAAGGAGTTAGAGGGAGACTCAAGCACAGCCTTTGCAGCATGGTATAGAGAAGTGCTCCCTGCTGGGGATGCTTACAGCAGGAGCATGCAGAGGGGAGGTGAGCAGGCCCCTCTGTGGTACTCAGCAGAGAACAGCCTAGCCCCTGAGAGACAGCTGATGTGAAATGTCACTGCTGGGTCAAAGCCACCATGTCAGTTGACCTTGAGTGTCAGCTGTGATGCAAAAGTAATGTGACTGGAGTGGCCCAGGAGCAGTAGCTGGCTGTCAGCGATGCAAGATGTGCTGCTCACTTCAGCTGCTCATCTGAAGAGGATTAGGGAAACTTCTTACAGGCTAGAACTGAATCAGAGTTGTTTCAGTTGGAAAAGACCTCTAAGATCCAGTCCAACCATCAACCCAACACCACCATGGCCCCTAAACCATGCCCCCAGGTACCATGGCCACAGGTTTCTAGAGCATCTCCAGGGATGGGGACTCCCTGGGCAGCCTGTGCCAATCCCTGACCACTCTTGAGGCAATGAACTTGTTCCTAATCTCCAACCTAACCCTCCCCTGGCCCAGTTTCAGGCCATTTCCTGATGCTGAAAGCATTGACCAAGCGTGCTTAAATACTAGACTAGACTAGGATGGGATAGGATGGGATAGGATAGAATAAACCAGGTTGGAAGAGACCTTTGAGATCGAGTCCAACCTATCACCCAACACCATCTGGTCAACTAAACCATGGCACCAAGAGCCTCATCCAGGCTCTTCCTAAACACCTCCAGTGATGGTGACTGCACCACTTCCCTGGGCAGCACATTCCAATGGCCAATCTCTCCTGCTGGGAAGAACTTCTTCCTAACATCCAGCCTAAACCTCCTCTGGTGCAGCTTGAGACTGTGTCCTCTTGTTCTGGTGCTGCTTGCCCTGGAGAAGAGACCAACCCCCACCTGGCTGCAACCTCCCTTCACGTAGTTGTAGACAGCAATAAGGTCTCCCTGATCCTCCTCTTCTGCAGGCTAAGCAACCCCAGCTCCCTCAGCCTCTCCTCACAGGGCTGTGCTCCAGACCCCTCCCCAGCTTTGTTGCTCTTCTGTGGACACCTTCCAGCATCTCAACATCTCTCCTAATCTGAGGAGCCCAGAACTGGACACAGGACTCAAGGTGTGGCCTAAGCAGTGCTGAGCACAGGGGCAGAATGACCTCCCTGCTCCTGCTGGCCACACTCTTCCTGATCCAGGCCAGGATGCCATTGGCCTTCTTGGCTTCCTGGGCACACTGCAGGCTCATGTTCAGCCTACCATCAACCAGCACCCCCAGGTCCCTCTCTGCCTGGCTGCTCTCAGCCCCTCTGCCCCCAGCCTGTAGCACTGCCTGGGGTTGCTGTGGCCAATGTGCAGCACCTGGCACTTGGATGTGTTCAATCTCCTGCCCTTGGACTCTGCCCATCTCTCCAGCCTGGCAAGGTCCCTCTGCAGAGCTCTCCTACCCTCTAACAGCTCAACTCCTGCCCCCAGCTTGCTGTCAGCTGCAAACTTACTGCTGATGGCCTCAATGCCCTGTGTGTAAAAATAACTCTGGACTGGGGCTGAATGAAACCAAAGCTTTCAAAACACAGCTGAGATGAAACTGCTCATTTCCATCCTTTTTGTGGTTTGATTGTTTGAAGTTAGCATGTTTCCCACGGTTTCTAGCCAAAGCCATTTCAGATTCATCTGATAACTCAGTGCAAATTTGTGTGCAATTTGGCTTTTTGGAGGTGTCCCTGCTTGCTGCAGTGGGGTTGGGCAGGGAGGGCTTTTGAAGGTCCCTTCCAACCCAGCACACTCTGTGAATCTGTTGTGTTTTGAGCTGAATCTGGATGCAGTTTCAGGGTTACAATGGAACCAGTGCATGTAGCGGGGGTTTGGTTAAGTTCAAAGGATCACAGGGCTGGAAGGGACCTCTGGAGATCTTCCAGTCCAACCCCCCTGCCAGAGCAGGACCATAGAACCCAGCACAGGTCACACAGGAACACATCCAGACAGGGCTGCAAAGGCTCCTGACAAGGAGACTCCATAGTCTCTGCGGGCAGCATGTTCCAGCGCTGTGACCCTCGCAGTAAAGTTCTTTCTCATATTGAGGTGGAACTTCCTGTGCTGCAGTTTATAACCATTGCCCCTTGTCCTACTACAGGACACAGTGAGCAGAGGCTGTCCCTGTCCCTGCCTTCCTGACCCCCAGCCCTCAGCTATTGATAGACATTGATCAGATCCCTCTCAGCCTTCACCTCTCCACACTAACCACCTCCAGGGCTCTCAGCCTCTCCTCTCCAGGCAGTGCTGCAGTGCCTTCAGCAGCCTTGTAGCCCTCCCTGTGGGCTAGAACAGAATAGAACAGAATGGAATGGAATGGAATGGAATAGAATAGAATAGAATAGAATAGAATAGAATAGAATAGAATAGAATAGAATAGAATAGAATAGAATAGAATAGAATAGAATAGAATCAACCAGGTTGGAAGAGACCTTTGAGATCATCAAGTCCTGTGTGACCTGTGCTGGATTCTATGGTCCTGCTCTGGCAGGGGGCTGGACTGGATGATCTCTGGGCCTTCCCTTCCACCCCTAACGTCCTGTGATCCTGTGGGTGCTGTGATCATGTCACTTTTCACTTCACACCAAGCCCCTTCAGTTCAAATTTCCTTTAGGTCACTAAACATTTCCCTTTAGTTCCCTGTCAGTTGCATGCTTCTGCTCAAGCATTATTTCTGAACAAGAGAGACAAACAAATAGACTCTGGAGTAATAACATGCAGCACTCCAGAGTGCAAACAAACACAGCATATACCTGTGATCAGCCTGTTGGTAACAGCTTGACATCCTCCAGAATTAGAACTCTTCAGTCTTGGGACAGCAGGTCCCGAAAGAGACTTTTTGTCTGTGTGTTAGGTCCTGGGGTTGGGGGGGAAACCTGCTCCTGCTGGAGTTCCGTGCCAGGTCTGCAATGAGACTTTAACAGAGTGTTTTGGCAGGGCTGCTACGCTCAGACAAAAGCAAATCTGTGCTTTTAACCGGCTCCATTCAGTCCATCCTCTGCCAGAGCAGTCTGTGCCGCTCAGCCCCTGCCAGCGTAACTGTGCCTCAAGAAAGGTTTCTTTACGGCTGAAGTGGGGGTGGCAGCATCACACAGCCTCGGTAATTTGGATGGACTGGCAGGGGTGTGTACAACAGTGAGCTGCAGCAGGATGCCAGCCAGCCAGCCAGCAGGGAGATGCAAATGGCAGTTTGCAGCTCGTTGGGTGTCAAAGAGAACGTGCTCAAGACAAATCGTGCCCCCGTCCCTACCGTTGCTTTAAATAAGAATGTGCTTCCATGGGTGGCTTGAATGAGTCTAGCTGCAAGCGCTGCTCCCAGTCTCTCTGTCAGCTTCAGGCTAGCAGCAATACGACTGTTCGTGAGACAAAAGGGGGAACTGCATTAGGAGGCTGACCCAGAAGGTTTCCTGTCAGCCCTTATCCATGTCCAAGCAGTGTCCCTACTGCAGCTTCTCAGTCAAGCTGTATTGGTACAACTGCCGGCCAGTGATGGGCTGGGAGCAAGCAGTTAGGGGCAGAAAGTCTTCAAGCTGGTGCTCACAGTGAGAGAAACAGCCATGGCAGCAAGGCTTGTTGGCTATTTCCATGAGTTTCAAGGCAGGTTCTTTTTCTCTGTACTCACTCCCCATACACAAACCCCAGGCTGCTGTTTAACCTCTGTGCAGGGTTTCTGTGCTGCTGACCACGGACCTCATCTGAGTAGGAGGGGATTTATTGCCATGTGTGTGAGGGGTATGATCAAACAGCCATGGTGGATGGAATGGAATGGAATGGAATGGAATGGAATGGAATGGAATAGAATAGAATAGAATAGAATAGAATAGAATAGAATAGAATAGAATAGAATAGAATAGAATAGAATAGAATAGAATGGAATAGGAATAGGAATAGAATTAACCAGGGTGGAAAATACCTTTGAGAGCATCAAGTCCAACTTATCACCCAACACCATCTAACCAACCAAACCATGGCACCAAGGGCCTCATCCAGGCTCTTCCTAAACACTTCCAATGATGGTGACTCCACCACCTGCCTGGGCAGTACATTCCAATGGCCAATCTCTCTTTCTATGAAGAACTTCTTCCTAACATCCAGCCTAAACCTCCCCTGGTACAGCTTGAGACTGTGTCCTCTTGTTCTGGTGCTGGTTACCTGGGAGAAGAGCCCAACCCCCACCTGGCTACAACCTCCCTGCAGGGAGTTGTAGAGAGCAATGAGGTCTCCCCTGAGCCTCCTCTTCCCCAGGCTGAGCAACCCCAGCTCCCTCAGCCTCTCCTCACAGGGCTGTGCTCCAGACCCCTCCCCAGCTTTGTTGCCCTTCTCTGGACACGTGTGTGTGAGTGTATGATCAAACAGCCAGGGTGAATGCAATACCCTCTGTCAAGAAGATCTAATCTTCAGATGAGGTGCAACATCTCCCACTAATGATCCCATCTAATCACAGGACGTGGGTTTGCATTGCATCACTGTCAAGTGCTTTAATAGCTTTAGTCAGAAGGTCCTGCACTGATTACAGGCTGCTGGTGGTTAAAAGAAGGAGAGCTGCACTAAAGGCACATTTGTGTGGCCAGGGGAAGATGGCAAGGACATTGGCTGGGAAGCTGAGATGCAAGGCAGGAAGGCATGTGGTCATGCTTTGATTTGTGACTAATCTTGCTGAGTGCTTGGCATGGTGGTGATTGCTGTGTATGGGAGTCACAAGAGCCTCTCCACTGACTTCCACAAAGTGATGCAGATTTAGACTAGACTAGACTAGAATAAACCAGGTTGGAAGAGACCTTTGAGGTCATCGAGTCCAACCCATCATCCAACACCATCTAATCAACTAAACCATGGCACCAAGCACCCCATCCAGTCTCTTCCTAAACACCTCCAGGGATGGGAACTCCACCACCTTCCTGGGCAGCACATTCCAATGGCCAGTCACTCCCTCTATGAAAAATTTCTTCCTAACATCCAGTCTAAACCTCCCCTGGCGCAGCTTGAGACTGTGTCCTCTTGTTCTGGTGCTGGTTACCTGGGAGAAGAGACCAACCCTCACCTGGCTACAACTTCCCTTCAGGTAATTGTAGAGAGCAAGAAGGTCTCCCCTGATCCTCCTTTTCTCCAGGCTAAGCAACCCCAGCTCCCTCAGCCTCTCCTCACAGGGCTGTGCTCCAGACCCCTCCCCAGCCTTGTGCCCCAGACCCCTCCCCAGCCTTGTTGCCCTTCTCTGGACACATTCAAGAGTCTCAATGTCCTTCTTAAACTGAGGGGCCCAGAACTGGACGCAGGACTCAAGGTGTGGTCTAACCAGTGCTGAGCACAGGGCACAAGGACTTCCCTGCTCCTCCTGGTCACACTGTTCTTGATGCAGGCCAGGATGTGCAGGGATGGAGCCAGGCTCTGCTCAGCAATGTCCAATGACAGGACAAGGGGCACTGGGGGCAAACTGGAGCAGAGGACAACAGATGTCTTTAATGTCCTGTAACTTCTGTGTGTACATGGTCCCTGATGAGGCTTCTGCCTTGTGGATTAAAGGAAACCAGATAATGCATTCTGATCCTCCCTTGTAGGACTAAGAGCATAAGGAAAAGCAAACTGGAGATTGCTCCTGTTTAAGCCAATGACTGTAAACAAGTGAATGTTCTCAACATGCATGGCTGGATGTAAGGGTCTGGAGAACAGGACTTATGAGGAGCTGCTGGGGGAACTGGGGTTATTTAGTCTGGAGAAGGCTGAGGGCAGACCTCATTGCTCTCTACAACTCCCTGAGAGGAGGCTGCAGTGAGGTGTGAGGGTTGGTCTCTTCTCCCTAGTATCAGGTGATAGAACAAGAGGAAATGGCCTGAAATTGTGCCAGGGGAGGGTTAGCTTGGAGATCAGGAAGAATTTCCTTGCTGCAAGAGTGGTCAGGGATTGGCAGAGGCTGCCCAGGGAGGTGGTGGAGTCCCCATGCCTGGAGGTGTTCAGGAAATGTGGCCATGGCACTCTGAGATGTGGTTTAATGGCCATGGTGGTTGTAGGTCGATAGTTGGACTTGAAGATCTCAGAGATCTTTCCCAACCAAAACAATTCTGTGGTTCTAGAAGGCAGTTCTTCCCTTGTCAGTGTGGGGTTAGCTAGGCAGGGCCAGATTAAGATTGTTCTCCACCATTTGTGGTCCATCTCACTGGCTTCTATGGAGTTGCTCCTGCCTTGCAGAGTAACATCCTGAAGTAACAAGGGGAGTGTTACCTGGCAGCTTTACCTCTGCTTCTGAAAGCCAGTGCAGTTGCTTAGCGAGGGAAAGGTCTGTAGAGTATTCTGCTGCCAATATGGGAGGTGTCTGGGGAGCTTCAAAGTTATTGCAAAGATCATCATCATCACCATCATCACCTAGTGCCTAACCCTAACCCAAGCTCCCTGCCATGGGCAGGGACACCTCCCACCAGCCCAGATTGCTCAAGACCTCATTCAGCCTGGCCCTAAACACCTCCTGGGAGGGGGCAGCCACAGCCTCCCTGGGCAACCTGTGCCAGAGTCTCCCCACCCTCACTCTCAACAATTTCTTCCTCATCTCCACTCTCAGTCTCCTCTCTTCAAGCTCAAAGCCCTTTGTCCTGGCATTCCATGCCCTTGTCAAAAGACCCTCCCCAGCTTTCTTGTAGCCCCCATTCAGGTAGTCACTGTCCTGATGGTAGCTGCAGTATAGGGAGCTGACTCATGTAGGTTTTCCTGTAGTGTCCTGCAAGATGGAGCTACAAGAGCAAGGTCTGCAACCCACCCTGCCCTGAATTTTCTTTGAAGCCCATCTGTTACTTCAAGGGGCATTAGAAAGAAGCACCTGTTCTGGAGAACTCACTAAAGCACCTTAAGCCTCCATGTGACCATCTGTACCCGGCCCATATGCTGGCAGATGCAGCTTTAAGCCCACGGGGGGAAATGAGGTTGTTGGGTGGGGGGCAGGGGGAGTTTCTCCACCCAGCAAAATGTGGTTGTGCTGTCCAGCAAATTTTTCTACTGCTTCTCACAGAGCAAAGTGTATTTTGTAACCAGGGTGCTCCTCCATCAGTTCCTCTTTCTGCTGTCAACAGCACTGCTGGTGAAAGCAGCTGGTGTGGGCTGGAGGGAGAAGGAGTCACTTCCTCAGGGGAAAGCAGAGGTCACCTTGGTGCTGGCATAAGGGCACTGCTGCTAGCAAAGCAGCTTAGCATGTCCACCCCCACCCCCAGGCAGGGCTGGGAGGTATTGGGGCTGAGCAATATTGATGATCTGGAGGAGGGGATGGAGGCCATCAGCAGTAAGTTTGCAGCTGACAGCAAGCTAGGGGCAGGAGTTGAGCTGTTAGAGGGTAGGAGAGCTCTGCAGAGGGACCTTGCCAGGCTGGACAGATGGGCAGAGGCCAAGGGCAGGAGACTGAACACATCCAAGTGCCAGGTGCTGCACATTGGCCACAGCAACCCCAGGCAGTGCTACAGGCTGGGGGCAGAGTGGCTGAGAGCAGCCAGGCAGGGAGGGACCTGGGGGTGCTGGTTGATAGTAGGCTGAACATGAGCCAGCAGCGTGCTGGGCTGCATCCAGAGCAGTGAGAGCAGCAGCACAGGGAGGGGATTCTGCCCCTTTGCTCTCCTGAGACTGGAGCACTGCCTTCTGTTCCAGGGTCTCCCACCAGCCCAGGCTGCTCAAGGCCTCATCCAACCTGGCCTTGAATACCTCCAGGGAGGGGGCAACTATGACCTCCCTGGGCAAGCTGTTGCATTGCCTCACCATCCTTAAAGCAAATGAATGATCAGTTTGACAGCTCTAGATGGGTATAGAAAGTAATATTTGTAGGTCCTTGGCCAGAGAAGACCTATTTGTGTACCACCATGGGGCATGATTTTTATGTTACAGAATCAGGGTTTGGGTTGGAAGGAACCTCCAAAGCTCATCTAGTCCAACCTCCATATTTCCCTTGCAAAGATTTGTGCTTACTGTTCCTTCAGCCTCTGGAGGGTTTTGCTTCTTTGGATGAACAAAGGGGAAACCCCTAAAGCCCTCTTGAGTTGCTTCTGCTGGGTCTGATCATCATCATCAAAGCCCATGGCTGCCCGATCCTACAGAGAGCAGTGCAGACTGGAATGATGCTGCTGATGGAAAAGCCATCCCCATGATGGGTGGTGACAGATTCTCCTCTGTATTTGATGCAGTTCAAATCAGGCACAGCTCTTTTGATGAGGTGTGGAGTGTGGGTTTGGTTTTCCTGTGCTCCACAGAAGAACACACAAGAAGTCTCACGGCAACTAGGAGCAGCTGCTGGAGTGATGCCTGAAGGGCTTTCTGGCAGCCACATTAAATAACCCTTTTAGTCCACATGTCAGGCCTCTGAAGTGGTTTTTACATCACCAGCACTGCAGAGGGGTGATTTGTTGCAGCACTGGCTGCCAGCTAAAGGCTGCTACAACAGAAGCTCTTTTTTTTCATGGCAATGTTTTCAAGTTTGCACTTCCTCTTCCACTTGGAATTACAGAAGGGAGAGGAGAGGGGGATATTCTGTCACCCCCAGCACTCTGTTATGATGTGTTTTGGCACCAGTTGAATTCCTTTTACATCTTATTGCTGCTCCTAGCTTCCAGGCTATCAGAAGTCCTCATGCCTGTGGCTTATTTGAAATGGCTTCTGAAAATGAGTGTCACCAAGAGTTCCCCCTGCAGTGACAATATCTCAGTCCAAATGAGGCCATATTTTGTCATTCAGCAACACAGGGCAAAGTATTTTTCCCTTTGTGTATCACCTGCATGCCTTCAAGTGTGGCCAGCAGGTGTAGGGATGTGATTGCCCCTCTCTACTTAGCACTGGTGGGGCCACATCCTGATTAGTGTTTAGTTTTGGGCTCCTCACTCCAGGGAGGACATTGAGATGCTGGAGAAGTTCCAAAGAAGAGCAACCAAGCTGGTGAAGGGCCTTGAACACAACTCTTATGAGGAATAGATGAAGATAGAGTTGATGGTGAAGATAGAGAGAGTTGGGGCTAATCAGACTGGAGAAGAGAAGGCTCCCAGGAGACCTTTTTGTGGCCTTCCAGTACCTGAAGGGGCTCCAAGAAAGCTGGGGAAGGACTTTTAGGGTGTCAGGCAGTGATAGGACTGGGGGGAATGGCACAAAATGGGTAGATTCAGATTGGATGTTAGGAAGAAATTCTTCCTCATGAGGGTGGTGAGAGACTGGCACAGGTTGCCCAGGAGGCTGTGGAAGCCTCATCCCTGGAGGTTTTGCAGCCAGGCTGGATGTGGCTGTGAGCAACCTGCTGCAGTGTGAGGTGTCCCTGCCCATGGCAGGAGGTTGGAACTGACTGATCCTTGAGGTCCCTTCCAACAATGCTATGATTCTAACAGCTGAGGGATCTGGGCTGCTAAGTCTTCAGAAGAGGAAGCTGTGATTCCCTGAAAGGAGGTTGGAGTGTGGTGGGAGTTGGTCTCTTCTCACATGCCACAAAGGACAGGACAAGGAAATGGCCTCAAGTTGTGCCAAGGGAGGTTCAGGTTGGATATTGGGAGAAATTTCTTCACAGAAAGGGTTATAAGCCCCAGAACAGGCTGCCCAGGGAGGTGGTGGAGTCACCAACCCTTGGAGGTATTTAACAGATGCATGGATGTGGTGCTGCGGGTCATGGCTTAGTGGTTGTGGTCTAGCAGCAGTGGTGGGATTGTGAGATCTAGCTGAGCAGTTGGATGTCATGACCTCAAAGCTCTCTTCCAACACTGACAGTTCTATGAATCCTTGATTCTCTGACTCATGATGGGGAAGCTGTAAATGTTGTAGAGCAATGGTGTGCAGAATCTACTCTGCAGTGTGCAAGGGAGGTCTGCTGGTAAACACTTCTGGAAAGCAATCCCACAGGGCTCAAACCAGAGGGTTCATTTTATTACAGCCAGGCTGTTCTTCTCCATGACATTTACTGAGACAGGAATTCTGTGGGTTTCACCTCAAACTGCATGGCATCATAGAATACCAGAAGCCAGAGTAAGTTCCTTCTCTAATCAAGTTAAATAGTTAAGAACTATTGGGGTGATCATTCAGTGACTTCTGGCTCGAAGCCCAGATGACAAGTGGTGTCCCTCAGGGGTCTGTATCACAGAATGTGAGGGGCTGGAAGGGACCTTGAAAGCTCACCCAGTCCAACCCCCTGCCAGAGCAGGATCACCTAGAGCAGATCACACAGGAACACACCCAGGTAGGGCCTTGGATATCTCCAGAGGGGAGACTCCACAACCCCCCTGGGCAGCCTGTTCCAGCTCCCCTCCCAACAAAGCAGGCACAGAGCAGTCTGTGTGCATACTCTATCTGTATTTCAAAACAGAACTTACACTCTGGGAAGTCTTTGAATCCTTTGTTGCCCTGGTTGTGGGTAGAGCTGACTGAACCCTAGCCAAAGATTCTCAGGAGGCACTATCAAGGTTATTAAACATCTGGGAGCCAGACCAAGTTTCTGGCAAAGTAATCTGCTACAGAAGCTTCTTACTATAAACAGTGCTTTGAGTTTTGTCTAAGAACCACCACTGCTGCAGGTTATAAAAGGATGAATTTCCTCCACCACACAGTCTGGTTCAGCTGGGAGTAACAGAATACAGAATTAACCAGGTTGGAAAAGACCTTTGAGATCACTGAGTAAAACCTATCACCCAGCACCATCTAATCAACTAAGCCAGGGCACTGAGTGCCTCATCCAGGCTCTTCTTAAACACCTCCAAGGATGGGGACTCCACCACCTCCCTGGGCAGCTCATTCCAGTGGCCAATCTCTCTCTCTATGAAGAATTTCTTCCTAACATCCAGCCTGAACCTCCCCTGGCACAGCTTGAGACTGTGTCCTCTTGTTCTGGTGCTGGGGGCCTGGGAGAAGAGACCAACCCCCACCTGGCTACAACCTCCCTGCAGGTAGTTGTAGACAGCAATAAGGTCTCCCATGAGCCTCCTCTTCTCCAGGCTAAGCAACCCCAGCTCCCTCAGCCTCTCCTCACAGGGCTGTGCTCCAGACCCCTCCCCAGCCTTGTTGCCCTTCTCTGGACACCTTCCAGCATCTTTCCTAAACTGAAAGAGATCATCTTCCAAACTCATGCATCACCCACAATGCCAGAGCTGCAGACTGACTACATGCTAGGCACACAGACAACAGAAACAAACCAAGTGTGAGCACAAACTCTAAGCAAACACAGGAGGAGCATTTTCTCCTTTTGATAAGCCATTAAAATGGAGACTGTTTCATCCTTGCAGTCCTTGCAGTACAAGACTCTGCACTCCAAAGGCAAGTTCAAAGCTTTCCAGTTACACCAAGCAGTTCAGGGAGGGAGGGTTTATGAACACAACAAAGTTCAGAAGAAGGACTGGTAGGAAGTGGTTGGTTTGTTTTATTTTGGGGCTTTGGTTTTGTGGGGGTTGGGGTTCTTTTCTTTTCTTTTCTTTTCTTTTCTTTTCTTTTTCTTTTCTTTTTTTTCTTTTCTTTTCTTTTCTTTTTTTTCTTTTCTTTTCTTTTCTTTTCTTTTCTTTTCTTTTCTTTTCTTTTCTTTTCTTTTCTTTTCTTTTCTTTTCTTTTCTTTTCTTTTCCTTTCCTTTCCTTTTCCTTTTCCTTTCCTTTCCTTTCCTTTCCTTTCCTTTCCTTTCCTTTCCTTTCCTTTCCTTTCCTTTCCTTTCCTTTCCTTTCCTTTCCTTTCCTTTCCTTTCCTTTCCTTTCCTTTCCTTTCCTTTCCTTTCCTTTCCTTTCCTTTCCTTTCCTTTCCTTTCCTTTCCTTTCCTTTCCTTTCCTTTCCTTTCCTTTCCTTTCCTTTCCTTTCCTTTCCTTTTTCCTTTTTCCTTTCCTTTCCTTTCCCTTTCCCTTCCTTTCCTTTTTCCTTTTCCCCCTTCCCCTTCCTTTCCTTTCCTTCCCCTTCCCCTTCCCTTCCCCTTCCCTTCCCCTTCCCCTTCCCCTTCCCCCCTTCCCCTTCCCCCTTCCCTTCCCCTTCCCCTTCCCCTTTTCCCTTTCCCTTTCCCTTTCCCTTTCCCTTTCCCTTTCCCTTTCCCCTGAAGACCTCCTTCATTTCCATTTGCTCTTTCCTGTTATTTTCCCAACCCAGGGAGCCTGTTGCTTGTAGCCCAGATCCCAACTGTATTCCAGTACAGGGAAAGATGTGCAAAGCTCCCTGTACAGAGGTCATGCCTGGCTGTCTGAAATAGCAAAAGGTTCTTCCATGCAGGTCTTCTGCCCCTGCAATCACCCCTCCAAAAGCCTTTCCCAGCCGTCAGGATGGCAAAGTTCGGTGCACCAGGGTGTTTTTGGCTGGCAATGTGAGTGTAGTGAGTCCACAGGACATTATTATTCAAAGCCTGAAACCTGTGCTAGGCTGTTAATGGCTTAATGCTTATTTAAGTGTCAAGGAGTGCTGGCAGATGTCAATAAGAAGCTGTCAATCAGGAAATTACTCACCATTCACAGGGTGATTGCTGCAATCTGTCAGGGAGCATCTGAGAGGATGTCAGGCTGAAAGGAGAAAAGAGTTGGGAGGCAGGAGAAGCTCTAAATGCTTCCTTGCCTTGAGGGGGTGAGGGAATGGACTCCAACAACAGCAACTCTGAATCAATAGCTAAACAGAAATGAAGATCCCAACATACAGCTTTGGAATAATGCTACAAAAGGAGAGGTCAAGCTCAGGTGTGTGAAATGACTGACCAGAGGCTTTCTCTCTGTTTCTGAAGCACTGTCTTGTGAACTGGGATGCAGGAGGTGTATGTCCCTTTTGCTGGCCTGCCAGATGATACAGAACTTGCTACTTTGGTGCCTTTGCTTATCTTACCTGCCAGATGATACAGAACTTGCTACTTTGGTGCCTTTGCTTATCTTACCTGCCAGATGATATAGAACTTGCTACTTTGGTGCTTTTGCTTATCTTACCTGCCAGATGATATAAAAGATGATATTTTTGTGCCTTTGCTCATCCTGCCTCCTTTGGATACCTCCTTACCTCAAGAGGTATTGAGCTCCAGCGGAGATATCTCCATCTGAAAGATGCCACCAACAGTTTTAATTTCTTCTGCAGGGTCCTCTGCCACATCTAGAATACTGGGTCTAGCTTTGGGCTCCCCAGTTCAAGAAAGACAGGGACTTGCTGGAAAGGGTACAGCAAAGGGCTACAAAGATGCAGAGGGCACTGCAACGTCTCTGGTGAGGAAAGGCTGAGAGCCCTGGGGCTGTTTAGCCTGGAGAAGAGCAGCCTGAGAGGGATCTGATCAATGCTGATCAATACTTCAAAGGTGGGGGTCAGAAGGATGGAGCCAGGCTCTGTTCAGTGGTGCCCAGGGAGAGCACAAGGGGGAAGGGCACAAAGTGGAACATCAGAAGTAGACATGAGGAGGAACTTCTTCTAATTTAAGGGTGCTGAAGCCCTGGGGCAGGCTACTCAGAGAGGTTGCAAAGCCTCCATCTCTGGAGACATTCAAAGCCCTCCTGGATGTGTTC
Organism: Picus viridis; assembly: GCA_033816785.1. Lineage (NCBI taxonomy): Eukaryota > Metazoa > Chordata > Aves > Piciformes > Picidae > Picus > Picus viridis. The sequence continues at coordinate 15,991,863 of CM066581.1, read as the reverse complement.
CTGTGTGACCTTCTCCAGGTGCCCCTGCCTTGGCAGGGGGGTTGGACTGGATGATCTCCAGAGGTCCCTTCCAAGCCCTGCCATTGTGTGATTCTGTCACACACACAGAGGTCCCCTGGGAACACACACACAAGAGCAGCCTGAGGGGGATCTGATCAATGCTGATCAATACTTCAAGGGTGGGGGGTCAGGAGGAAGGGGCCAGGCTTTACTCAGTGGTGCCCAGGGACAGTACAAGGGGTAATGGGCACAAACTGGAACATCAGAAGTTCCATCTGAGCACGAGGAGGAACTTTGTTAATTTAAGGGTGAGAGAGAAGCGGAGCAGGCTGCCCAGAGAGGTGGCGGAGTCTCCATCTCTGGAGACCTCCAGAACCCGCCTGGAGGTGTTCCTGCGTGACCTGCCCTGTGTGACCCCGCCTTGGCAAAGGGGTTTGGACATGGATGATCTCCAGAGCTCCCTTCCAACCCCTACCACTCAGTGATTCTCTGTGTATGAGGCTCTGCAGACCAGTTTTCGAAATGCCAAATGCTCTGGGCACTTTTTTCTGTCCCACGACTTCCCTGCTGTGAGTCAGATGCCACTGCTCATTTATTTTTAACTTCCCACCCATTTGAAGCCCCAGGTTAGTTTTGGCAAGCATTAACAGCCCCTAAACGATTTGCCATCTGGTTTTGATACCACCCCCCCAGCTCGAGCTCAAAATGAATAAACACAGAGCTTAAAAGAAACCTGATGTCTTTCTGCTTCCTGCGAGGAGGAAGTGCTACAAACCACCATAGGGTAAGGCTTGATGAGTTGCACAGCCACAAGCATTAACATTAACAAAGAATTGGGTACTGGGTGTTTGCTCTCAATTCTTCTTATTGATGGTCCTTTGGAGCTGGAGAGGAGCTGTTTTGGTCAGTTGTTTGTTGTTGAGCCTCACAGGGAAGAAGTTCCTCCTCATGTAACTGAGCTGTTTTGGTCAGTTGTTTGACGCTGCTCTGACAGAACTGTCCAGGCAGCCTCTTGCTGAAACAAGATCACAGGATCACAGAATGTTAGGGGTTGGAAGGGATCTCCAGAGATCATTGAGTCCAACCTCTGCCAGAGCAGGACTATAGAATCCAGCACAGGTCACACAGGAATGCATCCAGATGGGGCTTGAAAAACTCAAGAGAAGGAGGCTCCACAACCTCTCTGGGCAGCCTGTGACCAGTGCTCTGTGAGCCTGACAGTGAGAGAAGTTCCTCCCCATGTTGAGGTGGAACCTCCTGTGCTGTAGTTTCCATCCATTGCCCCTTGTCTTATCCCAGGGTGTAACTGAGCAGAGCCTGTCCCCTCCCTTTTGACCCCCAGCCTTCAGATATTGATAGACATTGATCAGATCCCCTCTCAGTCTTCTCCTCTCCAGACTAACCAGTCCCAGGGCTCTCAGCCTCTCCTCACCAAGCAGTGCTGCAGTCCCTTCATCATCCTCGCAGCCATCCCTTGGACTCTCTCCAGCAGATCCCTGTCCCTCTTGAACTGGGGAGCCCAGAACTGGTTGCAATATTCCAGGTGAGGTCTCAGCAGGGCAGAGCAGAGGGGAAGAGAACCTCCCTCGATCTGCTGGACCCACTCTTCTGAATGCACCCCAGGATCCCATTGGCTGTCTTGGCCACAAGGGCACCTTGCTGTCCCATGGATAACTTGTTATCCACCAGGACTCCCACGTCCTTCTCCATGGGGCTGTTCTCTCTCTATGCCTAAAGCTCAGCATCCCTTTACTGTTTTACAGACTGTGCTTGCATGATCTAATCAGTAAAAGATGACTGGGTAAGCTGGGGGAAGTGGCTTCTGGTTTATCAGTTGGGACTTAGGAGTACCTGGCTGGGGCACATAGCACAGGAATTCTGCATGGTATCAGGATCTCAGAGACAGGAGTGAGGGGTAAGTTGTCTTATCAGCAGAGAGGTCTTCAGCCACGTAACAGAAGTTAGTCCATACCAGAAGCTGCAAGGAGTTAACAAACTCTCTTCTCAGTATTCCCAGGCTTGGTGTTTTTTTCATAGAATCATAGAACAGTCTGGGTTGGAAGGGACCTCTGAAAGTCATCCAGTCCAACCCCTGCAGTCAGCAGGGACATCCTCCACTAGATCAAGCTGCCCAGAGCCCTGTCCAGCCTCACCTTGAATATCTCCAGGGAAGGGGCTGCAACCACCTCCCTGGGCAACCTGTTCCAGCAGCCTCGTAGTAAAGAACTTGTCCCTAACATCCAAACTAAATCTTCTCTTCTCTAGTCTGAAGCCATTGCCCCTTGTCCTGTCACTGCAGGCCTTCCTAAATAGCCTCTCTCCATCTTCCCTGTAGGCTCCCTTCAGATACTGGGAGGCTGCTCTAAGGTCTCCCAGAGCCTCCTCATCTCCAGGCTGAACACCCCCAGCTCCCTCAGCCTGTCCTTGTAGCAGATGTTCTCCAGCCCCCTGATCCTTTTCCTGACCCTCCTCTGGACCCTCTCCATCAGGTCCATGTCCCTTAAAGCCCAACCTAGACGCTGGCTTCTTGCCATCAGATCCAGCCGTGGGGCCTGAACCTGGATTTTAGGACAGTATTTCCTGCATAGAGCTTTGGTCTAATTGGTTTAATCAGCCTCCATCTGTTCTTTTTAGGTGGAGTTTGTGCTTAATTCCCTTACTCTGCACTGCTGCTGTTAGCACTGCCATATCAAAGGCAAGAAGAGCAAATCAGCAAGCACAGGAACGATGCAGACAGGGCATGTACTGCCCTTAAAATGTTGACTCATAACTGCACTTCTTGCCTCCTGACACCTTTTGACTCCTCTCAGCTCTTGCCAGGTCATTCATAACTGTGTGCACTGCTGCAAATGAGGCCTGAGCAATGCCAAGCACAGCAGGCAAATTACCTGGCTTGCTTAACATGATACTTGACTATGTCCCACCGAGCTGTGACACTCGATGGCCTTGCAGCTGCCTGGCCCTGCTGATTCACACCTGGCATGTCCTTTGCTGCACCACCCACTGCACCTCTGGGGTAGTCCTGTCTGCCAGGGAGCTTGCACCAAACCAAACCAGGAGAAATGTGTCTGCACACACAGCCACTTCAGTAAAATCTGGCTGCTTTGATCAAAGATGGTGTCTGAGAATACAAAGGGAAGGAAAACCAAATGCTTGTCCTCAAATCTGGGCTGCATCAAGAGAAGCACAGCCAGCAGGTTGAGGGAAGTGATTCTCCCTCTCTAGTCCGCCCTTCTGAGACCCCACCTGGAGCACTGTGTCCAGTTCTGGAGCCTCTATTACAAGAAGGATCTGGAGGTGCTGGAAGGTGTCCAGAGAAGGGCCATGAGAAGGAGCAGAGGGCTGGAGCACCTCTGCTGTGGAGACAGACTGAGAGAGTTGGGGTTGCTCAGTCTGGAGAAGAGAAGGCTCCGGTGAGACTTTCTTGTGGCCTTGCAGCATCTGCAGGGGGCTCCAAGAAAGCTGGGGAGGGACTTTTGATGGTGTCAGGGAGGGATAGGATTGGGGGGAATGGAGCACAACTAGAAATGGGTAGATTCAGATTGGATGTTAGGAAGAAGTTGTTCCCCATGAGGGTGGTGAGAGCCTGGCACAGGCTGCCCAGGGAGGTGATGGAAGCCTCATCCCTGGAGGTGTTTGCAGCCAGGCTGGAGGTGGCTGTGAGCAACCTGCTGTAGTGTGAGGTGTCCCTGCCCAGGGGGCTTGGAACTGGCTGATGCCTGAAGTCCCTTCCAACCCTTACACTTCTATGATTCTGTGAAATCTAAGAGGGCCAAAAGGGAAACCTTCTGCCTGGGGGAGTCTAAATATTTTTCTAGTAGATTTCTTCTTTCAACAAGAGTTGCCTGATGAAGAGAATTGTGTGGGTAAACAGGAATAAAGAAAGTTGAATGGTTGATTGCATTGGGAACCTTGTCATGAAGAAGAAATAGAATCAGAGAAGTGTCAGGATTGGAAGGGACCTCAAGGATCGTCACTGGTGGTGTGCTCCCTACAGAGGCTCAAGTACACCTTGAGCAGCTCTTTTTCCCTAGTCTCAGAATGTTTGCAAGTCCTGCAACAAGGCTGGTGAAGGAAAACAGGGATCGTCAGAGTTCTGGCCCCTTCTCACTTGGGAGGCACTGCACGGACCCGGATTTCTCAGAGTAGAAAAGCACTGGAAAAGTGACTGAGAATGCTATGGAAGAAATGGAATAAACTCAGAGAGTGTTGTGGCAGGGGTACATTGCAGCAGCCTTTCTCACACCACGCAAGAGCAAGGGGACATTAGGCAAAAGCTTGCAAGCCGAGTTCGAGGCCGGTGGCTCTCCGAGGTTCCCAGGAGCTCCTCTATGCTGAGAACATGAGCGATGTGGGGGGACTGGGGAGGGGGAGCTTGGAAAAGTCATGCCCCTGCCAGGAGCGATGGGCACGGCCGTCTCGGTACACGCATGTTCAGGACAAGCGCTGCAATATCACCCCTCTGCGGGCTCGCCCGGCCCGGCGCCCTCCCCGCCCCCTCCGGCCCCGGCGCTGCGCAGGAGCCGCCGCAGCGCTGCTGCGGCCCGGGGGCGGGCGCGGGGCGTGTCGGGGGCAGCGCCCACCGGAGCTCCGCCCGGCAGCACCGCCCAAGGCAGCCGTGGTGTGGGGAAGGCGGGTGGTGCTGTGCTGTACCGAGCCTATCTGAGCCGTGCCCGTCCGATCCCAGTGGTGCTGTGCTGTACCGAGCCTAGCTGAGCGGTGCCCGTCCGAGCCGAGTGGTGCTGTGCTGTACCCAGCCTAGCCGAGCCGTGCTCGTCCGAGCCGAGTGGTGCCGTGCTGTGCCCAGCCTAGCCGAGCCGTGAACGATGCACAGCTGTGGGCGATAAAGCAGCGGCTGTGGCCAGGAGCACCTGCAGCCACTTTCAGGTATGTCCCGGGGTCTCTGCGGTGCTCGGGTGTGCATCCGTCTGTCTGTGCGTCCATCCATCTATCTTCACGCTCTCAGTGGCAGGATGGTCTCTTTCCTGCCGGTGTTGATCTCCTCACTGGCTACTCAGCTCTGAGCAGCTGGTTTCTGGTGGCTCCGGGTGTTGGGAGGGCAGAGACTTCAACTCGGCAGAAAAGGCACTTGGTGTGGTGGTTGGGTCCTTCTCCCTTTGCCCTTCCCTGTAGAAGGATGGAACAGGGTCCTGACACTGCACAGCATGATTTTTCAGTGGCCACGATGTTTTCCTCCCCATTTTGCTCTGAGCTTGTTGGTTCAGTTGGTGGCTGCTTGCTTTTTTTATTCTTGTTTTGGTTTCTTTGAGGGCTGAAAAAAAACACTGATTTGCTGGATTGTAGTAGAGCTGCATCAAATGGGTGTGCAGGCAGGACAAGGCTCTGTGGGGGGCCACTTGAGTGCCTTCATGGACTAAATCTCTTGCTGGGCATCCGCTGGGTGGGGTTGTGCTAAAACTTCAGGCCCCCATGCTAAGCGAGGTGGGAGCGTGTTGGGGGCAGAAGAGTAGCAGCTGTTAAATGACCCAAGATGAGCCCAGGGCCGATGTGTTGCTCATCACAACCTCTGCTCTGTTGTGCTTTGGCCGGATTCGACTGAGGCAGCTGTAACAACAAGCAGAGCCTCCCTGGCTGCTGTGTGTGAGGCGAAATACAGCACTGAGGGGCGAGAAGAACTTCTGCTGAGTTCCCTGGGCAGAGCAGCGGAAGGCTGACTCCTCTCAAAGGCAGAGAATGGCCTGAAAAGAAATATCTAAAGAGCCACAAACAAAGAGGTCCTCTGTGCCCCAGCAGACAGCCACTCTTCTAAGCCAGGATCGTCGAGGGGTTGATCTCAGTGAGATTACAGCCGTGGTGGGCTCAGGTAACGGTGTCTGTGGGGAATGGGGAGCCTTGGCAGGCAGGGCTGGGGTTCTGTCTCTTTATTTTGAAAGTCAAGAAGAACATTTGAGGTATGGGTCCCTCGGGCTCATCTTACAGCTTCCTAATGAGATATCTTGGGGGAAGCTGCTAATCAGCTGAAAATAAGTGCTGAGTATACTCAAGGCAACCTGTGAGTTGTGCTGGAGAGAGCTAAGAGGCAAGGCTCGGGTCTGCTTTGGGAAGAGCTGTGGGGATATCTCTCCTTGAAAGAGGCAGGACTGAAGCTGCTGTGAGTTGTGCTGGAGAGAGCTAAGAGACAAGGCTCAGGTCTGGTTTGGGATGAGCTATGGGGATATCACTCCTTGAAAGAGGCAGGACTGAAGCTGCTGTGAGTTGTGCTGGAGGGAACTAGGAGGCAAGGCTCAGGTCTGGCTTGGGATGAGCTATGGGGGTATCACTCCTTGAAATAGGCAGGGCTGAAGCTGCTGTGAGTTGTGCTGGAGAGAGCTAAGAGGCAAGGCTCAGGTCTGGTTTGGGATGAGCTATGGGGTTATCACTCCTTGAAACAGGCAGGGCTGAAACAAGCTGCTGTGGGCGTTGTTAGAAGTGGTCGGACAGCCCTGGCTTTTTGGGGATCGAGCTCATAGCAGTGCCACACGCTGAGGAAAATGCCATTTTGTATGGCACAATGCATCCCTGCGGGTTCATGTTCTGCATGGTTTCTTTCTGCTGAGGTTTTAGAGGCCAGCATGGTGCCTTGTGACCTGTGCTCCAGCTGTAGGAGTTATCTAAACAGTCCTTGGGGGATGCAGTGAGTCACTGTGTCTGTTGTGTCACACTGTGCCAGGAGTGACAGGCACAGTGGAGAGCTGGCTGTGAAAGAATGTGAACTGAGAATGCTGAAAACGTGGCAGGTGGTGGGTTTTTTGTGTGGCTGGGAGTAGTTGAAGAGGGAGTTTTCCTTGAGGTAAAGCTAGGAAGGAGCTGAGGGGGGGGGGCATATTGCCAGTTCATGCTACATTGCTCTAATGGTCTGGCACTAAGACACCTCCTAGAGCTGGCAGGGTTGTGTGGGTTGAGATCTTTCTTGGCTGCCTGGGCATTGCTGTTACTCTTGGAGAAGTGCTTCAGAGCTAAGAGGTTAAAACTCAGCAGAACTCATGCCTTCAAGTGCCTCTGAAATGACCGTAGGATGACAGGATGGAAGGATCCTTTGTGAAATGGTTAAGTGATGTTTGGGGCCAAAGGTGCTAAACCTTGCTGTGATAACAGGGATGCTCTGTGGCTTTAAGCTTTTCCAGCTATTGAGCTCTCTCTGCCTTGTGCAGAGAGAGGAGGTGTAAGAAGTGTGGGATGGTTCATGCTCCAAAGGTTTCCTGTCTTAATCAGAAGATTTAGAAGCTTTGCTTTCTACACCAGGTTGCAGTCAGTTGGCAGCGGTGATTTTACCTGGGGTGCTGTTGTGCTTAGAAAATGGGATGGCTCTAGTGTGAGGTGTCCCTGCCCATGGCAAGGGGGTTGGAACTGGAGGATCCTTGAGTTCCCTTCCGACCCTAAGAATTCTATGTGGAAGCTCAGTCAGATGAGTTGGGAAAGGGCAAGCTTGTGGTGCTCTCTTCACTCTTGCCCAGCCTTGATGTGGTGTTCTTTGCAGCTGTGTCCCTGCTCAGATTGTGCAGTTCTGTGCATTAACTGTGATCCTTCTTGCCCATTTGGACAGATCAGTGGGAAATCTCCAACACTGAGCAGGGCATCTACCACAGGAGACTTAATTTCAAGCACAGTCTTCGGAAGACAACCCCTGATCTTTGGAGATAGAGATGATTCCAAGTGTTTATTTCCTTGCATGTCCATGGTGGGGGGTCGGTCTCTTCTCCCAGGCAACCGGTGACAGAACAAGGGGACACAGTCTCAAGCTGTGCCAGGGGAGGTTTAGGCTGGATGTTAGGAAGTTCTTCACAGAAAGAGAGATTGGCCATTGGAATAGAATAGCATAGAATTAACCAGGTTGGAAGAGACCTTTGAGATCGAGTCCAACCTATCGCCCAACACCATCTAATCAACTAAACCATGGCACCAAGCACCCCATCAAGTCTCTTCCTAAACACCTCCAGTGATGGTGACTCCACCACCTCCATGGGCAGCACATTCCAATGGGCAATCTCTCTTGCTGGGAAGAATTTCTTCCTAACATCCAGCCTAAACCTCCCCTGGTGCAGCTTGAGACTGTGTCCTCTTGTTCTGGTGCTGGTTGCCTGGGAGAAGAGACCAACCCCCACCTGGCTATAACCTCCCTTCAGGTAATTGTAGAGAGCAATAAGGTCTCCCCTGAGCCTTGTCTTCTCCAGGCTAAGCAACCCCAGCTCCCTCAGCCTCTCCTCACAGGGCTGTGCTCCAGACTCCTCCCCAGCTTTGTTGCCCTTCTCTGGACACCTTCCAGCATCTCAACATCTTTCCTAAACTGAAGGGCCCAGAACTGGACACAGGACTCAAGGTGTGGCCTCAGCAGTGCTGAGCACAGGGCACAAGGACTTCCCTGCTCCTGCTGGCCACACTCTGCCTGATGCAGGCCAGGATGCCCTTGGCCTTCTTGGCCACCTGGGCACACTGCTGCCCAGGGAGGTGGTTGAGTCACCATCACTGGAAGTGTTTAAGAAGAGCCTGGATGAAGCACTCAGTGCCATGGTTTAGTTGATCAGATGGTGTTGGGTGATAGGTTGGACTTGATGATCTCAAAGGTCTTTTCCAACCTGGTTTATTCTGTATTCAGTATTTCTAAATGGAAAACAACTGAGGGATGTGTGTAAGGAAAATGGGCCAGACTCTTTGCAGTGTTGCCCAGTGACAGGACACACAAAGGTGAACACAGAAAGTTCCACCCAAACACGAGAAGGAATTTCTTTACTTTGAGGGTGGCAGAGCACTGGAGCAGGCTGCCCAGGGAGGTGATGGGGTCTCTGTCTCTGGAGGTTTTCAATGCCCTATGTAATCTGCTGTAGGTGATCCTGCTCTGGCAGGTTGGAATCGATGATCTCCAGAGGTTCCTTCTAACCCCTATCATTCTGTGAGTCTCAAAAGCTAGTTTTGCCTTTGCCTTAACATCCTTTCACCATGGGGGTGGTGTGACACTGGCACAGGTTGCCCAGGGAGGTGGTGGAAGCCTCCTGCCTGGAGGTTTTTGCACCCAGGCTGGATGTGGCTGTGAGCAACCTGCTGTGGTGTGAGGTGTCCCTGCCATTGGCAGGGGGGTTGGAACTAGCTGATCCAACCCTAACAATTCTATGATATCTTCATTTCTTCAGCCATTTGAGCATTGTTCTGCTGTTCAGGAGGTGGTTGGGCAGTGCAGGAACATGGTTGGAGTAGGATGGCTGTGTTTCAGTGAAGGAGGAAGGATGTGAGCTTGTTCCCATCTAAACATCTTTCCCCAAATGTTAGCAAATGTACAGGTGTACTCTGCCAGCACTGACAAGGGCCCTTTGCTTGGTGTGGGGTTGTGAGCTGGAGTCACAGCACCTAATAAACACTTTCAGATGAGCTTGTAAACAAAAGTTTTGCAGCTGCAGCGAGGCCAAGGCAGGATTTACAAACAGGAGGCAGAGGCTCTTCCCCCTGGCCAAAATCTGTTGCTTGTTTCTCCTCTGTTGTTGCTCCTGCTAGAAGTAGCATAGAAAACTCAATTAATCAGTGCAGTGAGGGAGGTAATAAATGGCTGGCATTCAGTATGACTGTATCTTTAAGTAGAAAATGAGCAGGGTCATGGAAACAATACAGCTCATTCTTCCCAGGTGGCTCTAGAATAGCACTGCTGTGACTCAGAGCCACCTACTCTTCTTTGGGTTGGATTTATTAAAGTACATCTTCTCCCCACAGTAAAACGTTCCCCAGGTCACCTGCCCCTGCCATGGGGTCAGGCAGTCTGCTTGTGTCTTGTCACAGCTGGAAATCCCAGGAAATATGGAGATAGTGTTACATGCCAGTAGGGAGATTAGCCTGGGAAGCTGGGACTCGGCATCAGCCAGCACCAGGGGATGTCTGGGTTCATAAGCAGGATCCAGTATCTGAAGGGGGTCTACAAGAAGGCTGGGGAGGGACTTCTTAGGATATCAGGTAGTGATAGGACTAGGGGGAATGGAATGAAGCTGGAGGTGGGGAGATTCAGGCTGGACCTGAGGAAGAAGTTCTTCACTGTGAGAGTGGTGAAGCCCTGGAATGGGTTGTCCAGGGAGGTGGTTGAGGCCCCATCCCTGGAGGTGTTTAAGCCCAGGCTGGATGAGGCTCTGGGCAGCCTGATCTAGTGTGAGGTGTCCCTGCCCATGGCAGGGGTTGGAACAAGATGATCCTTGTGGTCCCTTCCAACCCTGACTGATTCTATGATTCTGATTCTATAAATCTGCTTGAAGTGGGATAGCTTCTGAGGCAGTTTCTCTCATGTGCCTCAGCAGCATGCTGAGTGCCTGTCCAGCAGGGCTGCAAGTTGATGCTCCCCTTAAACACCTCGTGGGGATTCAGACACTGTTAGCTTGTGTTTAAAATGATCCTTTAGCAACCCAAGCTATTGTACAGCTTCTCAATACCATCCCTTCTGTATCATAAGGGCATATAGTCTTAGAATGGGTGGGGCTGGAAGGGGCCTTAATGATCATCTAGTTCTACCCCCCATCCGTAGGCAGGGACCCCTCCCACTAGACCAAATTGCTCAAGGCCTTATCCAAACTGGCCCTGAACACCCCCAGGGAGGGAGCATCCAGAACCTCCCTGGGCAACCTGTGCCAGTGTCTCCCCACCCTCACTCTCAAGAATTTCTTCCTGATCTCCAGTCTCAGTCTCTCCTCTTCCAGTTTAAATCCATTGCCTCTCATCCTATCACTGCAAGCCCTTGTCAAATGTCTCTCCCCAGCTTCCTGGTAGCCCCCTTCAGGTACTGGAAGGCTGCTCTAAGGTCTCCCTGGAGCCTTCTTTTCTTCAGTCCCCAACTCTCTCAGCCAGTCCCCACAGGGAGGTGCTCCCTGTGTCAGCTTGCTAAGTGCACTTGTTTCAAGCCAAGACTTTGACCCATTGATTCCAGAGGCCAAGGGTCCATCTTCAGCCCAGCGTGGGAGCTGCTGCTGGATCTGAGAGGCTGACACAAACCATCAGAAGCAGCATATGGGTGGGGGAGATTTCTGCTATGGGAAGAAATTCTTTCCAGTCAGTTTGGTCAAACTCCTCTGCCTGATTTCCTGAGGACCCAGTCAAGCTGATGGGAATCCACAAGTCCTTTATACCTCAGTCCCAGCTCTGGTCTAGAAACCGCTGGCTGCTTTCAGCTGAGGCATAAATGAGTGTGGGACAGGCATTACTGATCTAGATAGAGAGCTGTATTTGCTTTCTTAACTGCCAAAGTGGGGCCATCCCATTTTATCCTCAGCCTAAACACTGGAGTGCTGTGGGCTTTTAACTGAAGCATTTCTGCTGCAGGAGCTGGAAATGGATGCTGCTTTCAACCTGCTGTCTCTCAAGTGCCAGTAGCAACTCTGTACTGCCTTAGCAGATGGAAAGACAGAGAGCATGTGAACTGTTCACCTTAAACCTTCTTTCCCCTGCATCATCTAAGTGGAAAGGAGGTGTTTGGGGATGTGGTTTTAGGCCAGGGCAGGTAAATGAAATTAAGAACTGGTGTTTAGCACTGCTGTAAATTATAACTTCAGTGTCTGTGGTGGTCATAAAAGAGAGTCATGCTTTCTTCTGAAGCTTGTTGGAGTGTGGCCCATGAAGAGCAAAAGCTTTTGGGTTCAGAGTGTGTCTTGCTTTGATGAGGCTGAAGAAGGAACTGTGTCAAGAGAGCTTCAAGCTTAAGGCTGGTACTGCCCTTCTGGCATGAATGTAGTGTGATAGCCCTTTTGGAAAAAAACATTGTGGAGCTTAATGAAAGGAAAGAACCCCTCACTGAGAGCTCTTCCTATGGGCAAGCAGAGGAATGCAGTAATGAGAAACTGAGTGACTTGACTAAAGCCACCTGAGGAGCTTGCAGCAGTGTCAGCAGCAGATGCAAGCTCCCGGCTGCCAGATCTGAGCACTGAAATGATGCTTTTCCTGTTGAGTGGGGACAGATATGTGACCAGTCCTCTAGGAAGCTGGTCATTATCACTGTGAACTAGCTTATACCCACACTTACCTACTGACCATGCAGTTCAGAGGTGGATCTTTTGGCTTTGGTCACCGGAGGTGGGCTTGGATTACAGAGGTTCTCATCCCTGCCACGTAAAATGGATCACATTCCTCAAGGTTAGAGTGAGTCTAGTAGCACACTGAAATCAGTGATGCTCTTCTGATGATAGGACCACAGGCTCACAGGGTGTTAGGGGTTGGAAGGGACCTCCAGAGATCATCCAGTCCAACCCCCTGCCAGAGCAGGACCATAGAATCCAGCACAGGTCACAGAGGAATGCATCCAGAGGGGTCTTGGAAGGCTCCAGAGAAGGAGCCTCCACAACCTCTCTGGGCAGCCTGCTCCAGTGCTCTGTGACCCTCACAGGGAAAAAGTTCCTCCTCATGTAACTGAGCTGTTTTGGTCAGTTGTTTGATGCTGCTCTGACAGAACTGTCCAGGCAGCCACTTGCTGAAACAAGATCACAGGATCACAGAATGTTAGGGGTTGGAAGGGACCTCCAGAGATCATTGAGTCCAACCTCTGCCAGAGCAGGACTATAGAATCTAGCACAGGCTACACAGGAATGCATCCAGATGGGGCTTGAAAATCTCAAGAGAAGGAGGCTCCACAACCTCTCTGGGCAGCCTGTGACCAGTGCTCTGTGAGCCTGACAGTGAGAGAAGTTCCTCCCCATGTTGAGGTGGAACCTCCTGTGCTGTAGTTTCCATCCATTGCCCCTTGTCCTATCCCAGGGTGTAACTGAGCAGAGCCTGTCCCCTCCCTCTTGACCCCCAGCCTTCAGATATTGATAGACATTGATCAGATCCCCTCTCAGTCTTCTCCTCTCCAGACTAACCAGTCCCAGGGCTCTCAGCCTCTCCTCACCAAGCAGTGCTCAGTCCCTTCATCATCCTCGCAGCCATCCCTTGGACTCTCTCACCAAGCAGATCCCTGTCCCTCTTGAACTGGGGAGCCCAGAACTGGTTGCAATATTCCAGGTGAGGTCTCAGCAGGGCAGAGCAGAGGGGGAAGAGAACCTCCCTCGATCTGCTGGACCCACTCTTCTGAATGCACCCCAGGATCCCATTGGCTGTCTTGGCCACCTGGGCACCTTGCTGCCCCATGGATAACTTGTGCTCCCCCAGCGTTCCCTGCACAGGGGACACTGCTCCTGCCTCTCCTGACATCACTTTTCTGTTTCTTCAGTGTGAGGTATGCAGAAGGCACCAAGGGTGCTATGGAAATGATCGAGAGTCAGGGCTGTGATTCACCAGTGGGGATGGCCTGGCAGTGATGACATTGCAGCTCCCAGGTGTCCACCCTCCTCCACGCCCTGTTCCTGGACATCTGAGCCACCGTGAATCAGCAGCTGAATCACTCGGTTTGCAGCACCGTGCTTTGAAGTGAAGCATTGCTGCTGGTTGCTTGCAAACTGCAGAGTTCATCAGCTGCTGGATGGTCAGCAGCTCCCTCCCCTGTCCGTGGCAGGCTGGGATGGGAACCTCCAGGGCTCCGTAGAGCTCTGCACCTTGCTGGTGGTGGTGGAGTCCTGATGGAGGCAGTCTGCAGCTGACTGAACAGCGAGGTGGGATTTTAGTCTCTTGTGACTGCAATACTGAAGAGCTCTCTGTTCCCTCTAGAACAAAGGGCAAACCTCTTCCATACATCACTGGGTGCAAGAAGAGGAATTCTGTGCACTTCTAAAACCCCTTCAGTGAGTTGAAAAAGACTTTGGTGGTGTGCTTGCTTTCTCTGCAGTTCATATCTTTTATTTCAAAGCTCTCAGTTTTGCAGTTCCAGCCAATTTCTTAACTCTTGGCATTGGCCTTCCCTGATGGCACTTGATTTGGAGCAGAATTTCATCTGTAGGACTGAGGGTAGCCTGTGGGTTGGTTTGGTTGTATGCAAAGTGCTTGGAGGACTTTATCCATTTGTGAGTTCTTCTGAAGGACAGACTGAGAGAGTTGGGGTTGTTCAGTGTGGAGAAGAGAAGGCTTCAAGGAGATCTTCTGGTGGCCTTCCAGGATCTGAAGGAGGCTCCAAGAAAGCTGGGGAGGGACTTTGGAGGGTGTCAGGGAGGGATAGGAGTGGGGGGGCTGGAGCAAGACTGGAAGTGGGGAGATTGAGATTGGCTGTGAGGAAGAAGTTGTTCCCCATGAGGGTGGTGAGAGCCTGGCACAGGTTGCCCAGGGAGGTGGTGGAAACCTCATGCCTGGAGGTTTTTGCAGCCAGGCTGGAGGTGGCTGTGAGCAACCTGCTGTAGTGTGAGGTGTCCCTGGCCATGGCAGGGGGTTGGAGCTGGCTGATCCCTGAGGTCCCTTCCAACCCTAACAGTTCTATGATTGATTCTATAAATAGACCCAGGCTGGTGGTGCTGTGTTCTTTCTTAATGTGCTCCCAGCGTTTGTTGTCTGGCAACAATTTTGCTTCCAGCCCGGCTGTCATCTGCTCATAGATGGTGGTAGGAAAGAGTAGCTCTGTGGGTTGTCTCTTGTTCAAGATGGGACAGGGTTTCAGTGCATGCTTTGGCAGGCCTCAGACCTCTCTACATCCTTTCCCATTCCATTCTGCACATGACTCCAGCTTTACAGGAGGTGCTGTGGAGCAGGCAACTGAGATTTTTACCATGATAGAGGTCGTCTGTGTATGCGCTTCTCTGGCCCTGCAGCAATGCGGTGGCAGCCCCACCCTCAGCAGCTGTACACTTGTGATGCTCTTCCTGCCCCACAGAAGAAGAGCATGGGGAAAGAGTAGAACTGGGGCTGGGGGCTTAAGCAGGGTTCTGGAAGTGGGGCTGGGGGCTTAAGCAGGGTTCTGGAAGCGGGGCCGGGGGGCTTAAGCAGGGGACATCAATTTACAGCACATCAGCACCAAGAGGAACAAGTTTGTTTTCTTCCCTTTTCTCACCCTTGCCTATTTTGAGAGTTTCAAAGTAATTCTTAGACCTCTTCCCCTTCTCCTGGTGCTCCCAAGCACGCACAAAAATTCATTCCTCTCCAGCACATTTTTGCAGCTTGGTATCCAAGGACTTCAGTTTCAAGTCATTTCAGGATCCACCTAATTACTGTGCCCAAAGTCTCATAGGTGAGTGATCAGTCAGCAGTGCTGCATCTGACCTTCTCTGAGTCTATTTATAGATCCAGGGAAGTGTTCTTTTGCACATTCAGGAGGAAAATGCCTTCCATTGAAATCCAGTTCTTGGTCTGTTCACTGCATACTGGAGATACTAATTTGCCTTTGCAGCCTAGTGTTGCCTGGGTGATTTTGGGAGCTCTTTCCAAAATTGCTCATCCCCTACTGGTTTAGTGAAAATGAAGAAGTCCCTCAAGGCTCAGTCATGTTTATTCTGTCTGCCTCAGGTCTTTGCTTTGCTCTGCCAGAGGCTGCAATGCAGTGGACTCTGCTGTGTGCAAGATTTCCACTGCTATGTCAGTGTCCAACAGCATCACCTGTAGTTGTGATAGCTGTGGTCCTCCTGTTACTCTGGTGGATTCCTTCTGAGTTACTCTTGGCTTCAGCCAGGGAAAAAAAAATCCCGTGTTACCTTTCTCCTGGGTGACTCTGAAGTACCACTCTTGCAAAATACAGCCAGTAAGAAGTATTTCTTGGAAGGACAATGTATAGGAAGGAACTGTAAGTTCGGGTTGGTGCTGGAGTCACACTGCCGGAATTGTGTGGCAAATTCTTCATGGAAGAATGGAAGCAAGAGCACTTGAGCTGAGGATAGTTCTGTGGTGCTGGAAGGTGTCCAGAGAAGGGCCACGAGGACGAGCAGAGGGCTGGAGCTCCTCTCCTATGGAGAAAGACTGAGAGAGTTGAGGTTGTTTAGTCTGGAGAAGAGAAGGCTCCCAGGAGACCTTCTTGTGGCGTTCCAGTGTCTGAAGGGGGCTCCAAGAAAGCTGGGGAGGGACTTCTGAGGGTGTCAGGGTGTGATAAGACTGGGGGATGGAGCAAAACTAGAAGTGGGTAGATTGAGATTGGCTGTTAGGAAGAAGTTGTTGCCCAGGAGGGTGGTGAGACACTGAAAGAGGTTGCCCAGGGAGGTGGCAGAAGCCTCATCCCTGGAGGTTTTTGCAGCCAGGCTGGCTGTGGCTGTGAGCAACCTGCTGTAGTGTGAGGTGTCCCTGCCCATGGCAGGGGGTTGGAACTGGCTGATCCTTGAGGTCCCTTCCAACCTTGACAATTCTGTGGTTCTGTCATCTCAGTCTCCACAGGTGAGGCCTCCACCTGGGGAGGTTTTCATGTGCCTTCTGTTGTCAGTAGCTTGAGCTGTAGAGATTCATTTTACCTTTCAGTGCAAAATGCCCCAAACAACTGCTTTGTAATCAGAGCAAAGCACCCAGCGGTGTGGAATGCAGCCAGTCACCTCTGTGTCTGGTATGCTGTTGTTTTGGGTGGCCTAGATCATCGTCTAAACCACCCCACCCTCTTCAGAAACTCTTGCCAGCAACACCCAGGTTCTCTTAAGCTCCTGTTAAAGCCCAGGCTCCTTCTGACTCACTGGAACTGTTGCAGAGTGTTAAGATGGGTAGCCCTTGCCCCACGAGGCTTTTGCTGTGCCATACCTCAACAGAGTCCTTAACAGAACTCTGGGGATGGGGATTACCTGCTAAATGTGGCTTCTGGCTGGTGGTGCAGCAGCTCTGAGGGGATGTAATTGCACACCTGAGCTTGGCATCTTCTATGAGGAGGGACTTGGGGCTCATACATTCGCCATTCCTCTGGTTGAGGGATGTAGTGTGGGAGATATCTGCACATCAACAGAGGAGCTGAAGTGTTTGGCCTGGTCTTTAAAGGCACATTTCATGGCTGCTACTGAAGGCCTCAATGGGGGCTTCTATGAGGGGTAGGGGGCTGCCCGTGTTGTTGGGTTTGGTTTGTACACCTGACACGCAGGCTGAGACCTTTAGTGTGAGTGAAAAGAAACCAAACCAATGCAACCTTCTGCTGCTGGCAGTAGAAAACAGATTTCATTATTTCTTCTTGCTGAACACAGAGAGGTTTGGAGCAGCACTTGGCAGCCTGATTCCTTTAGTTTAGCCCAGCTGTAACTCGGGTCCTGCAGAACATGGTGAGGTTGTTGAGCGCATCATCTCTGCTTCTGCCTTTCTGGTTGCACTGCTCTTACTGGGGAGCTTGAGACTTCTGTCTTGGCAGAGGCTACTTAAAGTCAGAGTTTTGCCCTTGGTGCCCAAAATCTCATGGTGAGCTCATAGTGCTCCTAAATGCAGGAGCAAAGGTTTATTCCTCTTTCCACAATGCAGATTTATCAACATCTCTCTGTCACAGGAGAAGATTGCTGCTAGAGACAGGAAATTATTTCTTTGCCCTTTCCATCAGGTCAGATCCTTAGCCAAAACCAAACCTACTCTTTTTCCTTCTTAAAAAAAAAAAAAGGGGAAAAGGGAGGATAAAGTTTTCCATGTTAGTGATAACCAAATGTTTCCAAAGCCCAGCTAAAAAGTTCCAGGTTTAACTCCCAGATGGTTTTGACTAGAATCTTCTTTCCTGTCTTTTCTTTTTCCTTCTTATTTCTCCCAACCTCTGCTTCTCAGCCTTTATATTCATAGCATGGTCTGGGTTGGAAGGGACCTATGAAGGTCATCCAGTCCAACCCCTCCCTGCAGTGAACAGGGACATCCTCCATTAGATCTGGGTGCCCAGAGCCCTGTGAAGCCTCACCTTGAATCTCTCCAGGAATGGGGCCCCAACTACCTCTCTGGGCAACCTGTTCCAGTGTTCCAATACCCTCCAGCTTCTGCCAGTCATGGTGTAGGAATCTGATTTTACTTCTTCCTCTTTGAATTCAGTTATACTTCTATATTTTCTACTGTCTGTGCAGTTTAGAATCATAGAATTAGAATAGTCTGGGTTGGAAGGGTCCTCTGAAGCTCATCCACTCCAACCCCCCTGCAGTCAGCAGGGACATCCTCAACTAGATCAGGTTGCCCAGAGCCCTGTCCAGCCTCACCTTGAATCTCTCCAGGATGAGATATTCAGTCTTTAGGTCCTAAGATACCACTGCTCTATGTGCTAAGGCCGGGTGGAAAAGATTCTGCTGTGTGACCAATTTTGAACTCTACTCAAGTTATTCTGAGGGCAGAGTTTGCTGCTAGGTGTTTAGCTCCCAAGCTCATTAGACCTAAGCATGCTGCTTTGTGTCTCCACCTCCATGTAAAACACAGCAGAAGAGTCAAGCTCAGGGTAATAAAGGAGCCCTGCTGGAGAAGCACATGTGTTGGATGAATCATCCTGTTGGCCATGCTATATTTAGCTCTGTCACACTTTTGATATCATCTCTTTTCGCTGCATGGAGAATGTGTCCTGTGGCTGGTTTGCCTGCAAGGGAGCTCCTCGGTGTCTGAGCACAGAGCCATAAGGACCATCTCTCAGTTAGCACAACTTGGTGCCTCACTGAACCAGAATGAAACCATCTCTGTCAAGCAGCTTCCAGAAATAGCCAGCAGACAAGTGAGACAGTATGGCCCCAGAGAAGGCCCATGACGATGAGCAGAGGGCTGGAGCACCTCTTATATGGAGAAAGACTGAGAGAGTTGGGGTTGTTAAGTCTGGAGAAGAGCAGGCTCCAAGGAGACCTTCTTGTGGCCTTCCAGGATCTGAAAGGGGCTACAGGAAAGCTGGGGAGGGACTTCTGAGGGTGTCAGGGAGGGACAGGACTGGGGGAATGGAAAGAAACTAGAAATGGGGAGATTCAGGTTGGATGTTAGGAAGAAGTTGTTCCCCGTGAGGGTGGTGAGACACTGGCACAGGTTGCCCAGGGAGGAGGTGGAAGCCTCATCCCTGGAGGTGTTTGCAGCCAGGCTGGATGTGGCTGTGAGCAGCCTGCTGTAGTGTGAGGTGTCCCTGCCCATGGCAGGGGGGTTGTAACTGGCTGATCCTTGGGGTCCCTTCCAACCCTGACAATGCTGCTGTGATTCTATGTTAGAATAGAAGTGGTCCCAACACTGAGCCCTGAGGAGCACCACTTGTGACTGGCCACCAGCTGGTTTTAACTCCATTGATCACCATTTTGTTTCTTGCACTTGGCTAGCCTTGCAAAGAACCTGGGAGGCTAAGAGCCCTTCTGCATCAGAACACTTTCTCTGTTGCAGAACGTGGCCATGGTTGAACTCTCCTGTGCAGGAACCTTGTTGTCTTCAGCCCCCGCTCTGTGGCACACGGAGGCACTCTCCTCTTTTTCCAATTCATTGGGCTGGACAGAATTGAATCCTTGTTTGAAGAGCTGTCAGAGTGACTAATGTCACTCTGCACATATGGAAACTCCTCACTCTTTCCCATTTTGATGAAGATGCCTTTTGGCACCTCACAGGAAGGATTTGCACAGGTCCTGCAGGCCAGGAGTTTCTCTCCACTGCCTCCCTCTGGATTTGCAACCATATTTTGCCTTCTCTCTCTGGTTCTTGTGCTGGTTTGAATGCCCCCTTGTCTAGACATGCTGCCAGCAGAAGCAGGTCTCTGCATGTCTCTGTGGGGCTTCAGGTCCCTGGGAATCTAGCCACTAACTTAACAGTTTCTCATATCCACTGGGCTCCCTCAGAGGAGTGCTTTGTTTGTGAGCTGGGAGTGCACAGATGGCAGCAAGCTATTTATCTCCAGGCTGTCACATCACTGCTTGCTCTCAAAATAGGAGAGACTGTTTCACAGGCTGGGCTGTGGCTTTAAAAAGCCTTTTCCCAAATAGGATTTGCTATAATGGAGAGAAAAGCAGCAGCATCTGCACTTGCCATGATGGTTCAGAAGCAGTAATGCTTTTCTCAGCCACACACACACTCACTCCATTAATGTACAAGCACAGCAGCCTGTGGATAATATCTTCCCAGTTCTATGGCCCTTGCCTCCAGCTTGTGGGTAGGATAGGGAGTAATGTGCAATAGCTTTCTGCAGTTGATCTGTCTGCTCTCCACACCATAGCATTCTCAGGGTTGGAAGGGACCTCAAGCATCAGCTGGTTCCAACCCCTGCCATGGGCAGGGACACCTCCCACTACAGCAGGTTGCTCACAGCCACATCCAGCCTGGCTGCAAAAACCTCCAGGGATGAAGCTTCCACCACCTGGGCAACCTCTTCCAGTCTCTTACCACCCTCATGAGGAAGAACTTCTTCCTAACATCCAATCTGAATCTACCCATTCCTGGTTTTGTTCCATTTCCCCCCAGTCCTATCACTCCCTGACACCCTCAAAAGTCCCTCCCCAGCTTTTCTTGTAGCCCCCTTCAGACACTGGAAGGCCACAAGAAGGTCTCCTGGGAGCCTTCTCCTCTCCAGACTTAACAACCCCAACTCCCTCAGTTTGCCTCCACGGTAGAGGAGCTCCAGCCCACTGCTCATGCTTGTGGCCCTTCTCTGGACACCTTCCAGCACATCCAGATCCTTCTTGTACTAGGGGCTCCAGAACTGGATGCAGTACACTAGGTGGGGGTCTCACCAGAGTGAGCTGTCTCATGAGCACTCACAGCCCGGTAACTGCTGTAGCAGAGTTAAAGCCAGCACCTATTTGTGGTTAAAACTGGGCACAAACCGGGCTGACAAGTCAGGGATATAAACCCCAGGCTCCATCAGCTGACAAGAGCTGCTGCTCCCAAAAGGCAGGGGTGGAGGGTGGAAGGAGGCTGGAACTCCAACTCTCAAGTGATCAGAGATTCACATGCCCCCTCACCACCCACCCACTTCTCTAGCCTGCAGCTCTGGCTGATCTTTTCCTTGGTAAGACCTTTATGTTCCACAGGCACTGAGATGCCAACTGATGAGTAATTGCTTTATTTTTCCTTAAGCATTCAGCAAACCTGAAGCTGGAAAACACAGGGCTGGATTTTTTTTTTCCCCCACATTGTCACAGAATTTGGAGAGAGAGTTTTGGAGAGAGAGTTTTGGAGAGACCTCTGATTCTGTCAGCATCTTTGATGTCATTGGTGATTCATAGCGTCATAGAATTGTCAGGGTTGGAAGGGACCTCAAGGCTCAGCCAGTTCCAAGTCCCCTGCCGTGGGCAGGGACACCTCACACTACAGCAGGTTGCTCACAGCCACAGCCAGCCTGGCCTTCAAATCCTCCAGGGATGAGGCTTCCCCCACCTTTCTGGGCAACCTGTGCCAGTGTCTCACCACCCTCTTGGGGAACAACTTCTTCCTCACATCCAATCTGAATCTCCCCATTTCTAGTTTTTGCTCCATTCCCCCCAGTCCTATCACTCCCTGACACCCTCAAAAGTCCCTCCCCAGCTTTCTTGGAGCCCCCTGCAGATCCTGGAAGGCCACCAGAATGTCTCCATGGAGCCTTCTCTTCTCCAGACTGAACAGCTCCACCTGTCTGTCTGTATTCATAGCAGAGCAGCTCCAGCCCTCTGCTCATCCTCATGGCCCTTCTCTGGACTTGGACAGCATTGGTAAGCAGCAGTACCCAGGTATATTCTTCCCAGTTGCTGGAGCTGCCCAGAGAATGGGTGGGGGTAGATGTACTGCAGCATCAGCCTTCAGCCTGGCTCACAATGGTCACAGTAAGAGCTGGTAAAGCCCACCCCTGATTTACCAAGGTGGAGCTGGGAGATTGAAGCTTCTGATTGCAGTTACACAGCTTTCATGCCATGCAGGGAGGCTGTCCCTCACACACAACCTCTTCAGGGCTTCCCTTCAGCTTCTGTCCCTCTGCACCCACGGGGCTGTGCCAGCCCACAGCCGGCTGAACACCAGCTTAGGGTTCGCCCTGAGTTGTCAGCCAGCGTTATGCCACATCCTCAAAAGCTTTACAGGAAACCTGAGCTCCCCAGATCTGCCTGGATTCTTGCATGCTCCTCTTAACCCTTCACTGGGACTTGTCTGTTACTTGATGAAGAACCAAAAGGATGCAGAAGAGCAGTGGGGAGAGCCTGTGTGGGCCCTTCTCTGAGACATCTGCCTGGGCTGGGAGGCAGCAGCACAACCTTCACTGCTGTTTGCAAGCAGCCCAGGCTGTGCTGCTGCCTTTTCTCCTCTGGACTGTAAAAAGCCTTTTGTGCTCCACCTTCTGCTAATTATCCAATATCTCTTGTGTGATTCTCAGCAGGAGAGGATGCCACAAACGCCTCCCTTTGCAGCTATGTTTGACAGCAGTGGCTACAACAGGAACCTCTATCAGTCAAAAGAGGACAGCTGTGGAGGGCTCTATTACCATGACAACAACCTTCTCTCAGGGTCCCTGGAAGCTCTGATCCAGCACTTGGTACCCAGTGTGGATTACTACCCTGATGTAAGTATCTACACCCAGCTCACTGTATGGCTGCATCCTCTGAAGGGGAACTCTCAGGTGTGCAGCAAAGGCAGAATGTGTCACACCAATGGCTGTGGAAGGGGTTCAGGGGACTAATTAGCAATGGGGGGATAAACTCATGTGCTGGCTAAGTGCAGCTGCAATTGCTTACCTAACCAGCCCCATTCTTCACCCCTGTTGTGAGGGGCACAACCCTGGTGATTAACTGATGAAGTAAGTAGCACAGAATCACAGAACATCAGGAGTTGGAGGGGACCTTGAAAGATCATCCAGTCAGGGTAGGATCACCTAGAGTAGGTCATACAGGAACATATCAAGGCAGGTCTTGAATGTCTTCAAAGAAGGAGACTCCACAACCTCTCTGGCCAGCCCAGTTCAGTGTTTTGTCACCCCTACAGTGGAAAAAGTTTTTCCTTATGTTCATGTGGAACCTCCTGTGCTCCAGCTTGCACCCACTGCCCCTTGTCCTCTCATTGGACATCACTGAGCAGAGCCTGGCTCTGTCTTCCTGATACTCACCCTTCTCTTTATAAACATGAATGAGGTCACCCCTTAGCCTCCTCTTCTCCAAGCTAAAGAGCCTTCAGCTCCCTCAGCCTTTCCTCATACGTACCTGATGTGGCTTACTGTTTGATGGATTCTATGTACCACTGACCCATAGAAACTTGCCAGGCAAGCTGGAGAGAGAGGTTTTAAATTAACCAGTGGGGTCAAAGCCTATCAGCTTGTAATGCATATTTGCCATTGCTCATCTGAGGCCCCACATGTATCTTGCCATGACCAGGTGGACTGTTTGGAGTCAGCAGAGAGGTTGGGCATGAGCATAGGAAGCTTGTCACCTGAGGATTTTTGACTTGTTTGGATGCATTTGTGCACTGAGACATGTTATAGAAGTCTTAGTAAAGAGGAGTGCTATCCAAAGACTGAGGAGGCAGTTGGGGATGATGAAACCGCATCTCTGCCTGTAGAAACCCCTTCAGCAGGAGCCTAACTCCACTTCCATTCAGCTGCTCTTATTGTCATAGACCTCTTTGTGCGCTTCCAAGAGAAGGATCCTCTTAAATTTGTGTTAGAAAGAACACAAGCAGCACAGGATTGTGCTTAAGCTACTGCTTACCTGGGCACACTGCATCTTACATAGCCTGGCCCAGCCACAAAGGTAAAATGCTAACTTCTGGAGCAGTGCCAAATGTAAATGAAATGCTTACCGCTGTACTAATAGCTCCTGGCACAGCCACAGCCAAGAGTTGTTCTTCTGCAGATGGTGAAGTGTTAGGGACTGGTCAGTCAGGGACATGTTGTGAGCAAGCATACAGCTGGCAGTAATTGATCCCTTTCTCTGTCTTCTTGTTTGCAGAGGACGTACATCTTTACCTTCCTTCTCAGCTCACGCCTCTTCATGCACCCCTACGAGCTGATGGCCAAAGTCTGCCACCTGTGCACAGAGCAGCGGAGACTGAGTGAGCCTGGCCTGGACAAGGTACAACGCCTTGCTCAGGGCCTCCTGGTAGTTCCTAGGGACCTGGGGATGCTGGTTGACAGTAGGCTGAACATGAGCCAGCAGTGTGCCCAGGGGGCCAAGAAGGCCAATGACATCCTGGCCAATGGCATCCTGGCCTGGATCAGGAAGAGTGTGGCCAGCAGGAGCAAGGGAAGTCATTGTGCCCTGTGCTCAGCACTGGTTAAGCCACACCTTGAGTCCCGTGTCCAGTTCTGGGCTCCTCAATTTAAGAAGGACATTGAGACTCTTGAACGTGTCCAGAGAAGGGCAATGAGGCTGGGGAGGGGTCTGGAGCACGGCCCTGTGAGGAGAGGCTGAGGGAGATGGGGGTTGGTCTCTTCTCCCAGGCAAGCAGTGACAGAACAAGAGGACACAGTCTCAAGCTGTGCCAGGGGAGGTTTAGGCTGGAGGTGAGGAGGAAGTTCCTCCCAGAAAGAGAGATTGGCCATTGGAGTGAGCTGCCCAGGGAGGTGGTGAAGTCACCATCATTGGAAGTGTTTAAGAAGAGCCTGGATGAGGCACTTGGTGCCATGGTTCAGTAGATGGGATGGTGTTGGGTGATAGGTTGGACTTGATCTCTGAGGTCTCTTCCAACCTGGTTAATTCTGTATTGTGTTCACAGAATCAATCAACCAGGTTGTGGACCCTTAGACTCCACAGCATCCCTCAGAAGGGAATTTCCTTCCCTTTGGGTTATTCATGTGCTGTATTGCTCTTCCATGTTAACATTTCTCCTCCTCTTCTCAAATAGGACTGGCTAAGAAAAATTGCACCCAAGATCCTGCAGCTGTTGACTGAGTGGACAGAGACCTTCCCATATGATTTCCGAGATGAAAGAATGATGAGGAACCTGAAGGAGTTAGCACAAAGGATAGCCAGTGGGGATGAGGTAAGTTGTCTGTGCACAAAGCCCTTGGGCTTAAAAGGTGTTCCTTTAGTGCTTTGAGAGTGCAGGTTTGTTGTTAATAACAATTAATGAGGCCCTGAGTGGCTGAGTGAACTTAGTATGAAGGTGCTGGTGGGCTGGTAGCTGTCTAGTAGCTAGACCTAGAAAGAAACTTCACAGCGTGAGCAGATCCTTTTCAAAGGGTTCACTCCATACCCAAACCTATAATACAGTAGTGCAGAATGTCTTTTAAACAACTCCAGGGACGGTGTCTCCCACCAACAGCCTCCCAGAAACCACTTCATACTGCTCCAGCACCTTGTTTCCCCCAGCTCTATAGCTGTGGCTGCTCTACGTGACCATGGGCCGGGCAGGACAGAAGCTCTGAGGCTTCAGCTGTGTGCTTCATGGAGGAGAGGACAATCCCAGGGGGATTATTTGTTAGGTGTTATGGAATTTTATGGGTTGCTGTTGGGAGTTGAGAGATGCACTGTGCATGTTTGCATGGTGTGACCTGCTCTAGCTGGGGGTGGCCCTGCTCACTGCAGCGGGGTTGGACAAGATGACCTTTGAGGGTCCCATCCAACCTGCTGCAATCTGTGTGTGACAAGACACAGCTTTGTGGGTGTCAATGTTTTTCATTCCAGTGATTGTGCTTGGAAGTAGCTAGTTAGTCACTGGGAAGCCCTGCATGTCTGAGAAATCCCTGCAGATGCTGGTAATTCCTTTGGTTTGTGTGAGTAAGCTGTGTTGGATTCAGGCCTCTGAGCTGTAGCAGGTTTGGGGAAAATGTCTCAAAAGCAAAACTGGAGCAGGAAGAATTGTCTTGAGCTTCAAGTATCAGATATGGACTCAGAGAAAGTCCCAAGTTCCAGGCCCTCCACCTGGGTCACAACAACCCCATGGTAAGCTACAGACTTGGGGTTGTCTGGTTGGAAAGCTGCAACTTGGAGAGGGACCTGGGGGTTCTGGCTGACAGTCAAATAGGAGTCAGCAGTGCCCAGGTGGCCAAGAAAGCCAATGGCATCCTGGCTTAGACTAGAAATACTGTGGCCAGCAGGGACAGGGAGGTGACTGTCCCCCTGTGCTCAGCACTGGGGAGGCCACACCTTAAGTGTTGTATTCAGTTCTGGACCCCTCACTACAAGAGGTACATTGACCTCATTGCTCTCTGCAGCTCCCTGAAGGGAGGTTGGAGTGAGGAGTGAGGAGGAGTGAGGAGTCTTTTCCTTGGTGGCAAGAGACAGGACAGGACCAGAGGAAATGGTTTCAAGCTGCACCAGGGGAGGCTCAGGCTGGATGCTAGGAAATACTTCTTCACCATGTAACATATTGCTCCATCAGAAAGAGTGCTTTGGAAAGACTTTAATTGGCTAATTTCTCCCCATCTCTTCTGTTTCAGTTTCATTCCAGTCCTTCTCTTTTTTTCCCCCCACTGTGTTGTAAAAGACATCATCATGTCATAGAAATAACCAGGTTGGAAGAGACCTTTGAGATCATCGAGTCCAACCTGTCACCCAACACTATCTAATCAACTAA
Organism: Picus viridis; assembly: GCA_033816785.1. Taxonomy (NCBI): domain Eukaryota; kingdom Metazoa; phylum Chordata; class Aves; order Piciformes; family Picidae; genus Picus; species Picus viridis. Next base: position 15,965,718 of record CM066581.1, on the reverse strand, counting down.
ACCATGGCACCAAGCACTCCATCCAGTCTCTTCCTAAACACCTCCACTGATGGTGACTCCACACCACCTCCCTGGGCAGCCTATTCCACTGGCCAGTCACTCTTTCTATGAAGAACTTCTTCCTAACATCCAGTGTACAAGGGCTTGTAGTGATAGGATGAGGGACAATGGCTTTAAGATAGAAGAGTGGAGATTTAGACTGCATCTTAGGGAGAAATTCTTCACAGTGAGGGTGCTGAGACACTGGAACAGGTTGCCCGGGGGTGGTTGAGGCCCCATCCCTGGAGAGATTCAAGGTGAGGCTCAACAGGGCTCTGGGCTCGAGGTGAGGAGAAAGCTCTTCACAGGGAGAGTTGTTAGCCATTGGAATGGGCTGCCCAGGGAGGTGGTGGAGTCCCCATCCCTGGAGGTGTTCAAGAGGGGATTGGTCATGGCACTTGGTGCCATGGTTTAGTAGTCATGAGGTCTTGGGTGACAGGTTGGACCTGATGATCTTTGAGGTCTTTTTCCAACCTTATTGATTCTATGATCTAGTTGGGGATGTCCCCGCTGAGTGCAGAGGGGTTGGCCTGGGTGACCTTTGGAGGTCCCTTCCATCCCATTCTACGAAAGGATCAATCTGTTTTGGTGTCATGCAGACTTTAATGCTGTCTTCTCCCATTGTTGAAACCATCTGCCAATGATTTCATGTGCTGGCAGATGTACAGGAAGAACGTCCAGCAGCTCCTCCAGAACCTGATCCGGAAGCTCGCCACCGTTGGGCAGTATGAGGAAGTGCTTGCAAAAATCAATGCCACGTCCAAAGATCACCTCACTCTTCTAAAGGCCAGGCCCCAGACCATCCAGAGGGACATCATCACTGTCTGCAACGATCCCTACGTGCTGGCTCAGCAGCTGACACACATAGAGCTGGTGAGTAGTTGTGCTTTGAGTCTGATTTCGTTCCCCCCCTCCCCCCTTTTTGATGTGGAGGTTGAGAAAGGCTAAGACTTGTCTGCCCCTGTGCTTTATTTAGGAGAGGCTCAATTATATTGGACCAGAAGAATTTGTCCAGGCTTTTGTGCAAAAGGATCCTTTGGACAATGCCAAGGTAACTGACACCTTTCCTGCCATCTAAATCATAGAATCAACCCGGTTGGAAAAGACCTCAGAGATCCATCGAGTCCAACCAAGTCCATTGAGTGTAGGGGGCAAGTCCCACCTCAGGTTCAAGACCAAAGGATGGAGGACAAAGGTTGGGTGAACAGAACTGATGTTACAGTAAGCTATTAGGTCAGCTCAGCCATAAAAGGATGGAGCAATGTCTAGGTCCTGCTCTGGCAGGGGGCTGGATTAGGTGATCTTTTGAGGTCTCTTCCAACCCTTAGCATTCTGTGATTCTGTAACTGGCACAGATCTGGAGCACCTCTGAAAGGAGGCATTTAACATCCTGGAGCTCAGATGTCTCATGAGCTGGAAGCAAGAAATGAGGAGTAACAGGAAAGAGCTTCATAGTGAAAATGCTTTAGGACTTATTATATTGAAAATGTTGCTGTTGGTTTTTCTTCCTGAAGGACAACTTCTGAGGGGGACCTCATTGCTCTCTGCAGCTCCATGAAGGGAGGTTGGAGTGAGGAGGGGGCAGCCTTTGCTCCTTGGTGGCAAGTGACAGGACCAGGGGAAATTGTTTCAAGCTGCACCAGGGGAGGTTCAGGCTGGATGCTGGGAGATACCTCCTCAGAGAGAGGGTTCTCAAACTTTGGAATGGTCTTCCCAGGGCAGTGCTGGAGTCACCATCCCTGGGGGTGTTCAAGCAGCCTGTGGAGCTGGTGCTTAGGGACATGGTTTAGTGCTGACCCTGCAGTGCTGGGTTGAGGGTGGGACTGGATGAGCTTGGAGACCTTTTCCAACCAGATGTTTTCTGTGATTCTGGAGCTCCAAAACTCAGCTGACAAACTGAATAAATTAACACATTTGCAGGTTTATTTGGTTTGGGGTTCCGCCCCCCCCCCCCCCGATTTAAGCTAAGGGAGAACTTAATCCTTTGAATTTTTTCCCCAGGCCACCCATGTGATCTGCAGCTGGAAAAGGCTGAGTTTGGCTTTTGTGTTTTCAGCATCTCTTGCCTTTTAGTAAAGTGAACTCTTGATAGCAAACTGGAAACTGGGGCAACTTGTAGCTAGAGCACAGATGACAAAAAGGGGACAGTGAGCTCTAGATCCATGTGAGATGAAGGGCAAAGGCTCAGTGTTTTTCACTAACTGTAGTGGAGTTATCTCCTTGAGTGCTGCTGATCTGTGCTCTATAAATAAACTGACAAACTCAGGCAGCTGGAACTTGAGTCCCTGTCCTCCCTACTGCTGACAAACAGAATGGAAGGGCTCAGGTTTACAATTTGATGTTCATTCAGACAGTCTCTGGATATGGTTTTATAGGTAGATACCACCACCTGTCTACCCTTTTTTTAAGCCAAGCCTGAGATGTGAGGTGGAAGATGTTCCACAGAACAAGCAGCACTGGTTAGGAACAGGAGAATCCAATCCAAAGAGAAGAGCTGAGCTCCCAAACTGAGGAAGCAGAGTGTTAATTTGGCTTGTAGAACCATAGAATGGTTTCATTTGGAAGAGGCCTCTAAGATCATCCAACCACCAACCCAACACTACCATGGCCACTAAACCGTGTCCCCAAGTGCCATGGCCACAAGTTTCTTGAACACTCTCAGGGATGGTGACTCCACCACCTCCCTGGGCAGCCTGTTCCAATCTCTGACCATGCTTGTAGCAAAGAAATTTTACCTAATGTGACCTCAGCATTGTTCCTGAGACTGCCATCACCAACTCAACACAATGTGCCAGTGGAGTGGGCTGGCCTCTGCTTGCCTTCTGCACTCACAAAGGGCAAACTGCTTCCTCTGCTGTCAGTGGGACAGGAGTGAGCAATGAACCAGAGCTCTCATTCAAGGAAGCTTGTCTGCATAAGTCTATCTTAAGTCTTTCCTTACAGCATCCTAGAAGGACTTCCAGCAGGGATGGATTCTGCATTCCTGCTTGAGTGCTTTACCAAGCTGGCAGCTCAGCAGGAAACAATACTTGCTCAAATCCTCTCCTTGCTGCTCTCCTTCCAAGCTTTATGTCCCTGGTTCCTTGAAGGTGTTTGGGGATGACAATGCAGGAAGTCAGAAGGTCTCTTTCAGGGAAAAGATGGAGGATTACACTGAAAGTTGCCATTTTTCTTCTGTCTGCAGGGATGCTACAGAGACCAAAAGAAGACCCAGAATTTGGAAGCCTATGTGGAATGGTTTAACAGGCTCAGTTACTTGGTTGCAACAGAAATCTGTATGGTGAGCAAGGACTTATTGTGACAGAAGGTCTTGTTTGGTCTAGTATACTGCAACTGTGAAGCCTTTCCAGGTTTGGTACCCCTTCAGTGTGCCCTTTGCCATCTCCTTCTCTCAGCTTTGCACTTTTTCATGTGTGGATGAAGTCAGCAGAGGGCTGAACTGGCAAATAAGTTCCATGTTCTCAGCATCATCCTCAGGCCACAGCCTTGTTTCTGTGGCACAGTGGCAATATTCTGCTGGGTTAGCCCTTCCTGACATCTGGCCTGCCCTTCTCACCTGTAAATGCCCCTTCTGAGGGAGACATTTTTTTGTCTCCTCTGTGCTGCCCCCTTCTCTGCTCTGCTGTTCTCCAGCCCCTTCTTCTTGGCAGAGCTTCTTTACCTGTTGTATTTGCTCTCTAGCTGCCCTGTATCTGGATTGTCTTTACTGTCCTGAGGGCTTTTAAACACACCAAGCTTGGCTTCCTCTGCATGAGTGGTGGTAGAGGTGGAAAAGACTTTTAAGAGGGGGGGGTTGTTTCTTTTGGGGATGGGTCAGAGTGCTCCTGAGGAGGGTGACATTGGTGGCATCTCTTGCAGCCTGTGAAGAAGAAGCACAGAGCAAGAGTGATAGAATATTTCATCGATGTGGCCCGGGAATGTTTTAACATTGGCAACTTCAACTCCTTAATGGCCATTGTCTGTAAGTATGAGCCCTGGGACCTTTTGGCTCTGCTTGAGTCTGGGTATAGGAAAAGGAAAGCTTTGTCCAAAAGTCTGCTGCTTAGCACGCTCAGGGGGAAGCTGGGAAGGGGGAAGAGTTGGAGGCTGTTTAGTCTGGAGAAGAGAAGGCTGTGAGGGAATCTTATCAATGCCTATAACTACCTGAGGGCTGGGTGTCAGGATGAAGGTGGTGGTCTCTCTTTGGTGGTGCCCAGTGACAGGACAAAGAACAATGGGTACAAGCAGGAACACAGGAAGTTTCACCTCAACATGTGGAAACACTCCTCTACTGTGAGGGTGACAGGGCCCTGGAGCAGGCTGCCCAGAGAGGTTGTGGAGTTTCCTTCTCTGGAGACTTTCCAAACCCACCTGGATGTTACTAATCACTCATTCCAACAATTCTCCTCTCTTGTATCAAGCTGGCATGAACATGAGTCCTGTGTCTCGGTTAAAGAAGACTTGGGCCAAAGTGAAGACGGACAAATTTGACATTCTTGAGGTATGTTTGGGGCTGTGGAGGTATTTTAACTGCTCTAACTGCCTGGAGAAGAGGAGGCTCAGGGGAGACCTTCTTGCTCTCTACAACTCCCTGAAGGGAGGTTGTAGCCAGGTGGGGGGTTGGTCTCTTCTCCCAGGCAAACAGAATGAGAGGACACAGTCTCAAGCTGCACCAGGGGAGGTTTAGGCTGGATGTTAGAAAGAAATTATTCCCAGACAGAGAGATTGGCCATTGGAATGTGCTGCCCAGGGAGGTGGTGGAGTCCCCATCCCTGGAGGTGTTTAAGAAGAGCCTGGATGAGGCACTTGGTGCCATGGTTTAGTTGATCAGATGATGTTGGGCGATAGGTTGGACTCGATGATTTCAAAGGTCTCTTCCAACCTGGTTAGCTCTATTCTATTCTTATTCTATTCTTATTCTATTCTTATTCTATTCTTATTCTATTCTTATTCTATTCTTATTCTATTCTTATTCTATTCTTATTCTATTCTTATTCTATTCTTATTCTATTCTTATTCTATTCTTATTCTATTCTAAAATCTGAGTTTGGCTTCATTAGAAAGTGCTTCATTTAGTATCTTTGTGCACTCAGTGGAGACTCTGGAAGATGTAATGGAAATTGTTCAGCCAAGTTGTGTTCTTTGGATGTAGAAGGAGGACATGGAAGGGTGTTTTAAATATGATGGTGGGGGGTTGGAGAAGAGGAGACTGAGGGGAGACCTCATTGCTTCCTACAACACTTTGAAAGGAGGCTGGAGCCAGGTGGGGGTTTGTCTCTTTTCCCTAGTCTCAGGTGATAGAGGGAGAGAAAGTGGCCTGAAATTGTGCCAAGAGAGGGTTAGGAGATGGGAGATGAGGAAAATTTTCTTTGCTGCAAGAGTGGTCAGTGGTAATGATAGGACTGGGGGGAAGGGGGAAAAAAAACCACTAGAAATGGGTAGATTCAGGTTGGGTGTTAGGAAGAAATTCTTCCCCAGGAAGGTAGTGAGACACTGGCACAGGCTGCCCAGGGAGGTGGTGGATGCCTCATCCCTAGAGGTTTTTGCAGCTAGGCTGGATGTGACTGTGAGCAACCTGCTGTAGTGTGAGGTGTCCCTGCCCATGGCAGGGGGTTGGAACTGGCTGATCCTTGAGGTCCCTTCCAACCCTCTATGATCTAAGAGGCTGCCCAGGGAGGTGGTGAAGTCCCCATCCCTGGAGGTGTTCAGGAAACATGTGGCCATGGCACTTGGGGACATGGTCTAATAGTGATCTTGGGTTGATGATTGGACTTGATGGTCTTAGAGGTCTCTTCCAATCCAAACAATTCTACAGCTCTATGAAAATGAGTTTATCTTCTGATCAAATGGACAGGTGAAGAATTACTGCAGGCCACTAAAAGCATATTTGTGCATATTCAGCAGACTCCCTGCTCTTTTAAAGAGCTGCTGAAGTGAAAAGAAGTGTGTGTGGTGTTGGGACTGGCTTGTTTCTGACAGGACTTTCATGCCTTGCAGCATCAGATGGACCCTTCCAGCAACTTCTATAACTACCGAACCGCTCTGCGCGGCGCCGCTCAGAGGTCCCTGACAGCTCACAGCAGCAGAGAGAAGGTATTTTCTGCACAGAGTCTGGCAGTGGGCAAAACCCAAATGTGCTTCCTAAGCTTTTGTGCTGGTTTGACACAAGATAGAATATGGAATTTGCCCCAAAAGGGGAACTGTGCTGGAAGAAGGACATTGAGACTCTTGAATGTGCCCAGAGGAGGGCAACGAGGCTGGGGAGAGGCCTTGAGCACAAGCCCTACGAGGAGAGGCTGAGGGAGCTGGGGTTGCTTAGCCCCAGGACGCTCAGGGAGACCTTATTGCTGTCTGCAACTGCCTGAAGGGAGGTTGTAGCCAGGTGGGGGTTGGTCTCTTCTCCCAGGCACCCAGCCCCAGAACAAGGGGACACAGTCTCAAGCTGTGCCAGGGGAAGTTTAGGCTGGAGGTGAGGAGAAAGTTTTCCACAGAAGGAGTTGTTAGCCATTGGAATGTGCTGCCCAGGGAGGTGGTGGTGTCCCCATCCCTGGAGGTGTTCAAGAGGGGATTGAATGTGGCACTTGGTGCCATGGTTTAGTAGTCATAAGGTGTTGGGTGACAGGTTGGACTTGATGATCTTTGAGGTCTCTTCCAACTTTATTGATTCTGTGATTCTAAGGTGTCCAGAGAAGGATCACAAGGATGAGCAGAAGGCTCCTCAGCTGTGGAGACAGGCTGAGAGGCTTGGGGTTGTTCAGTCTGGAAAAGAGAAGGCTCCAAGGAGACCTTCTTGTGGCCTTCCAGGATCTGAAGGGGGCTCCAAGAAAGCTGGGGAGGGACTTTTGAGGGTGTCAGGGAGTGATAGGAATGGAACAAATCTAGAAATGGGTAGATTGAGATTGGATGTTAGGAAGAAGTTGCTCCCCAGGAGGGTGGTGAGACGGGGGGGGAACCTTCCTACTCCACCACATACTGGCACAGGTTGCCCAGGGAGGTGGTGGAAGCCTCATCCCTGGGTGTTTTGAAGGCCAGGCTGGATGTGGCTGTGAGCAACCTGCTGTGGTGTGAGGTGTCCCTGCCCATGGAACTAGAGAGACTAGAGACTTCCTTTGATTTTTCTCTGTAGAGCATTGTGGTTTTGGTTTGAGATCAGACTGAGAATAATGTTCTTCTCCCCTCAGATTGTGATACCTTTCTTCAGCCTCCTGATCAAAGATATTTACTTCCTCAATGAGGGTTGTGCCAATCATCTTCCCAATGGCCATGTCAATTTTGAGGTAAGTAGAGCACTGAGTGTGGTATTGGTCTGGGGCAGCCCTGATCGTGGTTCAGCTTCTACTGAGTAGAGGGAGAGGAAAATTAGAGTGTATCTGCTACTTCCCACAGAAGCTAGGAGGTGCTCAGGAAGAAAGCAGTTTTATTGAGGATGGAATGTTCCCAGGGACCCTTTTGGTATTCACAATATTTTGTAGGTAAAGCCAGGAACTTTTTTCCAGTGCCCAAATCCATCTACACTTTCCCCTCACAGATTCATTGTCCTCCATAACAAATGCAGTCAAATTTGACTTCCAGAGCTGCTTGTTCAGTTCCACAGGTCAAAGCTGAACTCATCCTTTTGTCAAGATGCAGGCAGTGATTTTGTGCAATTAAGTCTCAGACTGTCTCTGAAGAAATGTGCCAGAGCAGCAGTGAGGGAGCTTTGAGTCTCTTGTCTTGCAGTAGTTCTTCTGCCTCCCATTTCCCACTCATTACCTGGCAGTGTGGATTACCCAGTGATTTGTTTGCTGCTGCTTGCAGCTTTAAAGAGGCCTGAGTCAGACACACAACGCTGCAGGACATTTCACTTGTAGTCATCAGCCTGAACCAGCTTGTTCTAAAGATACACTGCTCTGGTGAGACCTCACCTGGAGTACTGTGTGCAGGTCTGGAGCCCTCAACACCGGAAGGACATGGACCTGATGGAGTGCATCCAGAGGAGGCCATGAAAATGATCAAGGGGTTGGAGCAGCTCTGCTGTGAAGACAGGCTGAGGGAGCTGGGGGTGTTCAGCCTGGAGAAGAGAAGGCTCTGGGAGACCTAAGCTTCCAGTACCTGAAGGGGCTACAGGAAGGATGGAAAGAGACTGTTTGCAAAGGCCTGCAGTGACAGGATCAAGTGCAATGGTTTCAAACTAGAAAAGAGATTTAGATTGGGTATTAGGAACAAGTTCTGCAGCAGGAGGGTGGTGAAAGACTGGAACAGGTTACTCAGGGAGGTGGTTGGGGCCCTATCCCTGGAGATATTCAAAGTGGGGCTTAACAGGGCTTTGGGCAGCCTGATCTAGTGGAGGATGTCCATGCTGACTGCAGAGGATGTCCATGCTGACTGCAGAGGGGGTTGGACTGGATGAGCTTTGGAGGTCCCTTCCAACCCAGACCATTCTATGCCTCTGTGATTCAGATCTGGCATGCTCTTTTACTCCAGGAAGCCATGTGCACTTGAGGCACATTTAAACTTCATTGTAAAGTATTTGTCAATGAGTGTTTATCAGCACACTGCAGGAGGAGGAGCATTTATTTTTGGCATCCATTTCCAGCAAGAAAATGGGAGCATTTCAGAGCAGCTAACTAAACTGCAACATCTGAATTTCAAAATGTCAGTAGTAAGCACAGAGAGGCTTTTCATGTGGAAATTACTGAGTGTGTCACAGTGATACAAGCCTGAGCACCATCAAAGTGAAGATTTGGGCATGAGGAGTCTTACCAGCCCCTTGAAAAGAAGCCCTGAGGAGAGAGACTTGGGGGTGCTGGTGGACGAGAAGCTCAACATGAGCTCTCAATGTGCACTTGCAGCCCGGAAAGCAAATCAGATCCTGGGCTGCATCAGGAGAAGTGTGACCAGCAGGTCAAGGGAGGTGCTTCTCCCTCTCTACTCAGCTCTGGTGAGACCCCACCTGGAGTACTGCCTCCAGTTCTGGAGCCCCTATTACAGGAGGGATGTGGACGTGCTGGAGCGTGTCCAGAGAAGGGCCATGAGGATGATCAGAGGGCTGGAGCACCTCTCCTGTGAGGACAGACTGAAGGAGTTGGGGCTGTTCAGGCTGGAGAAGAGAAGGCTCCCAGGTGACCTCATTGTGGCCTTCCAGGATCTGCAGGGGGCTACAGGAAGGCTGGGGAGGGACTTCTCAGGATGTCGGGCAGTGATAGGACTAGGGGGAACGGAATGAAGCTGGAAATGGGGAGATTCAGGCTGGATGTGAGGAAGAAGTTCTTCCCCATAAGAGTGGTGAAGCCCTGGAATGGGTTATCCAGGGAGGTGGTTGAGGCCCCATCCCTGGAAGTGTTTAAGGCCAGGCTGGATGAGGCTCTGGCCAGGCTGCTCTAGTGTAGGGTGTCCCTGCCCATGGCAGGGGGTTGGAACTAGATGATCTTTGTGGTCCCTTCCAACCCTGACTGATTCTATGATTCTAAATGAAGTGCAGGTTGTGATCCACTATGTATATTCAGTAATAGGAGCCATTTTGTCCTGGTGAAGGAGTGGGAATTCATCTCAGTTTGAAGCAGAAATGCAAAGCTGAGTTGTTGGAGCACAGCACTTTGCATTCTAACTTGAAAGCTGGGGAGAATCCAAGCTTGGACCTGAAACTAAGGTCTCTCTCTCTTAAAAACCTGTTCAGGGTAAATAGTGATGTTCACTCTGTGGCATCTCTTAAAATCATACAACTGTCAGGGTTGGAAGGGACCTCAAGGATCAGCCAGTCCCAACCCCTACTGCCGTGGGCAGGGGCGCCTCACACTATAGCAGGTTGCTCACAGCCACAGCCAGCCTGAGCTTCAAAACCTCCAGGGATGAGGCTGCCACCACCTCCCTGGGCAACCTGTGCCAGTCTCTCACCACCCTCATGGGGAACAACTTCTTCCTCACATCCAATCTGAATCTCCCCACTTCTAGTTGTGCTCCATTCCCCCTAATTCTATCCCTCCCTGACACCCTCCAAAGTCCCTCCCCAGCTTTCTTGTAGCCCCCTTCAGATCCTGGAAGGCCACCAGAAGGTCTCCTTGGAGCCTTCTCTTCTCCAGACTGGAACTCTTACTGCTGTCTGCAACTGCCTGAAGGGAGGTTGTAGCCAGGTGGGGTTTGGTCTCTTCTCCCAGGTAACCAGCACCAACTCCTTCAGTCTGTCCTCAGAGCAGAGCAGCTCCAGCCCTCTGCTCATCCTTGTGGTCCTTCTCTGGACACCTTCCAGCACCTCTGGATCCTTCCTGTAATAGGGGCTCCAGAACTGGACACAGAGCTCCAGGTGGGCTCTCACCAGGTGTTTTCTCTCCTCTTCTGACAGAAATTTTGGGAGCTGGCAAAACAAGTCAGTGAGTTCATGACGTGGAAGCAAGTGGAGTGTCCTTTTGAAAGGGATCTGAAGGTTCTGCAGTACTTGCTCACTGTCCCAGTCTTCAGTGATGATGGTAAGGAGCTCTGGGCTTTTGCAGGTCTGCTGACACTGGCTACTGCTTAGCCTCTATGTAAGGTTGTGGTTTCCTCACAGTATAGAAAGAGGCTTTTTGGTTTCTGAGACTAGTCTCTTTGGAAAGTGGGGGGAAAAAATGCTTGTCCCTTACAAATGAGAAAGAAACTAAGATGTAGGTTCTTCTGATCTGTGAGAGCTGATGTTTTGCTTTGCTCTGAAATGGAGTGTGTGTGTGTGGGGGGAAAGGATTGGATGTGTGTTCCCTGTAAATATCCTCTGAAGGATTTGCAGGGACTTCCAGGCTGCTTTACACTAAAAGAGAGCAAACCATGCCTCCCAACCCCCAACCCAAACAAAAACCAACAGGGACTTCAGTAGCTGCTTACAAAGCACCATGTCCCTGGGCTCTGCTGCTTTTTTTTTCTTCTTCTTTTGACTCTTTTCTTCCACTCTTGTGCTTTTCAGTTTTCACTGCTTGGCTTTTATTCCCCCTCAGGACAGCCTTTGTTCTCGGGCACCGTTTGTTAGCGTTGTCTGGATGCGATTCTTAAGCAGTTCTCTGCTTCTAATGGGATTCTGGAGCCCTCATCTGAGGGATGGATTATAGAAGCCTGCCTCATTTTTACTTCAGTCCATTTCCCAGGGAGAGCCAGTCTGAAAATGGCAGTAGGCTTAACCTCTTGTGTTTGCCTCTGCTTGCAGCACTTTACTTGGCTTCCTACGAGAGTGAGAGCCCTGAGAACCACATTGAAAAGGACAGATGGAAGACACTGAGGTTTGTGTCAGAGGCTCCCCCCACCCCCATCAATACACAAAGAGAAAGGGACACAGAGCAAGCACCAAAAGAGTTCCAGCCAAATGGCACTCTGCATCTTCCAACAGATGGGGCACAGCATCACTGTAAATCCCCCTTCCATCTGGGACTCGTGGAAGAAAGAGAACAGTCAGTCTTTATCTTAAACCCTCTTGAAGCCTTCTCTCCCTTAGGGGTGGGAATTAGACTAAGTCATTTTTGTATCTTAATTTCTTGTGTTCTTCAGTGTAGGAAAAAATAGTTGGTAAACTTCAAAGAAATGCCTGCTTCCTGCCAAGCCCTGGAAACAGAGCATTTGGGTTTCCAAGCAGATGTTTCTGCAGCTGCTGCATCCTTTATACACCCAGCCTTGCAGACAGGGATGAGGTTTGCAGGAAGATCACTCTGGGGCAAATGGGGAGGGGACAGGCTCTGCTCAGGTGCACCCTGGCATAGGACAAGGGGCAATGAATATAAACTACAGCACAGGAGGTTCCACTTCTTCACTGTGGGGCTCACAGAGCACTGGTCACAGGCTGCTCAAAGAGGTTGTGGATTATCCTTCTCTGGAGACTTTCAAGACCCATCTGGATGTGTTCCTGTGTGACCTGTGCTGGATTCTATGGTCCTGCTCTGGCAGGAGGGTTGGACTTAATGATCTCTGGAGGTCCCTTCCAACCCCTAACATCCTGTGAGCCTGTGAAATGCATTCATGAAACTAGGTAACAATTCAGAATCCAAGCTAGGACAAGCAAGTCTAAGAAAAATCCTGGGTTTGGCTTCTGTGGGTTGAACATAGCTTCATCAAGGAAAGAAGGAAGAAAATATGAACCAGGGTTTTGCCTCTTGTTTTGCCAATCAACTTCTTATTTTCTTAAATGTCGACTTCATAGCAGCAGAGAAAATGAATCAGGTGCATAGATGGAGACACAGAATGAAGCAGGTGTATGGACCACAGAATCAGAGAAGGTTAGGGGTTGGAAGGGACCTCCAGAGATCATCCAGTCCCACCCCTCTGCCAGGGCAGGTCACTCAGGAACACATCCAGGTTGGTTTTGAATGTCTTTGGAGAAGGAGACTCCACAACCTCTCTGAGCAGCCTGCTCCAGTGCTTCACCACCCTCACAGTGGCAAAGTTTTCCCTTCTGTTCCTGTGGCACCTCCTCTGCTCCAGCTTACCCCCAGTGCCCTTTGTCCTGTCCTTGGACATCCCTGAGCAGAGCCTGGCTCCATCCTCCCCACACTGCCCTGCACATCTTGATCAACAGGAATGAGGTCACCCTCAGGCTCCTCTGCTCCAAGTCCCAGCTCCCTCAGCCTGGCCTCACAGGGAGATGTTCCATTGACTTCATTATCTTTGTGGCTCTGTGTGGGACTCTCTCAAGCAGTTCCCTGAGGTCTTTCTTCAACTGAGGGGCCCAGAAGTGGATGCAATATTCCAGATGTGGCCTCACCATGGCAGAGCAGAGGGGCAGGAGAACCTCTCTCAACCTACAAACCACACCCATTCTAATCCACCCCAGGATACCATTTGCCTTCTTGGCCACAAGGGCACATTGCTGGCTCATGGTCATCCTTTTGTCCACCAGGACCCCCAGGTCCCTCTCCTCTGTGCTGCTCTCCACACCCAAGGGGATGTAGCAATTCCACCTTTTGAGGAGAGGACAGAAAGGCAGAGTTACTCTCATCAGTGCACAGACACTCCACATTATACAGGAGGCCAGACAGCTGAAAGCTGAGCTTGAAAATCTATAACAGCACAAAGCTCAGTTTCACAGGATCCTTATCCGAGGCACTCTGAAGCTGAGAGCTGCATCATTCTAGTGACTGTCTTGACTGACTTCCTTACCTTTCTCCCTTTTAGGTCAGTGCTGCTGGGCAGAGTCTAGTGCACAAGCTGGCTGCTGTTTCTGCTCCTGGTAGGTTACCAAGGGGCACGGCTTGCTTTATTTTCCTCCACACCCAGTGGCAAAGGGATGAAAAACCTGCCATCAGTTGTGCTATTGTGTCAGCAAAGATGAAACAACTTAACTCAGGAGAAAGCAAGCAGCTGCTCAGAGCTGACAGATGAGATAAAATCACAGCCTGCTCTGCTGGACTATTGCTTGAGGACAGCACTGACAATCACTTGCAGAGCTCACCTGCTGCCCAGGGATCCCTTCACTCCTGGATGGATGGAATATTTTTTCCCTTTGTTGTCCTGCAGCTTGCAGAGTTGATAGTAGATTACAGAGGAGAAAAAGAAAAATCACCACCATTCCTTGCAGTGAAACCTAAACCTGCATTGAAGAACTTCCATTCCCAATAAACCAAGAACTTTGCCTGACTGGGATTGCTAAGAAGGGAACGGAGTGGACAGACAAAAAGCTGACTGCTGGGGAGGGTTTTCCCTCACCACTGTAATGCTGGCTGTGGAGTTTGTTTGTTTGTTTGTTTGTTTGTTTTTCCCCATTATGGTTTTGAGTTGGCTGCTGGGAGGCAAACTCATTGTGGTCCTAAGTTATTTTTGAAATGTTTAAATGAAAATCAAAGCTGTGGTAGAACTCACACCTGCTACAGAAATAGTGTAGCTGTCTAGCTTGGATTATTCTATGATTTCCAGGAAGGTTCCCCTGCCCCCTCTGAATCCTTTCCTTCCCACTCCATGCTGCAGACAGTCTTCTTTTTACTATGCAGATTTCTTACTCTACTCTTCCATCCTTGACCTCCTCCTCCTTCTATCCAGTTGACCAATCTGACTCTTCCAGAAGAGTCCTTGAGGAAGTGGGGTCCCAAGTGTGTTGCAGCAGGGGAGTATGTTTTTTTTATGCAGTCATTTTTATAATAGTCCTTTTTTTGTTGGAGAGGGTAGCCATGGAGAACACAACCCACTTTGGCTGAAACAGCAAGAGGCCAACACCAAAAAAACCCACCCCAAAACCATAGGAGGCTTCTCCTCATCTCCAGCTGTGGACAAATCAGTCTCCCTAGCTGCTTGCTCCGTGGGTTGTGTTGATGACTGAAGTAGTTCACTGTGTCACACTCCTAGTAACTCTCCAATAGCTCTGAACATGTAGTCACTCCTTATCCTAGGAAGAACCTGATGGGGGGAGGGGGAAAGTAATCCTGTAGCTGTAGATCACCCTGGGCACAAAATCACTAAGCAAAAGCAACAACTTGGAACAACAAGAGAAGGGGGTGGGGGAGGGTGTGGATTTGCAATGATCCTGCCAGTGTTATTTAAAAAGGAACTAAGAATAAATATCTCTATTTGTTGCACTGCATCTATCTCTTGAGTTCTCAGCTAGTCTGGGTTTGATGTTCTCTCCATGCCTGTTCGGGCATGTATTTAATGTTTCAGCTCTGTAGGACCCTGCTGAAGTAGCCTTCATCAGTGGGGATGCTGTCCTTAAACACAGCCTGTTTGCTGGGACAAGGTGCTGGCACTTAATGAGTTACATATTCCAGGAGCAGGTGGAGAAGGACTTCTCTGCTCCTCTGCCATTCTCCAGTTAGGGTGAAGGAGGAAGAAGAGGCTTTGTAAGGGGGACCACTGCTGCTGCTCCCAGCTTTCATCAGGTGAGGTCTTTCCCACCTTCCTCTCTAAATCCTTCCCCCATTGCTGAAGGGTTGCAGGCAGGAGTTACTTCATGGAAAAAGCTTGGGAAAATTGTGCAGTCCTCTTTCACAGCTCCTGGAAGTAGGATGGCAGGATGCTAAGGTACATAAATGAGCTTCTATGAGTTGGTAGCCTCATTGTCATGGTTGTTATTGCATTTCCAGTTCTGGGGAAAGCCAGAGGGTTGAACAGAGGGTTAGCCTACCTGCAAGAAGAGCTGCCCTCCTCCACTCCAACGCTGCTGGGACTGCTCTCCTGGTTTGGAGATGGGTTTGTTAGCTGTGCACTTGGAACTGTGCACTTTGTAACTAAAAACACAAACAGCACTGCACAGCTTCCCTCCAGAGCACAGAAGCAACGTGTTGTCTCGTGGGCCAGCCCTGTGCCAAGAAAAGGCAGCACGTGGCAAGGGTGATTGCTGTGGCAGAGGCACTGCTGCAGGTGCAGGAGCCTGTGGATGCAAATTCCCTTGCTCTGGGCAAGCCAGAAGCTACTCCTGTGGCCATTAGCTTAATATTTGATGTTAGAATGATAGGAGTTGTCATCAATCACTAAGCCCTTTGCAGTGTGCTAAGCTTCAGTTTTGAACATCCTCAGCTGTTGTCAGACCGCTGGGCTGCTGGCTGGCAGAGAGCCATTGGCACACCTGCAGCAAGTGAGAGAGAAGATGCCTGATTCTTGTATGGCTCACCAGCCCCTAAAGGAAGCATCACAAACTCTCTGTAATGAGGAGCTGCAAGAACTCAGTACTTCTGCAAGTTGAGTGCTCAGCCAGGACTGAAAATCCCAGCTCAGTGCTGACAGATGCTTGGAGGGCTTAATGGGGACAGAAGCAACATCAAAGTCTCCCGGAGAAAGGCTCAAACGTTTCTTTGTGGTGCAAGGCAAACTGTGATTCTTATGAAGCCATCTGAATCAGTTAGCTCAAAAGAGCCTAGGTGTCTGGCAAAGCCAACAGGAATAATGCCAGGCCTTATAATCCAAGTATTTTCCTCTTCTCCTGCTTGGATACACTTTATTGGCATCATCCTGATGGCTTTGAGCAACCTGATCTAGTGGAAGGTGTCCCGTAGCAAGGGGGTTGGAAGGAGATCAGCTTTAAGGTCCCTTCCAACCCGAACCATTCTATGAACTCTGCAAATGATAATCAGTTACCTGCAATCATGTGCAAAACCCTTTCACAGCTGGCATGGCTCAGAGAGCAAGCAAGAACCTGCAGCTCCACCTGGGGTTTTATGGAGGTTGGGTGTTTTTTTTTTAATGCCTTCCTAGACAGCTTGTTCTCGACTGTGCTGAAATTAGTACTTGATCTAGCACTCAAAATCACCTTTGTGGATAGCAGGCAGAATGTCACACGTTTCCCACCGCTTCTGTTCTCCTGGGGGACGTTCCCTGTCACTTGGTGTGGCTTTCCGTGTCGCAGTCGTGTGCAGCAGGACCCCTCGTGGGCTTCCTGCAGCATTTCTGCTGGAAACGAGAAGCAGTCTTTCGGCAAGGTCCCAGTATGTGCTTTTTCTCTCAGCTCTGCTCTGTCACCTCGTGGTGAGGATGAGGAGATTTTTCCCACATAAAGAGAGAGGCTAATTCCTAGGGATGTGCTCCCTTACAGCTGCCCTGCTGCTGGCAGTCAGATCCAGAGAGCCTGCTCCTGTCAGGCTGGGCTTTGTGGTCACGGGCTCCTGTGTCAGCAGGTGGATGTTATTTTGTTGTCTCTTGTTCCTAACCTGTGTTTTGTGGTCATGGGCTCCTGTGTCACCAGCTGGTTTTTATCTTCTTGTATCTTGTTCCTAGCCTGTGCTTTTTGGTCATGGGATCCTGTGTCACCAGCTGGGAGTTTCTCTTGTTTCTTGTTCCTAACTTATGCTTTAAGGTCATGGGATCCTGTGTCACCAGCTGGTTGTTATCCCATTTAATGTTATTATCAGGTTAGGTTTCAAGGAAAAAGTTGAATACATGAGAACACTTCATAGAATTGTTAGGGTTGGAAGGGACCTCAAGGCTCATCCAGCCCCAACCCCCTGCCATGGGCAGGGACACCTCACACCACAGCAGGTTGCTCACAGCCACATCCAGCCTGGCTGCAAAAACCTCCAGGGGTGAGGCTTCCACCACCTCCCTGGGCAACCTGTGCCAGTCCCTCACCACCCTCATGGGCAACAACTTCTTCATCACAGTGTTCATTTTTTAGTAGGCAAATGATTCCTTAAAGTTCATATAAATTCAAATATTTTCACCCCAGAGGGTTGCTTTTATAATTGAGATTTTTAGGACACCGTGCACCTTCTGTTGATGTTCTATTAGATACTTGTTAGGGTTACAAAGCAATTGGTCACTTCAGAAGCAAAGCATGCATTTACAGCTAGACAGTGTTGCTGTTCAGACAGTATAAGCAATAATGGATTGAAACTTGAGGAGGCCAAGCTGAGACTGGAAACTAGGAGGAAAGTCTTGATAGTGAGAGTGATGAGACACTGGCACAGGTTGCCCAGGGAGGCTGTGGATGCCCTCTCCCTGGCGGTGTCCAAGGCCAGCTGGGGCTGGTGGGAGGTATCCCTGCCCCTGGCAGGAAGTTGGAACTGGATGGTCTTCAAGGTCCCTTCCACCACAAACCATTCCATGAATCCATTAATTTCTTTATATTGTTTAAATGCTGCTTTTCTTCACAAAGGATAGACCATTTTCCTTTTTTATTAACAGCCTTGCAAACTAATACCAGTTGCATAATGTCCTGGAAAGTGTAGCAGTTGTCTCTTCACCTAGTTTTCAGTAATTAGGTAATGATTGTGCCAGAGGAAGTCCTCTCAGCCAAGGGTGCTAAGAGGGGAGCTACAGAGCAAGCAGAAAAACCCCTGACATACAAGTGTATTCCTGCCAGGAAGGAAGGCAAACTGAATGACACAGCATCAAAAGATGGATTGTCATTCCCAGCTTTACAGCAGGATCTGGACAGGTGAGACCCATGGGCTAAAGCCAATGGTATGAAGTTCAACAAGGCTAAGAGCCTGCACCCAGGTCACTACAGCCCCGTGGTAAGCTGCAGACCAGGGAATGTGTTGTCGGAAAGCTGTGACTCTGAGAGGGACCTGGGGGTGCTGGTTGACAGCTGACTGACCATGAGCCAGCAGGGCCCAGGTGGCCAAGAAAGCCAATGGCATCCTGGCTTGGATTAGAAACAGCATGGGCAGCAGGGAAAGGAGGTGACCATCCCCCTGTGCTCAGCACTGGGAGGCCACACCTCGAGTGCCGTGTTCAGCTCTGGGCAGCTCATTCCAGGAAGGACGTTGAGGGGCTGGAGCATGTCCAGAGAAGGGCCTGGAGCACCCGGGCTAGAGCAGGGGTGGAGGGAGCTGGGGGTGTTCAGGCTGGAGAAGAGGAGGCTGAGGG
The DNA here is from genome assembly GCA_033816785.1 of Picus viridis. NCBI lineage: Eukaryota > Metazoa > Chordata > Aves > Piciformes > Picidae > Picus > Picus viridis. The sequence goes on along the minus strand of CM066581.1, from coordinate 15,947,481 downwards.
AAGACGACGTTGCTCTCTACAGCTCCCTGAAGGGAGGCTGGAGTGAGGAGGGGGCAGCCTCTTCTCCTTGGTGTCAAGTGACAGGACTGGAGGAAATGGTTCCAAGCTGCCCCAGGGGATGCTCAGGCTGGATGTTAGGAAATATTTCTTCACTGAAAGCGTTCTCAAACATTGGAATGGTCTGCCCAGGGCAGTGGCAGAGTCACTGTTCCTGGAAGTGTTCAAGCAGAGATTGGAGCTGAGGGACATGGTTTAGTGTTGACCCTGCAGTGTTGGGTCGAGGGTTGGACTGGGTGAGCTTGGAGGTCTCTTCCAAAAGGATGTTTTCTGTGGTTTTGTGAACGTGTTCTACCTGCACCCTCATGGCTGCTGCAGACACACAGGCATACAAGGACCTCTCCCCGAGAAGGACAAACGCTTGTCAGCAGAGCCCGGCACTGATCTTTCTCCGAAGCGGAAAGGGGCTGAGGCGCCCGGCCGGCCCCTGTGACTCCACATCCCGCCCGCCTGGGACGGGGCACCCCTGCCTGGCCCGGCCGCGCATCACAGGTTTCCCTCTTCCCGCCAAGCCCCGGGGCGGGGACAGCCCCGCGTCCCCCCGGCTCCCGCAACGCCCAGGGAAGGCTGAGCTGGGCTGGGCGGGCCCGGCCGCGCCCTCTGCCCCTCCTGCCCCTGCCGCATACCCCAACCGAGCGTGACAGGTGGAGGCGCTCCCGCTCGATCCGGCTCGCCGGCAGCCTCTGCCTGCCGCTGCTCGCCCCAGCTCTGCGGCTCCGGGAGCACCGTCCCATCCCTGCCGCTGCTCGCCCCGGTTCTGCGGCTCCGGGAGCACCGTCCCATCCCTGCCGCTGTCCGTCTCCGCCGCTGCTCGTCTGGCTACTGCTCGCCCCGGCTCTAGCAGCAGGAGCGCCGGCTCGACCCTGTCGCTGCCCGCCCTGGCTCTCCGGCTCCGGGAGCACCGGCCCGTGCCTGCCGCTGCCCGCCTGGAGGCGCCGGGCCCAGCCGAGCCGCAGGTGAGGGCAGCTCCCGGGAGCGGCTCCGAGAGGCACGGGCGGCTGCCTGCGGCGCCCTGGGGAGGCTGAGCCCGCGGCGCGGCGCCGGGGAGCATCGGAGGGGCCGCGGCCTCTACGGCGTGTGCCGGGCTCCGGTGGGGGAGGATGGTCCCGGCCGCCCCGGTGACTGAGGGGCACAGCCTGGGCTTGTGCTGAGCCCCACGGGCAGCATCTCCTGATGTGTGTGTGAGGGGGAGTTGAGCCTACCTGATGCCTCTGCCAGGGGCAGAGCCTTCGGAGGAGCATGTGAGATGCCCTGTAAGTGAACGCAGAGCATGCTCTGGTTTAGTCTCATTTCCTACGGGTACAAGTTGGCCAGACCTTGGAGGCAAAAGGTTTGAAATTTTCTGTGAGAATTAGCTGCTTTAATGCTGAATTGCTTGCCAGTCGCTGCTTAATCCCTGCTTATGCCCTTGGCCAGGAGTCTCCCGTGCTAGGGGCCAGAGAGAAACGTGGAAACAAGGAGCTGTCAGATCCCACTGCTTGTGCTGTCTATTAACTGTGTGTGTCTGATAGGCAGACAGCAGTTCCTAATGCTTTCACTCTAGTGCAGTGGTTATGAGCTTTAGTCATCCTCTCTTATGTGTATATATCCTTTAGACTCTTCTCTTTCTGTCAGTTTTTCTGTGGGGCAGTCACTCTCCATTCCAAAGGCCATCTCCAACCCTCTGTGATGCAATTTGTGCAAATGATGTGATGGATCCCACTGTGTTTAGCAGCAGAATCACACAGAATCACAGAGGATTTGGGAAGGGACCGCTGGAGGTCATCTCATCCAACCCCTCCTGCTCATGTGGCTATGCCTAGGTCAGCTCGCACAGCAATACGTTCAGGTGGGGTTTGAACGTCTCCCAGAGTAGGAGAAGCCACAACCTCTCTGGGCAGCCTGAAGCTGCTGGCATTGTTGTGTGTGGTGCCATATTTCCTGCAGTCTCCACTTCTACTCTATTACAACATTTAGTTTATGTTGGTTGTTTGGGGCTTTAAAAATGTTGTTGCACACTGAGCTGAGATCTTGAGTTAAAGCCACGTCCAGTGACTTACAGGTATCTTCTCAGAGTTACTTGGTTTGGTGCCTCCATGTGCAATCTGTTTAAATTCCCTGTGCAGCCCAGGTTTACCCTTTATTTCTTGCCATACTATCTTGGTAATCAAGCTAAAGCAGCAGCCGTCAAAATGCATCCAGAAAATTGGGGCAGAAGAAAAATACTGTGCAAAAGGCACCATAAGCAGGAGAGAGTTGAGAGCGCCTCTGCTAGGAGGACAGGCTGAGGGAGCTGGGGCTGTTCAGCCTGGAGAAGAGGAGGCTTTGGGGATACCTAACATCAGCCTTCCAGTACCTGAAGGGGGCTACAGGAAGGGTGGAGAGAGACTGTTTGCAAAGGCCTGCAGTGATAGGACGGGGGGCAATGGCTTCAGGCTAGAGAAGGGCAGCTTTAGATTGGATATCAGGAAGAAGTTCTTTACCATGAGGGTGGTGGAACACTGGAACAGGTTGCCCAGGGAGGTGGTTGAGGCTCCCTGGAGATATTCAAGGTGAGGCTCGATGAGGCTCTGGGCAACCTGATCTTGTTGGGGATGTCCCTGCTGACTGGATGAGCTTTGGAGGTCCCTTCTGGCCTGGACCATTCTGTGAAGGCAAACTGGAGTTGCAGCATGAGAGGTCTTGTCAAGTATTGCAATTGTAACCCACTGGAGACTGCAGAACCGAGCAGGATTGTGAAGCTGTTAGAAGTATGGTTATACCAGCCAGGAAGGGCAAATGGCTGACTGTTTTATTGTGCTGAGGGAACTGGAGCATCTAAGACTGAGAGGCCTTGGGCTGTTTATCCTGGAGAAGAGCAGCCTGAGAGGGGATCTGATCAATGCTTATCAATAAGGGCAGTGAACAAGAGGATGGAGCCAGACTCTTTTCAGTGGTCCCCAGTGACAGGAGAAGGGGCAGTGGGCACAAACTTGAACACAGGAAGTTTCCACCTAAACACAAGGAAAAAATTCTTTACTTTTGAGGGTTGCAGGGTCGTGGAGCAGTCTGCCCAGAGAGGTTGTGGAGTCTCCTTCTCTGGAGACTTTCAAAACCCACCTGGACATTGTGATCCTGATCTAGGTTAACCTGCTTTAGCAGAGGGCTTGGACTCAGTGATCCCTAGAGGTCCAACCCCCCATGATTGTGTGTTTCTGTGGAGCCACAGAAGGAACTATTCCTTTTGTATCTCGTCATGGGCCTGTTCCTGCCCAGTCCCCATGGAAGAGATTAGCTTAAGCCCCAGCACTTGGCTTTCAACCTGAAGAAGTTGTGCTTTGTTCTCCAACAACTGCTTTGGGCCTGCTGATGACTGGTCCCACGAGCAACACCATTGCCTGGTTATCGCACCAGTGTTTTTATGAAGCTTATTAGAATATGTTGATGAGGGAAAAAGCAGTGTCCAGGGAAATTTTCTGTTTCATCTAAGGCAGATATTTCCTGTGCTGTGGTCTTCTGCAACAGCAGGATACGCTCTAACAGGGCTCCTCAAGAGTCTGAGCAGGGCTTTTAGGGAAAGCTCTGTGTGGTGCTGAGGCCCAGACAATACAGCCTTGGGATCATCTCTTCTCTCCTGGTGGAAGTCTCCTTAGGCTCAGACCAAACCAAACTGTAACCTTGCAGTGCTCCCCAAGACTAGTTCTGGGGTACAATGGGCTAGTGATTGTTGAACATTAGACTCCCCAAAGCAAGGTGTTAGGTTGTCTAACCCCTCCTCTCAGGCTGTGCATTAACACAGTCTGACCTAAGCAGCAGGTACTTCTTCCTTGCTCCTCTTAAAATGATATGCCAAGTGGGCCACTGAAGGCTACTCGTGGTAGTAAGTGCTTGTTCTAATAGGATTCCAAGCTCTTCTTCTTTTCCTGGTGATTTTTTTTGTGGCTAGACAGTGGAAAAGGGCAATTCCCCATAGAAGGTAATTGTTCCTTGACAGCAGTAGCTGCTGTTACACTGACAAATGTGAGCCAGTTTGAAACTGGGAGCTGCAGAAACAGTGCAAGCTGTCTGCTCTTGATAGGAGTAATTTAGGTGTTCCTCTGTGTTGTCCTGAATTTGTCACCAGCAAGATGTTGGTTGAATTGGAGCGATGTGTGCATGAGGAAGGACTGAGTAACTTGTTTCAGGAGAGAATTCAGGCAGAGAGGTTGGGCAGAAATGTATAAAATAGTATAGAAAATAGTCTTAGAAGCCTCTCTGAAAGTGGCTTTTCCTATCTTTCAGATCACTGGCTTGGTACTGGAAGAAGCAAGTAAAAGGAGATAGTTTTTTGTGGAAGAAGCAGACCTCTGCAACAATTCACTAGGGTCCTCACAGGGTCTGCAGATATGGAGTTTACAGGGATTGGAAGGGAAATGGGATGAGTCCTAGGATTAGAGATCCATTAAGGATTAGGTAATGCATTTTAAGGCTCAGGAGATCTGAAATTTCAGACAGTATTTCAGTCAAGCAAGCCTCTATGCTCATCCTGTTCATACCCTTTCCTGGGCACCTACTGAGAGCTATACCAGCACCAGAACAAAAGGACACAGTCTCAAGCTGCGCCAGGAGAGGTTTAGGCTGGATGTTAGGAAGAAATTCTTCATAGAGAGAGTGATTGCCCATTGAAATGGGCTGCCTGGGGAGGTGGTGGAGTCACCATCACTGGAGGTGTTTAGGAGGAGACTGGATGGGATGCTTGGTGCCATGGTTTAGTTGATTGGAAGGTGCTGGATGATGGGTTGGACTTGATGGTCTCAAAGGTCTCCTCCAAGCTGGTCTGGTCTATTCTATTCTATTCTATTCTATTCTATTCTATTCTATTCTATTCTATTCTATTCTATTCTAGAGTCATAGAATTGTCAGGATTGGAAGGGACCTCAAGGATTATCTAGTTCCAACCCCCTGCCATGGGTAGAGATACCTCACACCAGAGCAGGTTGCTCACAGCCACATCCAGCCTGGCCTTAAAACCTTCCAGGGATGAGGCTTCCACCACCTCCCTGGGCAACCTGTTCCAGTGTCTCGCCACCCTCATGGGGAAGAATTTCCTCCTAACATCCAGTCTGAATCTCCCCACTTCTAGTTATGCTCCATTCTCCCTGTTCCTGTCACTACCTGACACCCTAAAAAATCCCTTGTGACTGGTTCCTTATGGTCATAACCTTTTAAAGAGTTCAATAAATAAGTACCTAATACATGTGGTTAATAACCACATATCCTTCATGCCAGGCAGATATGCACCCACTGGTTAAATTAGTCTGTGTATTCAATAATTATTCCTTAATGGGGAAGTGACTCAACTTTATTTTGTTGTTCCTTCTGAGGTTTCTCCTGCTTCAGCAGCAGCACACAAAGGTTTGCTTTTTTCCCCCTTCCTGCTGGTTTTGTCTTCACTAGGCTGATAGGAGCTTGCATATCTCTTCAGCTCACAAAAAAGTGGTAACCATCAGATCTTTTGTTATGTATCCATTAACCTACCTACCTCTTCTGTTTGCCTTTTTTCTCCTGTGACCTTCAGGACTGGAAGAGATGAAAACAATTGACAATAGTTACCATGGTTGTATATCTCAGATTCTTCTGCCCATTTGATACTAAATTAATTGCTTACCATTCCATGATTTCTCTGGAGATACTCAAGGTGAGGCTAGACAGAACTGTGGGCACATTAAATAATGTTGTAGCATGTTGTGGATTTCTTTTCTTCTTTGTTTGAGTTTTCATAGTGGTTTTCAATTAGAGAAGAGCAGATTTAGATTGGATGTCCAGCCCAAGCCCTGTGAGGAGAGGCTGAGGGAGCTGGGGTTGCTTAGCCTGGAGAAGAGGAGGCTCAGGGGAGACCTGTCTAGAACTACCTGAAGGGTGGTTGTAGCCAGGAGGGGGTTGGTCTCTTCTCCCAGGCAAGCAGCACCAGAACAAGAGGACACAGTCTCAAGCTGCACCAGGGGAAGTTTAGGCTGGAGGGGAGGAGAAAGTTCTTCACAGAGAGAGTTGTTAGCCATTGGAATGTGTTGCCCAGGCAGGTGGTGGAGTCACTGTCCCTGGAGGTGTTCAAGAGGGGATTGAATGTGGCACTTGGTGCCATGGTTTAGTCATGAGGTCTGTGGTGACAGCTTGGACTTGATAATCTTTGAGGTCTCTTCCAACCTTAGTGATTCTGTGATTCTTTACAGTGAAGGTCGTTGAGCACTGGAACAGGTTGCCCAGGGAGGTGATTGAGGACTGAAAGGAAGTTGCTACTGAATTGTTCTTATGGCTATGACTTGTGCTCAGGGTTAAGTGGTTTATGGTTTTAGGGTGTAAAAGATTTTAAATGCAGACAGGAAAGGTATTTGTAAACTTAATGTATTGAAACCAGATGACCTAATAACAACCTTCCAGTACCTGAAGGGGCAACAGGAAGGATGGAAAGAAACTGTTTCCAAGGGCCTGCAGTGGTAGGACAAGGGGCAATGGCTTCCAACTAGAGAAGAGCAGATTTAGATTGGATGTTCGGAGCACGTTCTGCACCATGAGGGTAGTGGAACACTGGAACAGGTTGCCCAGGGAGGTGGTTGAGGCACCATCCCTGGAGATAATCAAATTGGAGCTCAACAGGGCTCTGGGCAACCTGATCTAGTGGAGGATGTCCCTGCTGACTGCTGAGGGGTTGGACTGGATGACCTTTGGAGGATCCTTCAGATCCAGACCATTCTAGGATTCTCTGATTTCTTTCTTTTAATTATTGTTGCAAATTTATTTCCTCTCCTAGGTCTCTGGACAAGATGGGGAATGGATCAGTGAAACCCAAGCATCTGAGGCGGCCAGACAGACACGTAGGACACCTCTCTCTGGGCTGCGCTGGCAGCCGTAAGTTTTTGAAGTACCAAGATCTAAGCATCAACATGGTTAGTGGGCAAGCTGATGTTCTTTGCAGCAGGCTGCTTGAGCTGGAAAAGGAGCTGAAGAGAAAAGATGAAGAGCTGCAAGAGAGTCAGAGCTGTGTTGCTGAGCTTCAGAAACAGCTGGCAGTGCAGACTAAGGTCATAGCAGAGCTCACCAAGGAACTTCAGAGCAAGTGCATCCAGTTGAACAAGCTGCAGGATGTTGTTAGCACTCAGGGAGAGCACCCTCTTCAGCCTTCTCCATCTAAAGTGGCTTCAAGGCTTCAGGTCTCTGCTGACAGGAGGAGAGGAGCCAAAGAAGGGGTTTCTGCAGAGCCCACAACACAGCTGTACGACGGGAATAGGCAAGCTGCATTTTCCTTTGAAAAGGCAAGAGTCCGAAAGGATTCCAGGTGAGCTCCTTTTAGGGGGGGTGTGGGGTGTGTCCTGTGCTTACAGGGATGTTACTTTTATCACAATGAGATGCTCTCCTCATGATAAATCAAGATTAAAGGATAAAAAAAGATCTGTTAAGTATAAGCTTTATCACTGTGGCAGCTAGATGCTGGTTGAGTTTGCACTGAGCTTTATCCAAGCATTATCTTTGTCCCACAGGCTTCAGCTGGGTAGTCTCTGTATATCAGATGAGGAGACTCTTGCAGTCTCTTTGGGATTTATCTTCACTGCAAGCTAAGCAGAACCTGCTTGGTCTGCATTGAGTGCAGAGTGTTACTAGTCCCCAGCTGCATTTGTAAAAGGTACAAATGGCACAGTTCAATGCTATTTATTTAGCAGAGTTTTAAGTGCCATCCCTCTGTTTGGATTGTCTCAGCATGAGTGACTGTAATAGAAGCTCTCAGTGGTTCTCAATCTATCCCATATGAGTGGATGTTTTGTCATGCTGTCTTTCAAGCTGGCAGGATAAATCTATCTCAGTTGCCAAGAAAAGATTAGTTTTTCCTTAACAGGAGTTTGAGCATCTGAAAATGTAACTCTAGGCTGAAGATTTTAGAGCCTTAACATGGTATAGAGAGTCATAGAATTGTCAGGGACAATTCTATGGAAGGGACCTCAAGGATTAGCCAGTTCCAACTCCCCCTGCCATGGGCACCTCACACTAGAGCAGGTTGCTCACAGCCACATCCAGCCTGGCCTTCAAAACCTCCAGGGATGAGGCTTCCACCACCTCCCTGGGCAACCTGTGCCAGTCTCTCACCACCCTCATGGTGAGGAACTTCCTAACATCCACTCTGAATCTTCCCACTTCTAGTTTTGCTCCATTCCCCCCAGTCCTATTACTATAATACTGTAGTAAGGCTGGCCCCAGGCAGTGAAGAAAAATCCCACTAGCAGTGGGAACAGGCAGTACAACACCAGAAGAGTTGTGTGGAGCTGTGCAAAAAAGGCTATAAAGCTCTTCTAGTAGTATTCATCAGTACAGTGACTGGCACGAGTAGAGGATTAAATGTCACAGAATGACAGAACATTAGGAGCTGGAAGTGACCTGAAAAGCTTTTCCAGTCCAACCCCACCTTGCCAGAGCAGGATCACCTAGAGCAGGTCACACAGGAGCACATCTGGGTGGGTTTTGAATGTCTCCAGAGAAGAAAACTCCCCCTCTTCTCTGCTTTTAGGGTGTCTAGTTATTTCCAGCACCAGTTCTTAAAAGTGGGGTAGGGCTAGGAGAAGCTGAAGAGAATGACACAGAGAGAAAAACTCATAGATACTGTGCTGGCTGCCCATGGAATGAGCAAGCACCTGATCCAAGAGCCTGAGCCATGGTAATGCTATTTCTGTTTCTTTTACTTGGGCCCCTCAGTTTAGGAAAGATGTTGAGTTGCTGGAAGGTGTCCAGAGAAGGGCAACAAAGCTGGGGAGGGGTTTGGAGCACAAGCCCTATGAGGAGAGGCTGAGGGAGCTGGGGTTGCTTAGCCTGGAGAAGAGGAGGCTCAGGGGAGACCTTCTTGCTCTCTCCAACTCCCTGAAGGGAGGTTGTAGCCAGGTGGGGGTTGGTCTCTTCTCCCAGGCCCCCAGCACCAGAACAAGAGGACACAGTCTCAAGCTGTACCAGGGGAGGTTTAGACTGGATGTTAGGAAGAAGTTCTTCATAGAAAGAGAGATTGGCCATTGGAATGTGCTGCTCAGGGAGGTGGTGGAGTCACCATCCCTGGAGGTGTTTAGGAAGAGACTGGATGGGGTGCTTGGTGCCATGGTTTAGTTGATTAGATGGTGTTGGGTGATAGGTTTTACTCAGTGATCTCGAAGGTCTCTTCCAACCTGGTCTGGTCTGGTCTATTCTATTCTATTCTATTCTATTCTATTCTATTCTATTCTATTCTATTCTAAAATGATAAAGAGGGAGAGGGGAAGAGAAGGAAGATAAATAAGAACTATGTGAAAGAAAATCCTCTTTGGTCATGGGTTCTGCTAAGTATTGCACTGATAATTTCTCATTATTACCAGTTAGAAACCTAGAGTTGGATTTACCTAACCAAGTGCAGATGCACTCTGTGAAAGCAGCATGGCCTCCAGTTCCCTAGCTCTGAAAGCCTTACTGCCCATTTTAAGCACCAGTTTACCAGCTGTTACTGTGTTTCATTGCAGTATTTTATGCATAGTGCAGGCCAGGGTGAATTAAACCAGCAAGGCTCTTCTTAACAAAAGCCCCACAAAGTTAGAGCTGAAAGCAGCAGGGCTAAGCTTTGATCTCTCTTTCTAAGCACAGGGCCTCACCATAGCTACATGATTTATTTTTTCTTGCCTCATCTCATTACCTTTACTTATCTTCAGTCATTATATGGTTACTGGCATTGTAAATCTGCTTACTTGCCTTAACTGGATTTTCCTCAGGAGATTTCCCCACGGCATGTTTTGCTGCTAGCCTTGCAGTGTTGGATGAATACAAGCCAAGAGTGGGCTGCAAACGCCTCAGAAAGCTGTTAGGGTGTTTATTTTCTTGTGCAGCTTCCTTCTCTGTGCACATTAGGAATATGAGGACTTAAATGCAGGATTGTCTTTTCATTTCCAGCAGTAAAGGAGAACTACCCACTAGAGCCATAAAAGCTGCATACAAATGCAGCGGTTGGTTAATTACCATCATTTCTGGCAGGGTTTCAAGGCACTGTTTGGCGTACAGAAGTCAATCAGAACCCATTAAGGTGTCCTAATAGCAGCCATCCAATACCTTAAGGGAGCCCACAGGGAAGGATGGGGAGAGATTGTTTACAAAGGCCTGCAGGGACAGGACAAAGGGCAATGGCTTCAAAGTAGAGAAGAGCAGATTTAGATTGGATGTTAGGAACAAGCTCTTTACTATGAAGGTAGTGGAACACTGGAACGGGTTGCCCAGGGAGGTGATTTGGACTCCAGAACTGGATGCAGTACTCCAGGTGGGGTCTCACCAGAGTGGAGTAGAGAGGGGAAATCATCTCCCTCAGCCTGCTGGCTTGAACACCAACAGGTATGGTAACTTCACCACCGACCTGGGCAGACCATTCCAATGTTTGAGAACCCTTTCAGTAAAGATTTCCTAACATCCAGCCTGAGCATCCCCTGGGGCAGCTTGGAACCATTTCCTCCAGTCCTGTCACTTGACACCAAGGAGAAGAGGCTGCCCCCTCCTCACTCCAGCCTCCCTTCAGGGAGCTGTAGAGAGCAATGTGGTGTCCTCTCAGCCTCCTCTTCTCCAGCCTGAACACCCCCAGCTCCTTCCACCCCTGCTCTAGCCCGGGTGCTCCAGGCCCTTCTCTGGACATGCTCCAGCCCCTCAACGTCCTTCCTGGAATGAGCTGCCCAGAGCTGAGCACAGCACTCGGGGTGTGGCCTCCCCAGTGCTGAGCACAGGGGGATGGTCACCTCCTTTCCCTGCTGCCCATGCTGTTTCTAATCCAAGCCAGGATGCCATTGGCTTTCTTGGCCACCTGGGCCCTGCTGGCTCATGGTCAGTCAGCTGTCAACCAGCACCCCCAGGTCCCTCTCAGAGTCACAGCTTTCCAATGACACATCCCCTAGTCTGCAGCTTACCACGGGGCTGTAGTGACCTGGGTGCAGGCTCTTAGCCTTGTTGAACTTCATACCATTGGCCTTAGCCCATGGGTCTCACCTGTCCAGATCCTGTTTTAAAGCTTCCCTACCCTCTAGCAGATCTGTACAGCCACCCAGCTTGCTGTCATCTGCAGGGATTGTTACATCTGTCAGTGGTACTGGTCATGTATCCAGTTCTGGAGCCCCTGTTACAGGAAGGATCTGGAGGTACTGGAGTGTGTCTAGAGAAAGGCCACAAGGATGAGCACAGGGCTGGAGCTGCTCTGCTATGAGGACAGAATATGAGAGGCGGGGTTGTTCAGTCTGGAGAAGAGAAGACTCTGAGGAGACCTTCTTGTGGCCTTCCAGTATCTGAAGGGGACCTACAGGAATGCTGGGGAGGGACTTTTTAGGGTGTCAGGTAGTGATAGGACTGGGGGGAATGGAGCAAAACTATACATGAGTAGATTCAGACTGGTTGTTAGGAAGAAGTTGTTCCCCATGAGGGTGGTGAGAGACTGGCACAGGTTGCCCAGGGAGGTGGTGGCAGCCTCATGCCTGGAGGTGTTGAAGGCCAGGCTGGATGTGGCTGTGAGCAACCTGCTCTAGTGTGAGGTGTCCCTGCCCATGGCAGAGGGATTGAAACTGGCTGAACCTTGAGGTCCCTTCCAACCCTGACAATTCTGTGATTCTATGTGAGTTTAAATGAGGAAACATCTCCAGAGGAATGAATACCTTGTGAATATTACACCCCAGCCAGGCTGCATTTGCAAAGCATTGTTTGTTGGTTTTTTTAACTGTTATTTAAAACCAGTGAGAAGAAGCTTATCACAGATGCCCTGAACAAAAATCAGTTCTTGAAGAGACTGGAGCCTCACCAGATCAGAGACATGGTGGAATGCATGTATGAAAGGAGTTTCCAGCAAGGGAGCTATGTCATCAGGCAGGGAGAGCCAGGCAACCACATTTTTGTGCTCAAAGGTAAGTGTTGTTTACTCACCCATTGAGAAACAGGTGCAAGAAGCAGGAAAGTAATGCAGAAGTCCTTGCAGGAAACCACAGTGGTGAGGTTTGTGGTCTTAAGGCATTTGTGCTGGCACTGCTAGAGCAATGCAAGCATTCCCTGTGACTTCTAGCAGAGTGAAAGCAACAAAAGCCACCTTAGAAACTCCAGCCTTGATTTGATGCTCTGCCCTTTCTGAAAGCCTCGAGGCCAGCCAGACCTTCCCGTTGCACATTCTGCCAGCCCTTTTTTCCCCTCAGAGGAAGAGCAGGTGGAGTTTAAAATGCAGAAAACTACTCCCTGGTGAAGTCACTTCTGAAATAAACTCGCTTTTCAACATTCATGAGGGCTTATAACAGGTTTTTTTTTCTGCTTGGGAAAGGGAGAGATTGGAACTTATTGTTGTCAAATCTTAGAGGGTTTAATAAAAACCACCCAACATCTGCTTGTTTTCTTGAGGGGGGAGGGAAACCCCAAAACCAACCAACCAACCAACCAACCAACCAACCAACCAACCAACCAAAAAACCCAAACTACAGCACAGAAGCAATAGAATAGAATATGAACTCCAAGCAGCACCCTTAAGATACTGGAAGGCCACAATAAGGTCTTATATATATTATCATATCTATATAATATTGAGTTTTTTTCCCCTTGCCTCTGTGCAGCTGAGCTCAGTATTAATGCCTGTTGTCCTGATGACTTTTGACAGAGGGCAGTCTGGAAGTCTTTCAGCAGAACAAGCTCCTCTCCTCAATCCCTGTGTGGACAGCATTTGGGGAATTAGCCATCTTATACAACTGCACACGGACAGCTTCTGTAAAAGGTACCTAAGGTTTGGTATAACAGCAGTGCTAAAAGTGAAGCTCTGTATGTTTGTGTGGTCCCTCACAGAGCCAAGTTTTTCCTTGAAGCTTTAATTTGTGGCCAAGAAGGCCAATGGCATCCTGGCCTGCATCAGCAATAGTGTGGCCAGCAGGAGCAGGGAAGTCATTCTGGCCTGTGCTCAGCACTGGTTAGGCCACACCTTGAGTCCTGTGTCCAGTTCTGGGCTGCTCAGATTAGGAAAGATGTTGAGATGCTGGAAGGTGTCCAGAGAAGGGCAACAAAGCTGGGGGAGGGTCTAGAGCACAGCCCTGTGAGGAGAGGCTGAGGGAGCTGGGGTTGCTTAGCCTGGAGAAGAGGAGGCTCAGGGGAGACCTTCTTGTTCTCTACAACTCCCTGAAGGGAGGTTGTAGCCAGGTAGGGGTTGGTGTCTTCTCCCAGGCAAGCAGTGACAAAACAGGAGGACACAGTCTCAAGCTGTGCCAGGGGAGGTTTAGGCTGGAGGTGAGGAGGAAGTTCCTCCCAGAAAGAGAGATTGGCCATTGGAATGAGCTGCCCAGGGAGGTGGTGGAGTCACCATCACTGGAAGTTTTAAGACCAGCCTGGATGAGGCACTTAGTGCTGTGGTTTACTTGATGAGATGGTGCTGGGTGATAGGTTGGACTCGATCTCAAAGGTCTTTTCCAACCTGGTTAATTCTGTATTTAGTGGAAATCTGCTTGTTCTGGTTGTCTGTAGTAAGCACATTTCCTTCCTTGAGTCTTTTCTGCTTGACAATCATAGAATCACCAAAGTTGGAAAGGACCTCTGAAGGTCATCTCGTCCAAGCCCTCTTCACTGAGCAGGGACATCCTCAACTAGATCAGGTCACCCAGAGTCCTGTCGAGCCCCACCTTGAGTATCTCCAGGGATGTGGCCTCAACCACTTCTCTGGGGAACTCTTCCAATGGAATGGAATTCCATCTCTACCATGAGCTTTGATAAACAATTAGGCATCTTCACAGTATGCTGGTTAGCCAGGGGTGTACCAAACTGGGGAAGGATTACCTTTTAATCATAGAATCAGAGAATTGTCAGGGTTGGAAGGGAACTCAAGGATCATCTAGTTCCAACCCCATGGGCTGGGACACCTCACACCAGAGCAGGTTGCTCCAAGCCACATCCAGCCTGGCCTTAAAAACCTCCAGGAATGAGGCTTCTACCACCTCCCTGGGCAACCTGTGCCAGTGTCTCACCACCCTCATGGGGAAGAACTTCTTCCTTAATATCTAATCTAAATCTCCCCTCCTCTAGCTTGGATCCATCTCCCCCAGCTGAATGCTGTAGTAGTAGTAATGGTGTTTGGCTGTTATGTTCTTGTATCAAAACCAACCAACCCTGAAGCTGAAATTACAATGACTTGGAAAAATCTATTAAATCCCTGGCATTGTTCATAGAGCAGATAAAAGCCTGATTCAAGGGGAAACACATAGAAATTAATTGGCTTTGCATCTCTTTGAGTTCTGTACAGTGAAGTTACTGGATCTTGCCAAGATCCATTTGCACCTGGCCTTTGCAATTGGCACTCAGCAGGTTTGAGTTTGATCTCAAAGGGAGTAGTGGGAGAGATGAAACTTGTAGGTGAGATGTGCTGCTTCTCTGAGGCAAGTGCTGGCTCTTCCTTTGTGTTGAGAAGCTGACTAGAATGGAGTTGTTAAGTGTTGTTCTGATGCAAATACCTCTCTTCCTGTAGGAGACTGAGGAATGTGCTTCTGTGGCCAAGAAGGCCGATGTCATTCTGGGGTGCATTAGAAGGGCTGTGGTTAGTAGGTTGATAGAGGTTCTCCTCCTGCTCTGCCCTGCCCTGGTGAGGCCACATCTGGAGTATTGTGTCCAGTTCTGGGTGCCTCAGTTCAAGAAGGACCTCAGGGAGCTGCTTGAGAGAGTCCAGCACAGAGCCACAAAGATGAGTAAGGCAGTGGAACATCTTCCTTAGGAGGAGAGCCTGAGGGAGCTGAGGGCTCTCTAGCTTGGAGGGGAGACTGAGAGGTGACCTCATTCATGTTCATAAAGATGTACAGGGTGAGTGCCCAGAGGCTGGAGCCAGGCTCTGCCCAATGCCAGCACAAGGGGCAATGGTGGAAGTTGAGGCATAGGAAGTTCCATGGAAACAGGAGGAACATTTTTTTCCACTGTGAGAGTGACAGAACACTGGAACAGGCTGCCCAGGGGGTTGTGGAGCATCCCTCTCTGGAGATATTCAAGACCCACCTGGATGTGTTCCTGTGTGACCTGCTCTAGGTGATCCTGCTCTGGCAGGGGGGTTGGACTGGATGATCTCTGAAGGTCCCTTCCAGCCCCAACATTCTGTGATTAATCCATGACTTCATTCCTTTTCTAACCCAACTTAATGTTTCTTTGGCAGACCAGGGAGTGACCAATTATGATTAAATTAATGATTTCCCCCCTCTCCACCATTCCATAAATATTACCTGAGTCTGAAGGCCAATTTTTGTTCTAGTCTAAATCTGGAGGACTGTGTAACCACCACTAAGTATGAAGAGTTCATGTTGACTTAAAAGGGAGCAAGTGGAATAAAGCCAATGGTTCACTTCAAAAGCTTCTGGTCTTTCTTCCTGCACCCAGTTTAAGCACTTCATCATTGCTGGCTGTGCAGATGGAAGTTATTATGTGTAATCTGTTTTTGGTGCTGCCTGATAAACAGAGCAGCATCAATAATGTAATTATTTTCCTTACTCTAAGGCTGTTCTCCTCCAATATGCTTCCCATTTTTTCTTGCTGTATAGTATTAGCATTTCAAAGTAGTGTTTCTGCATAGTAAAATGTCATGCTGCTTCAGACCTTTGTTAGGATTAATTGGTTAGGAGGTAGGACAAGAATTGTCCAATTATGGCCAAGAAAGAGTGTTTGAATACTTGCAATCACTGCAGAAACCCAGCCCTCCCCAGTAGCTTCCCTGTGCTTCTTGTAGTGGAGGAGGGGTGCACAATAGCAGAACTCAGCATGATTCATAATTGATGCTGGGCCTGGAGACAGCATTTACTTGCAGCCTTTGAAACTTGACAAGGGAAGGACTCCAGCCAGACATTCAGCATTTCAGTGGCTCCTGCTACCCAGCAGCAGCTGTATTGGAAACTGAGAGCAAGATTTGCTGCTTTGTTTCTGAATTTCTCTAGCTCAGCTTTGAGGTTTTCTTCCTGGGTATAGAACTGCTTTATTGAGTGAAGGTGCTGGGCAACCTGATCTAGTGTCAGGTGTCCCTGCCCATGGCAGGGGGTTGGAACTGGGTAAGCCTTGAGGTCCCTTCCAAGCCTGACAATTCTGTAAGATGCATTCCTCATAGCATGGATGCTGGACGTACTTTATCCATGCAAATGAAGCCAAGAGGTATTAGGAGAAAAAACCAAAGCCAAAACAATACCTCTGTTCTCCCTGCTCCCAGGTATAGAGCTAGAGCTATTTTGGTAGCTGTTTTGATAACTGACAGTTAAAGAGTGTATGTGTATAGGGGGGTGTCTCGATCCGGAGAGGGAAAGAGATTCGGGTTTTTAATGGATATTCCCGTGTTGTGAAATGAGAGGCACAAACGAGGCCAAAATATCAACAGCTAGACTATTGATTACATAACTACAGTGGATGGACATAAATAAAGTGGAGGGATCAGAAGGGGAGAGAGAGAGAATAGGAAGAGAGAGAAGAAAGGGAGAAGAGGGAAAGAATTATATTACCACACCCCTCTCCCCCCCCCAAGACGGTTTGAGTCTGTGGAGGAAAGGTGCTGCAGGAGGTGTTGGATCTGTAGAGAAACGGTGCTGCAGGAGATGTTGGGTCTGTAGAGGAAGGGTGCTGAGGCTTTGGCTGTAGAAGGGATGAGGTCCTCTGGGCAGCTTCTTCAGCTCCATGAGTTGCAGCAGGTGGAACTTAGAGCACGGAGAGAGGGTTTTCAGAGTCCAAGATCCGTTGTGTTGGCCCGTGGTGATGTTTCCAGCGTGTGCTGCCGTCTGCTTTCTTCTGCATCTTGCTTCTCCAATTTTCTCCTCCAAGCCAGTAGTTGCTCAAGTCTTTTATACATTTTTTTTAGCCCTTAGGCAGGTGTCCAGGTGTTGTTCCTCAGGATATCATTCTGGGAAATCATCTTTAGGTCCAGGTATCGTTCCCCAGGAAATCTTTCTGTGTACTCAGGTGAGTTTGGGCAGGGTCTGGATGGAGGGGGAAGGCCTCCGCCTCCTCCTTCTCCATCTACCTACCCACACACTCTTTACACATCAGGAACCATTGTCCTTTCCTGGGGTTTCTGATGGCTGGAAATGATCTTGTCCAGAAGGTGTGAATGATGGGCCCTTGGGCCATTGTTGTAGGCCAGCTGCAGTCCCGTGAGCAATGTTATCTTTGCACCTTCCAAGAGTCCTTCTGGTGGCTCTGCCCAACGCACATCAGCTATTGTCTGGGCAAGCAGCAAGTGATTTTATCTTTGAGTCACACCAGGAGAGATAAGCTTTAGTCTCTCACAGGGGGGTTGAGTACAAAGAAAGATAACTGGGCACCATTTAAACCTGGCCATTTTCTTTCCTGTGAAAAGGATTCATCATCAGCTGAGGAAATGAATTGCTCTGTTTTGTTTTTTCATTAGCTTTCCTTTAAACCAGAGAAGACAGTTTCCCCCCCCTTTCCTCTCACAGAAAGAAAACTGCTCAAAATGGTGCAGCATCTTCTCAGAAAAGAGATTCAGTTCAATAGAATCACCTTAGTTTGCAGTGTGCAATCATTGCACAGAGACCTCTTGGTGGTTTACATCACTGATGCAGAATTGTATGAATTGTATGTCTGCCTATTGTATTAATATTGTGAATAGCTTTTAAAAGAGCTTTTATTTCATGTTTGGATTATTCTTTATTCCCTTCAAAGTGTCTACTGTATGGAAATCACAGAATTAAATCCCAGGCTCACAGGATGTTAGAAGGTGGAAGGGACCTCTGGAGGTCTTCCAGTCCAACCCCCACTGCAAGAGCAGGACCACAGAATCCAGCACAGATCACACAGGGACACATCCAGACAGGGCTGGAAAGGTTCCACAGGAAGAGGCTCCACAACCTCTCTGGGCAGCATGTTCCAGGGCTCTGTCACCCATGCAGTGACGAAGTTCTTCCTCATGTTGAGGTGGAACCTCCTGTGCTGTAGTTTCCATCCATTGCCCCTTGTGCTATCCCAGGGCACAAGTGAGCAGAGCCTGTCCCTGTCCCTTCCTTCTTGACCCCCAGCCTTCAGATATTTATAGGCATTGATCAGATTCCCTCTCAGCCTCCTCCTCTCTGCTCACTGTAGAGGGCTAGCTTTTCAAGGCTGCTCACCCTCTGGAGTTACATGACAAGTGCTGTGTGGAGGAAGCACTGGGAAATGTTTGCCTTACTTCAGTGAGCATTGTTAAACATGGGAGCTGAATTTCTTCAGGTGTCTGCTTGCAGTAGGTGCTGGGCACTTTGAAGCTTGGCCTTGGGCGTTTGGAAAGAGCTCATCTGTCTTGCAGCATGGCCTGATGCTGTAAGAGCTGCCATAAAATCATGTGGACAATGCTGATTGTTGGTTTTGGTTTTCTTGAAGCAATCACCGACGTTAAGACGTGGGCACTGGACAGAGAAGTGTTCCAAAATATCATGAGGGTGACAGCACAGACCAAACAAGAGCAATACAGAAATTTCCTCAGAAGGTAAATGCCATCCACTTCTATTTCTGACCCTGCTTTGGGCTCTGCTTCCTAAGGTGCACAACAATACTGTGCCTGCCTTAGACAGACAGACAGAAAGAGGCACTCTCCGTGCAGAGGGTCTCCAAAACTTGACTGCTTGCCTCTCCTGATGGTGTTTTTAGGCTTCACAAAACCATTTTTCTCACTTTGATTGTTTCTATGCTGCCTTACATTAGGAAACAGCAGTGGCTGCTTCAATGTTTTTAAGTAATGGAAGAAATGTATAGAATCATAGAATAGAAACATAGAATAGTCTGGGCTGGAAGGGACCTCCAAAGCTCATCCAGTCTGACCTCCCCACAGTCAGCAGGGACATCCTCAACTAGATCGGGTTGCCCAGAGCCCTGTTGAGCCTCACCTTGAATCTCTCCAGGGATGGGGCCTCAGCCACCTCCCTGGGCAACCTCTTGCAGTGTTCCAGCATCCTCATGGTGCAGAACTTACTCCTGATATCCAATCTAAATCTGCTCTTCTCCAGCTTAAAGCCATTGCCCCTTGTCCTGTCACTGCAGGCCTTTGCAAACAGCCTCTCTCCATCCTTCCTGTAGTCCCCTTCAAGTACTGGCAGGCTGCTATTAGGTCTCCCTGGAGCTTTCTCTTCTTCAGGCTGAGCATCCCCAGCTGCCTCAGCCTATCCTCATACCAGAGGTGCTCCAAAAGCCCAGATTGACAGGGCTCATTTAAACTATCTTCTTACCCTGAGAGGTTGGATTTAGATGATCCTTGAGGTCCCTTCTAACCTGGTATTGTATGAATCTATGAAATTTACATGTCTGGAAGTTAATGGATTAAACAAGCTAGACTGAACTACATGTGGCAGAACAAGAGGACACAGTCTCAAGCTGCACCAGGGGAGGTTTAGGCTGGATGTTAGGAAGAAACTCTCCACAGAAAGAGATTGGCCACTGGAATGTGCTGCCCAGGGAGGTTGTGGAGTCACCATCACTGGAAGTGTTTAAGAAGAGCCTGGATGAGGCACTTGGTGCCATGGTTTAGTTGATGAGATGGTGTTGGGTGACAGGTTGGACTTTGATGATCTCGAAGGTCTTTTCCAACCTGCTTAATTCTGTATTCTGTACATCCTGCAACTAGAAGGAGGATTTGCTGCTTGGAGATTTAAATGAGAGAACTTCACATCTCTCTTAATTTATGAACTAATTCCAACATAAATTAATTGGAGATGTGCAGAGAATAGAATAATTGCCTGTCCTGCAGGGAACACTGAGAGTTGTGGTGATTGAGTATTTTCCTTCTTTAACAGAGAATGACCATTCTGTTATGGCTTTATGTCTCAAGCTTTGCAGTCTTGTGTATATTTTTGCATCCATCTCCATCTTTCATTTCTACAGATACCTCTTTGCTGAGCTTGAGAAGCTGGAGAGCTCTGTGATTTCCTCACAGTCTTGAGTTCTGATAATGGCAAAAGGGTTTTTTTTTCATTCTTACCAGCAAGGTCACTAAGTCATCACTCTAGTTGAATTCTCTTGATAGTTGTCCAGGTAGTACTGAAGTTGTAACCTTTGGTGAGAGACTGGCACAGGCTGCCCAGGGAGGTGGTGGAAGCCTCATCCCTGGGGGTTTTTGCACAGCCAGGCTGGATGTGGCTGTGAGCAACCTGTTCCAGTGTGAGGTGTCCCTGGCCATGGCAGGGGGTTGGAACTCGATGATCCTTGAGGTCCCTTCCAACCCTGATGGTTCTGTGAGTCTGTTTGTCTGGTTTTACCCTCTCTGCAGTGCATTTGAAAACACATTATTGTAATGTCTTGGGTTTGCAATGAATGGGTTGTGTGTGAGTTAATTTTGAAACCCTAGAGTATTTTTCCCCTAGAGTATTTTTCCCCTCCTGAAGTGCAACCTTGATTTACCATTAGCCATGTTTCTGAAGTTACAGGCTGTGAGAGTTCTGTTTATCCACAATAAACCCAAATGAGAATACTTAACCCTTCCTCATTCACATTCTGTTGTGCATTCTGTGTTTTGGATAGCATTAAGGTTTAGCTGGGTATAAAATGTGGCTGTACAGATTGCATGGATGAGAAGAGGCCATGAGAAAAAGTGTTACTGATAACTGCTCTGCTTTTGGGGTTTTGTTGTCTTTTGCATTTCTGTGCTCTGGAAGTGTATCCCTGCTGAAAAACTTACCTGAAGACAAGCTAACCAAGATCATGGACTGTCTGGAGGTGGTAAGAGGCTGTTAAGTTTGTCTAAATAGTACTCAGTAAGCTTTTGAAAAGAAGAATATGGCTCAAGAGCAGCCTGGAGGAGAAGGCCTTGGGAGTGTCATGTGGTGACAAACTCCCCAGGAGCCAGCAATGGTCACTGGCAGCCCAGCAGGCAGCTGTGTGCTGAGCTGCAGCCAGAGCAGGGACAGCAGGGTTCTGCCCTTCTGCTCTGCTCTGCTGAGACCCAACTGCAGCCCTGCCTCCACTTCTGGTGCCTCTCTGCCTAGAGAAGTTGTGGAGTCTCCTTCTAAGGTGAATTTCAAAACCCAGCTGGGCACATTCCTGTACAACCTGATCTAGGTAAGCCTGTGTTAGCAGAGGGGTTGGATTAGATCTCCAGGGGTCCCTTCTTACCCCTGCCATTCTGTTATTGTGTGATTATGTGATGAAGGCTGGGTTCCTTAGCAGGACAGAGAAGTTTGTGCTATGGTAGCTTGCAGTGGGTGATTCAGGCATTCCCATCGTGGGCTCAAGCCCAAAACTGCTTTGGGAAATCGGATTTTTAGAGTCACAGAATGGTCAGGGTTGGAAGGGACCTCAAGGATCACCCAGTTCCAACCCCCCTGCCATGGGCAGGGACACCTCACACTAGATCAGGTTACTCAGAGCCACATCCAGCCTGGCCTTCAACACCTCCAGGGATGGGGCCTCTACCACCTCCCTGGGCAACCTGTGCCAGTGTCTCACCACTCTCATGGGGAGCAACTTCTTCGTAACATCCAATCTGAATCTCCCCACTTCTACTTCTGTTCTATTCCCCCCAGTCCTATCACTCCCTGACACCCTCAAAAGTCCCTCTCCAGCTTTCTTGGAGCCCCCTTCAGATGCTGGAAGGCCACAAGAAGGTCTCCTAGGAGCCTTCTCCAGCCTGCACAACCCCAACTCCCTCAGTCCGTCCTCAGAGCAGAGCAGCTCCAGCCCTCTGCTCCTCCTCATGGCCCTTCTCTGATCCGTCTTGTAATAGGGGCTCCAGAACTAGACACAGAGCTCCAGGTGGGGTCTCACCAGAGCAGAGCAGAGGGAGAGAATTGCCTCCCTCCACCTGCTGGCTGTGCTTCTCTTGCTGCAGCCCAGGCTCTGCTTGGCTCTCTGGGCTGCAAGTGCTCACTGCTGGCTCCTGTTGAGCTTCTCCTCCACCAGCACCCCCTAGGCCTTTTCTTAGGGCTGCTCTCAAGCCAGTCCCTGCCCAGCCTGTATCCCTGCTTGGGATTGCCCTGACCCAGATGAGGGACCTTGCATTCGGTCTTGTTGAACCTCCTGAGGCTGTCATGGGCCCAGCTCTCCAGCCTTTCCAGGTCCCTCTGGATGGATCCCTTCCTTCCAGCATGTCTGCTGCACCACACAGCTTGGTGTCATCAGCAAACCTGCTGAGGGTGCCTCAGTGCCACTGTCCATGGCACCAACAAAGATGTTAAACAAGACTGGTCCCAGTACTGATCCCTGAGGGACTCCTCTTGTCACTGGCCTCCACTTGGACATGGACTCATTGACAACCACCCTTTGGGTGTGGCCATCAAGCCAGTTCTGTGTCCACTGAATGGTCCATCTGTGGAACCCATCCTGCACCAGCTTGGAGTCCAGGATGTGGTGCAGGACAGTGTCGAAGGTTTTGCTCAGGTCCAGGTAAATGATGTCAGTTGCTCAGCCTTCATCTAGTAATGTTTTGATTTAGAACTCTTTAAGAGTTTTCAATACTTTTCCCTCCTTTTCCCCTGCTTCATAAGGATGATAGCAATGTTAGTATTTTTTGCCTAAAAAACAGCTAACGTGCTGCTGCATTAGGACATGGTACAGGTTGGCCAACTGCTTTATACAGTGGAATGCTTGCCTATTACCATGGGGTGCAACATATGCAGGAGATAGGAAGCTGAACATCAATGGAACTTGCAGATTCCTTTAGGACTCTGCATGGAAACCAGAATTTACCAATACATTGGACAATGTTTCTGTCTCTTCCTCCCCCCAACAGGAATACTATGACAAGGGAGATTATGTTATCCGGGAAGGAGAAGAAGGAAACACCTTCTTTATAATAGCTAAAGGAAAGGTAAGGTTTGATAAACCTCCCTTAGAAAGGAACAGATACAAACACCTGGATGTCAGAGGCTGCCTTGAGGGGTGTGGCTTTTCAGTAAAATCTGTCCAGGGGTTTCTGAGGATGCTCTTAAGTTTCCCAGTGCTGTGATGAAAAGCCTGAAGCAGCATTTCAAGCACTGAGGTAGCCTCATTTTCATTCACAATGAGCCTGTGTTATGCTGTTCAAATTATAATGTAATTAAAGTATGTCTTGAAGCTGTAGCAGAGCTATAAAGCCAGGTTTTTTTTTTTTTTTTATAAATGAGATTGGCTCCTGTGTGTTTCAATATCTGCTAGGCTTGTGAAATGTCCAAGAAGGTGTTACAGAAGTGCAGCGTGACCCCCCCCCCTCCATTTCCCCAAGCAGAGTCTCAGGCACTGAATCTCATCAAAATACAACAATGCATTAGGATGGTACAGCTCAATTTTTGCTCCTGTCCTTTCCAGGTGATAGTTACCCAGAGTACTGCAGATCACTCACAGCCTCAGCTGATTAAAAACCTGCACAAAGGAGATTACTTTGGAGAAAAGGCTCTCATTAGGTTGGTTTGCATTGTCTGCTTCATGATGTGTGTAGTGTTTCAGCTGACCTGTTTATGATGTATGTAGTGTTTCAGCTGACCTGTCCCTATGTGTTGGGTCATACAGCTGATGACTGCTTTGAGTGTGGTCTTGGTTTTGGCTGCAAAGTCAGAAGATGAAGTTCATGGCTGAATTTGCCTTATTTATCTGTTTATTTAGGAAAAGAAGTTTGAAAGCATAAGATGTGATCAGCTTTTGGTTTTCCTGAGCAAATCCAATGCTTGCCCTCTGCTTTGTTGCTTATTCTTTTATGTATTTCAGTTAAAGCTGTGGTGAAAACTTGTGCCAGACTCCTTAGCATGGATGAGTTCCATCATTACTGGACTGAGCAGCTGTTTCTGTGCCAGTGCTCGCTGTAGCAAGGAGCAGAGATGCACGAGCATAGGAAATAGATCACCCATCAGCCAAACAGCTCATACAGCACATGTGTATGTGGGTGACTGCCTGGGGAACATCTGGTCTCTGGAATGTCTTATATCTGAGGATCAGAATGTGCTGCCCAGGGAGGTGGTGGAGTCGCCATCACTGGAAGTGTTTAAGAAGAGCCTGGATGAGGCACTCGGTGCCATGGTTTAGTTGATTAGATGGTGTTGGGTGATAGGTTGGCCTCAATGATCTCAAAGGTCTTTTCCAACCTGGTTAATTCTATTCTATTCTATCATTTCAGAACTGAGCAGTGAACCCAATTACATCTCATCCTGATTTCTTGGAGGGTGGCTCTAGGAAGCCATGATCCAAACCTTATGGAAGGTGGCAAAAATGCTGTGCTAGACAATGGCAGTGATTAGCAACATGCTGTAATTGTGCATTCAATTCCTCTATATTCATCCAGACACAGGCTGCAAAGACCTTTGAGAAGTTTCACCTGTAGCAGCTGTGGCCCTCCAGGAGCTGAGTGTGAGGTACTTTGAGGATTCTTGATGTGCACTGAATGCTTCTAATCTGTTTCCATTCTTAGTGATGATGTCAGATCAGCAAATGTTATTGCAGACGAGTACAACGTGGAGTGCCTCGTGATAGACAGAGAGTGAGTAGCATGCTGCAGCTTCCTGCAAGCCTTGCATCCTCTTTCAGATGGGACATCACTGCAGGCACAATCAGAGTGGTTCTTCTTAAGCTGAAGGAGTGGTTGTGCTTTGGGAATGCTGAGCCGTGGCTACGCTCTAGACAAAGACCTGATGAAGGGATCTGGGGGTTCTGATCAATGAGCAACTGAATAGGAGCCAGCAGTGTGGCCAGGTGGCCAAGAAAGCCAGGGGCATCCTGGCTGGGATTAGAAATGCTGTGTCCAGCAGGAGCAGGGAGGTGATTGTCCCCTTGTACTCAGCTCTGGTGAGGCCACACCTCAAATATTGTGTCCAGTTTGGGCAACTCAGTGCAAGAAGATACTTGCCTGGTCACTGCTTCTTATTGTGGCCTTACAGTACCTGAAGGGGGCCTACAAGAAAGCTGGGGAGGGACATTTTAGGGTGTTGGGTACTGGCAGGACTAGGGGGAATGAAGCAAAACTAGAAGTGGGGAGATCCAGATTGGATGTTAGGAAGAAGCTCTTCCCCACGAGGGTGGTGAGAGACTGGCACAGGTTGCCCAGGGAGGTGGTGGAAGCCTCATGCCTGGAGGTTTTGAAGGCCAGGCTGGATGTGGCTGTGAGCAACCTGCTGTGGTGTGAGGTGTCCCTGCCCATGGCAGGGGGGTTGGAACTGGCTGATCCTTGACTTCCCTTCCAGCCCTGATGATTCTATGATTCTTCCAAGCTCTTAGCATTTGTACTGTGGAAGTGAGCTTCAGCTTTAGCTCAGTCTGGATACTGACTTGGAGACAACATCAAGCCTCAATGCAGCAGCCCTCAGCCTGGTTTCTTTCTCTTTCCACAGCATATTCAGTAGTTTCTATTGTTTCATTTGTGGTTTTAGGACATTTAATCAAACTGTTGGAACTTATGAGGAGCTCCAAACTTACCTTGAAGGTTATGTGGCTAACCTGGCCCAGGCTGATGAGAAGCGACACGCAAAGTAAGTCAGACCCCTTGGCAGCTGATGGAGTCAGGCCTCTAGGAATGGCAGCAGTCACTGCAATAAAAATGTCTGGGGATGCTTATGGAATTTAAGACTTTTTTTCTTTGTCTGAAACAAAAGCATTTTGAATCTCAGTGTATTGACTTTCAACCATTGAAGTCACTCTGTCCCTGTGTTACGGGTTTAAGACTGAGGTGTCTTAACCATAGAGACAGAAGCCCTCCAAGGGGCTTAGACAGTCTGGAAGGTGGACACAGGGAAGTGTAATCTTGAGTCACCATCACTGGAGGTGTTTAGGAGGAGACTTGATGGGGTGCTTGGTGCCCTGGTTTAGTTGATTAGATGGTGTTGGATGATGGGTTGGACTCGATGATCTCAAAGGTCTCTTCCAACCTGGTTCTCCCCACCCCATCCCTACCCCGCTGCATCTCCTCTCTACAGGGGCTTCACAGTTTGTTCTGCCCTTTTCTCCTTCTCCTTGCTCCCAGCACGGATCTTTACCTCCTGTGTGGGAGGTCTGAGGCTGTCTGAGGACTTGGCACAGCTAATTTTTAAGCTATGCAATTCAGGGAGGCATGGGGGGAGGGGGGAAAGCAGAGAGGCATGAAATAGGGAAAGAACCAAGAAGGCTTTTTAAGTGTCTTTGTTTTTTTCCGTGGGAGTATTAAAGTCCTGTGATACAGATTGCTGCCAAGGAAAGCACTAACCCTGTGTCCATTTTCTTAATGCAGAGGAAGATCCTTCTGTGAACAGCTGACCAAAGAAGTGTCTTTGGAGCTGATAGAGCTGAAGGAAAAAGTAGCCCACTTCCCTCCTTCCCCATTCCAGAATTTGGAAGTTGTCACCACTCTGGGTGTCGGTGGGTTCGGAAGGGTTGAGCTTGTAAGACTTTCTTTTAAACATAGTATTTTGCTGTCTTAGCTGATTGGTTTGACTGCTGAGAGATGTGAAGGATGTTCTGCATGCTTAGAGGCACAGAATCATTTTGGTTGGATAAGACCTTTCAGATCACCAAGTCCAACTATTAACCCAACATTCTCAGGTCACTGCTGAACCACATCTCTCAGGACCACATCTAGGTGGCTTTTAAATCCCTCCAGGGGTGATGACTCCACTGCTTCCCTGGGCAGCCTGTTCAAGGGCTTGACAACCACTTTGGTGAAGAAGTTTTTTCCTAATATCCAAGCTGAACCTCCCTTGGTGCAGCTTGAGGCTCTTTCCTCTTTTCCTGTCACTTGTTACCTGATAGACCTACCTTCACCTCAACCCCCACCTTCCAGGGAGTTGTGCTTGTGCTTCTCAGGCAGAGGTAATTCCCTATAAAGCAATGCATAGGTAAAAAATATTGTCAGGACTTCTTAAAGGTCTTTTCCAACCTTAATGATCATGGGTTGGGGCAATCCCAAGCACTGATATAGGCTGGGCAGGGACTGGCTTGTGAGCAGCCCTGAAGAAAAGGCCTTGGGGGTGCTGGGGGAGGATAAGCTCCACAGGAGCCAGCAGGGAGCACTGGCAGCCCAGAGAGCCAAGCAGAGCCTGGGCTGCAGCAAGAGAAGTGTGGCCAGCAGGGCCAGGGAGGGGATTCTGCCCCTCTGCTCCACTCTGCTGAGACCACAGCTGGAGCTCTGGGTCCAGTTCTGGAGCCTCTGTGCCAGGAAGGCTCTGGAGGTGCTGGAAGATGTCCAGAGAAGGGCCAGGAGGAGGAGCAGAGGGCTGGAGTTGCTCTGCTGTGAGTTGGGGCTGTTTCATCTGGAGAAGAGCAGGCTCTGTGCAGACCTTATTGTGGCCTTCCAGTATCTTCAGGGGGCCTACAAGAAAGCTGGGCAGGGACTTTTGAGGGTGTCAGGGAGTGATAGGACTGGGGGGAATGGAAAAAAATAGAAATGGGTAGATTCAGATTGGATGTTAGGAAGAAGTTGTTCCCCATGAAGGTGGTGAGATACTGGCAGAGGTTGCCCAGGAAGGTGGTGGAAACCTCATCCCTGGAGGTGTTTGCAGCCAGGCTGGATGTGGCTGTGAGCAAGCTGCTGTGGTGTGAGGTGTCCCTGCCCATGGCAGGGGGGTTGGAACTGGCTGATCCTTGAGATCCCTTCCAACCCTAACAATTCTGTGATTCTGTGGTTCCATGGTGTTTAAAGAAACAAATCCATTCTTGTGTGCCTTCCTCTCCTGCTGCTGAAAATATCTTCCTGGTCACTGGACACACACTCATCAGTTTGTGCAGGTGGAGTGTGCAGATGTGCCTGCCTGCATTGCAGGCCATTTCCCAGGCTTCTGCCTGGAGCTGCAGTAATCTCTTGGTCGTGCCCCACAGCAACTCTAACCAGTAGGACCCAGCTCTGAGCTGTGTTGGCTTTGAAATTGCCAGCAATTTGTAGTGGCTCTTTGGAGTCCCATTCAGCAGCAAGAACAGCTGTGTTTCTGGGATGCAGGGAGCCTCACTAGACTCAAGGTTTAAATTTCACTCTGACTGAGGAGCAAACACTTGGAGTTAAAAAAAAATAATGAGGGAACACTTCTGGTGCAGGCTCCTGAGAGGAGTGGGTAACTACAGGAGCCTGTGTCAGACCAGCAGTTGTTTTATTCTGCCTCATGCTTCATGAAACAAATCCCACACTGCCTGGCAGCCAGCTTGCAAATTCTGCACCATCACCTGAGCAAGCTGAAAACTGAATTATCAGCCAGCTGTAGAACACAGAGAGCTGCTTCCATGGTTTCTTGGAAGCCTTGCTTTAACTCCCATCTTGTTCTTTCTTTCTTTTTCTTTTGTTGCACATTGGACAATATTTCATAGAATCAGAGAATCAATAAGGTTGGAAAAGACCTCAGAGGTCACCAAGTCCAACCTATCACCCAACACCTCCTGACAACTAAACCATGGCTCCAAGTGCCACATCCAGTCCCTTTTTGAATATCTCCAGGGACAGTGACTCCACCACCTCCCTGGGCAGCACATTCCAGTGGCAAATTCCTCTTTCTGTGAAGAACTTTCTCCTCACCTCCAGCCTAAATTTCCCCTGGTGCAGCTTGAGACTGTGTCCTCTTGTTCTGGTGCTGACTGCCTGGGAGAAGAGACCAACCCCCACCTGGCTACAACCTCCCTGCAGGGAGTTGTAGACAGCAAGAAGGTCTGCCCTGAGCCTCCTCTTCTCCAGGCTAAGCAACCCCAGCTCCCTCAGCCTCTCCTCACAGGGCTGTGCCCCAGACCCCTCCCCAGCCTTGTGCCCCTGACCCCTCCCCAGCCTTGTGCCCCAGACTCCTCCCCAGCCTCGTTGCCCTTCTCTGGACACATTCAAGTGTCTCAATGTCCTTCTTAAATTGAGTGGCCCAGAACTGGACAGTGTAATGCAAAATGATTTGTAAACATTCCTCATGAACTGCCTCTGCTTTTTGTTCCTTTGTGTTGTGCTACTGGGTAGAAATCTTACCTTGGAGTCAGGGCCTGTTGTGTTTATAAACTTGCTGTAAGATACCTATCCAAGCTGCTGCTGCCTAAAATGAGCATGGGGAACATTTCTTTCTCTTACATGTGAGGGTTGGGACACTAAAAAGATCTGGTGCTGGATTTAAGGTCAGATTTAAAGTCAGCCTGTACAAATCAGGCAGTTGTTCCTCATTACAGTCAACTCTTTCAGCCCTGTGCTGATGGATATCAGTACCTCTTCACAACAGGCTGGTAGCCCCTCACCTTTGCCTCACTCATCATCTTTCATTCACAGGTTAAAGTGAAAAATGAGAATGTGGCTTTTGCTATGAAGTGCATAAAGAAGCAGCACATAGTGGACACCAAACAACAAGAGCATATCTACTCTGAGAAGAAAATCCTAGAGCAGATATGTTCTCCTTTCATTGTAAAGTAAGTTGGCCATAAGGTTTCCTTAAAAGTTGACCACCCCCCCCCCCACAGTGGACTCACTGGCCTGCATTATTAAGAATGAGGTTCAATATATATCAGTGAAGACAGACTGAGAGAGTTGGGGCTGTTCAGTCTGGAGAAGAGAAGGCTCCAAGGAGACCTTCTTGTGGCCTTCCAGGATCTGAAGGGGGCCCCAGGAAAGCTGGGGAGGGACTTCTGAGGGTGTCAGGGAGTGATAGGACTGGGCGGGGGGATGAAGCAAAACTAGAAGTGGGGAGATTGAGATTGGATGTTAGGAAGAAGTTTTTCCCCAGGAGGGTGGTGAGAGCCTGGCACAGGCTGCCCAGGGAGGTGGTGGAAGCCTCCTGGCTGGAGGTGTTGAAGGCCGGGCTGGATGTGGCTGTGAGCAACCTGCTGTAGTGTGAAGTGTCCCTGCCCATGGCAGGGGGGTTGGAACTGGCTGATCCTTGAGGTCCCTTCCAACCCTGACAATTCTATGATTCTGTGAGTTCTGGAGAAAAACCCCACTGCAAGCCTTGCACTCTCTTTGTCTGCTGTTTGTCTCCACAGGCTGTATCGTACCTTCAAAGACAGCAAGTACGTGTACATGCTCCTGGAGGCCTGCCTGGGAGGTGAACTGTGGAGCTTGCTGAGAGACAGGTAAAAGCAAGCACAGAGGAACCTTGTCTTTTAAAATCACCAGTCAGCTCCACATGCCTGTTGCTGTCTGTTGGAAAGATGCTTGGTTCAGTTTTCAGTTGCATGAGTGATGTACTGAATGTCAGTGCAGAACCCCCCCCCCCCCCCCGACTAGTCTGGGTGTTACATGGCTCAGAGTCCAGATAGAGGCCAGTGGCAGTGGTGTCCCTCAGGGGTCCATACTGGGACCTGTGCTGTTCAATATTTTTATCAGTGCTATAGACAGTGGGATCCAGGCACCACCAGCAAGTGTGCAGATGGCACCAAGCTGAGTGGTGCTGTCCATATGCCAGAGGGACAGGAAGGCATCCAGAGGGACCTGGGCAAGCTGGAGAGGTGGCAACGGGGGAACCTCATGAGGTTCAACAAGGCCAAATGAAAGGTCTTGCACCTGGGTTGGAACAACCCTCACTATCAATACAGGCTGGAGGAGGGACTGATACAAGGCATCCCTGAGGAAAAGGACTTGGGGGAACATGAGGAGGCAGTGTGAACTTGCAGCACGGAAGGCCTGGGGTGCATCAAAAGTAGCATGGCCAGCAAATGGAGAGAGGGGATTCTGCCCCTCTGATCTGCTCTGGGGAGACCTCACCTGCAGTGCTGTGTCCAGCTCTGGAGCCCTCGACACAGGAAGGACATAGACCTGATGAAGCAGATCTGGAGGAAGGCCATGAAAATTGGAGCTGGAGCAGCTCTGCTACAAGGATAGACAATGGGAGCTGGGGGTGTTCAGCCTGGAGAAGAGAAGGCTCCAGGAAGACCTAACAGCAACCTGCCAGTACCTGAAGGGGCTACAAGAAGGCTGCAGAGTAACTGTTTGCAAAGGCCTGCAGTGACAGGATGAGGGGCAATGGCTTGAAATTAGAGAAGATCAGACTTAGGTTGGATGTTAGGGAAAAGTTCTTTACAATGAGGGTGGTTGAGCCCTGGAACAGGTTGCCCAGAGAGGTGGTTGAGGCCCCATCCCTGCAGATATTCAAGTTGAGGCTTGGTGGGGCTCAGGGTGACCTGGTCTAGTTGAGAATGTCCCTGCTCACTGCAAGGGGGTTGGACTGGAAGACCCTTAGAGATGTGTTCCAACCCAGGTGATTCTTTGGGTCTATTATATGGCATCTGGCTAAGGAATGAGGCATTTTTAGAGCTTAATTATCTGCAAGGATAGTGATTGTTTCTGTTCCAGAGGCAGCTTTGATGAAGTCACTACCAAGTTCTGTGTTGGGTGTGTGACAGAAGCTTTTGACTATTTACATCACATAGGAATTATCTACAGAGACTTAAAGCCAGAAAATTTAATTTTGGATGCTGAAGGATATCTCAAACTGGTAAGATGTAATCTTTTTTTTTTGGGGTGGGGGTGGGGGTGATATTATCCTTTTGTGCCTGTACCCTGTTTCCTTGCAGGGGGATAGAAATAGTGAGCATGTCAGTGTAGTGCCAGGATCCCAGAGTTTAAGGACCCTTAGGCTTCAGTAGAACTGAGGGCAGGCTGCTCATTGCATGGTGAGGAACAAAGGCATTGCAAAGCT
The DNA here is from genome assembly GCA_033816785.1 of Picus viridis. Taxonomy (NCBI): domain Eukaryota; kingdom Metazoa; phylum Chordata; class Aves; order Piciformes; family Picidae; genus Picus; species Picus viridis. The sequence continues at coordinate 15,915,997 of CM066581.1, read as the reverse complement.
ACAGACAAAGTGGGGGATAGAGTAGAGTAGAGTAGAGTAGAGTAGAGTAGAGTAGAGTAGAGTAGAGTAGAGTAGAGTAGAGTAGAGTAGAGTAGAGTAGAGTAGAGTAGAGTAGAGTAGAGTAGAATTAACCATGTTGGAAAAGACCTCAGAGATCATCAAGTCCAACATATCACCCAATACCATCTAATCAACTAAACCATGGCACTGAATGCCTTGTTCAGTCTCTTCTTAAACACTTCCAGTGATGGTGACTCCACCACCTCCCTGGGCAGCACATTCCAATGGCCAATCTCTCTGTCTGGGAAGAATTTCTTCCTAACCTCCAGCCTAAACCTCCCCTGGCACAGCTTGAGACTGTGTCCTCTTGTTCTGGTGCTGACTGCCTGGGAGAAGAGACCAACCCCCACCTGGCTACAACCTCCCTTCAAGTAGTTGTAGAGAGCAAGAAGGTCACCTCTGAGCCTCCTCTTCTCCAGGCTAAGCAACCCCAGCTCCCTCAGTCTCTCTTCACAGGGCTTGTGCTCCAGACCCCTCCCCAGCTTTGTTGCCCACTTGCCACAACGTGAACAGCATAAATCTTTTCTCCCAACAGCCAATCTTTATGTAAAGGCAGGAACCATATTTGTCAGGTGCAAAATCCTCCTTATTCAGTCTCAAATAATCACAGGTTTCAGTACCTGAAGGGGGGTTGTCTACATGAAGGGTGAAGAGGGACTGTTTACAAAGGTCTGTAATAATAGGATGGGGGGCACTGGTTTCAAACTAGAGAAGAGCAGATTTAGATTGGATATTAGGAACAAATTCTGCACCATGAGGGTAGTGGAACACTGGAACAGCTTGCCCAGGGAGTGAATTGAAGCCCCATCCCTGCAGATAGTCAAGGTGAGGCTCAACAAGGCTCTGAGCAACCTGATCAAGTTGAGGATGCACCTGCTTACTGCAGAGGGGTTTGGACTGGATGATTTTTAGAGGTCCCTTCCAACCCAGACCATTCTGTGGTAGGTTCTGCAGTCTCTCTGTAGAGAGAACACAGTGAAGAGCTCCTGCCATACTTAACTGTGACCACACATAGCATGAAGAACACACCCTCCAAAGAGCTTGACATAGCCACTCTGAAGACAGTGAGCAGCTCCCCATCTCCTATGGGCTGAAAATCTCATGTCCTCAAGGAAGCCAGGTGGGAGTTGGCCTCTTCTCCCAGGCAAGCAGTGGCAGAACACAGTCTCAAGCTGTTCCAGGGGAAGTTTAGGCTTGAGGTGAGGAGAAAGCTCTTCACAGAAAGAGGGATTGGCCACTGGAATGAGCTGCCCAGGGAGGTGGTGAAGTTCCTGTCTCTGGAGGTGTTCAAGAAAGGCTTGGATGTGGCACTTGGAACCATGGTTTAGTTGTCAGGAGGTGTTAGGTATTAGGTCATAGGTTGGACTTGGTGATCTCTGAGATCACAAGCTGGTTGATTCTGTGGTTCTGTGAAGTCATAGCTTGTTCTATCCAAAAGGGAAATGATTCAAGCAATGACTGGATCTGTTCTGCACCATCCAGTAACCCAGTGGAATGACTTCCTCCTTCATGCCAACACGGTGCAATTGTTCTAGCCATAGACTGCAGCTCTGAGGTCTTTGCAGGAGACAAGGAAGTAGTTAAGACCTTAAGGCTTCCTAGCCCCAAACACCTCTGCATTATGCAGCATATGTTGGTTTTGATCAGGTTGATTTTGGATTTGCAAAGAAGATTGGATCAGGGCAGAAAACCTGGACATTTTGTGGAACCCCTGAGTACGTTGCCCCTGAAGTCATTCTGAGTAAAGGCCATGACTTCGGTGTGGATTTTTGGTCCCTTGGGATTCTGGTGTATGAACTCCTTACTGGCAGGTAAGTGGCTCCTGCTCCAAGTTTGGTTGGGTTTCAGAAATGTTGTCAAGGTGATGTTTTCAGTTAGTTTGGGGGATTTCCCCTCACAGAACAAGGTGCAGCACTGATGCTTTCCTTTGCCTCTTTGTGCACGGCTTGTCTTCCATCATTTCAGAAACACCACAGACAAAGTGTGGGACATACTCTCAGTTCTGCTTCATCCCAAGGAAAGGGCCAGACACCAGCTCTAAGTGGCTGGTGTGGAGCTCCTTTGGTTGATGCTGATGCTTCCTGTGAGGAACAGCTGACAGCAGACTGTTCTGTTCCACTTTAGTGCCGGGGGTGGAGTGGGATGGGACACAGCGGGGTGGGTGAACCATAAGCAGGGCTTGTTCTTTGCTTCTCTGCACACTGTGGCAGCTCATTGTGAATGCTCAATGGCAGTGCAGCATAGGAGCTTCTCTGAGTTGGGTTGGAGACAGGTGGTCATGCATTTTCCCTGGTACCCACAGGCAGCTTCAAACCTTTCTGATGTCCCAAACTGAAAGGCTGAAGGTTGTAAAACCAGGGAGAGGAGGACCTTCGATGAGAGATGGCCCCATCTGCTCTTGCCAGCCATGCCATTTATCAGTGTTGCTTTCCTCCTTCTAGCCCACCATTCTCTGGGGCTGATCAGATGGTGACATACAATCTGATTCTCAAAGGCATTGAGAGGCTGGACTTCCCTAAAGCAATCACCAGGCGGCCCGAGGATTTGATCCGCAGGCTCTGCAGGTAGGAGGAGGGGCGGCCTGGGGCAGGGCCTGGGGCAGAGCCTGGGGTAGGCAGCCTGAGCTATTTCACATCCAGACTCCAAGTGATGGATTCCTGGGCAAGTTTGGGTGTAGGCAAACCTCGTGAAGTACAGTAAGGATAAGTGCAGGGTCCTCCATCTGGGGAGGAATAACAGCAGGCACCAGGACGGGTTAGGAGCTGCCCTGATGGAAAGCAGCTCCACAGAGAAAGAGCTTGGAGTGCTGGTGGGCAGCAAGTTCTGCATGGGACAGCAAAGTGCTCTTGTGGCCAAGAGAGCCTAATGGGATCCTGGGATGCAGCAAGAAAAATGTGGCCAGCAGGGCTGGGGAGGTTCTTCTCCCCCTCTGCTCTGCCCTGCTGAGACCACACCTGCAATACTGTGTCCAGTCTTGGGCTCCCCAGTTCAAGAGAGACAGAGACCTGCTGGAGAGAGTCCAAGGGAGAGCCACAAGGATGATTAGGGGACTTGAGCATCTCCCCTGTTAAGAGAAACTGAGAGCCCTGGAGCAGTTTAGTCTGGAGAAGAGAATACTGAGAGGGAATCTGATCAATGTGTATCAATATCTGGGGAGTGGGGGCAAGAGGAGGAGGCCAATCTCTTTTGGGTGGTATGCAGTGATAAGACAATGAATACAAGCTTGAACACAGAAGGTTTCACCTCAACATGAGGAGAAAATTCTTTATAGTGAGGGTGACAGAGCCCTGGAGCAGGCTGCCCACAGAGGTTGTGGAGTCTCCTCTGGAGACTTTCCAAACCCACCTGGATGCATTCCTGTGCAGACTACCCTGGGTGATCCTGCTTTGGCAGGGGGGACTGGATGATCTCTGGAGCTATCTTCCAACCTCTGATTCTGTGATTCAAAATTATTATGTGTGGTATGTCCTGTTCTGTTTGCATTCAGCACACATGCATGTCTCTGTGCTTCTCTGGAGATACTCAAAACCTGCCTGGATATGTTCCTGGGTGATCCTGGGTGATCCTGCTCTGTCGGGGGGGTTGGAATGGATGCTCTTTCAAGATCCCTTCCAGCCCCTAACATTCTGTGATTCTGTGATTTGTAGCTACAAATGTTGGGCTGCCTCATTTTGTAACTCATGACCAGACCTGCTGGCTAAGAAATAGAAAGGGGTGCAACTAAAATCCAGCCCTCTGCTGCTTCTCACAGCAGAGCAACACTGTTTCGGCTTCCTGGAAGGTTTCCCCATCCTCAAAAGACAACTCATTAGTAGAGTAGAGTAGAGTAGAGTATAGAATCATAGAATCATAGAATCAGTCAGGGTTGGAAGGGACCACAATGATAATCTAGTTCCAACCCCCTGCCATGGGCAGGGACACCCCACACTAGAGCAGCCTGGCCAGAGCCTCATCCAGCCTGGTCTTAAACACCTCCAGGGACGGGGCCTCAACCACCTCCCTGGATAACCCATTCCAGGGCTTCACCACTCTTATGGTGAAGAACTTCTTCCTCACATCCAGCCTGAATCTCCCTATTTCCAGCTTCATTCCGTTCCCCCTAGTCCTATCACTGCCTGATATCCTGAGAAGTCCCTCCCCAGCTTTCCTGTAGCCCCCTTCAGATACTGGAAGGCCACAATGAGGTCACCTGGGAGCCTTCTCTTCTCCAGACTGAACAGCCCCAACTCCTTCAGTCGGTCCTCACAGGAGAGGTGCTCCAGCCCTCTGCTCATCCTCATGGCCCTTCTCTGGACATGCTCCAGCACGTCCACATCCCTCCTGTAATAGGGGCTCCAGAACTGGAGGCAGTACTCCAGGTGGGGTCTCACCAGAGCTGAGTAGAGGGGGAGAAGCACCTCCCTTGACCTGCTGGTCACACTTCTCCTGATGCAGCCCAGGATCTGATTGGCTTTCCGGGCTGCACGTAGGAGTAGGAGTAGGAGTAGAGTAGAGTAGGAGTAGAGTAGAGTGGAGTAGAGTAGAGTAGAATAAACCAGGTTGGAAGAGACCTTCGAGATCATTGAGTCCAATCTATCACCCCACATCATCTAATCAACTAAACCATGGCACCAAGCACCCCATCCAGTCTCTTCCTAAACACCTCCAGTGATGGTGACTCCACCACCTCCCTGGACAGCACATTCCAATGGCCAATCTCTCTTTCTATGAAGAACTTCCTCCTAACATCCAGCCTAAACCTCCCCTGGTGCAGCTTGAGATTGTGTCCTCTTGTTCTGGTGCTGCTTGCCTGGGAGAAGAGACCAACCCCCACCTGGCTATAACCTCCCTGCAGGGAGTTGTAGACAGCAATGGGGTCTCCCCTGAGCCTCCTCTTCTCCAGGCTAAGCAACCCCAGCTCCCTCACCCTCTCCTCACAGGGCTGTGCCCCAGACCCCTCCCCAGCTTTGTTGCCCTTCTCTGGACACCTTCCAGCAACTCAACATCTTTCCTAAACTGAAGGGCCCAGAACTGGACACTTTGTGTCTCCATGTGAGAAGGCATGTTCTAAGCAAGCTCTGTCCCTGGGTAACTGTTAAATGCAAGCAGTTAGGACCTATAAATGCCCTTTAAACAGGAAAAAAATATTGTTAAAATACCTATCCTTCCTTTTTTTCTTCTTCTTCCCCCCAGGCAAAACCCTACAGAAAGATTAGGCAATTTGAGGAATGGAATTAATGACATCAAGAAGCACAGGTAAGTGAGAGAGGCTGGCAAGAAGAAAAGTGTCTTTATAATGGGGAAAAAGGTTACCTTTAATGTTTCTGAACCCAGCTCAGTAGACCCCCAAAGCTCCAGGCCCTTGCAGGCAGACTGCAGAGGAGAGATCTCTGTTGCTGTGTAATTGCAGCTTCAGCAAACAGAGGTAGAAGCAGAAATCCCCAGCAGGATTATCTGGAAACATCCTTGTCCTTTACTGGGTTTGGTGCAGGTTGCTGATGTAGGAGTTTAATGTGATGGAGCTACTGCTGCCAGTTCAGCCCCTGCCTTTCAGGCATCACAGCCCTGAGCTGGTAGTTAAGAGCTGCAGAGCAGTGTTAGGCTCTTCTCCTCTTTCTTCTGCTGAAGCCAGTGCTTCAGTCTTCTACTGAATTAAGTCCTCCCTGGATGAAGCATTTCCTGCCTTTATTTCTTTTTTATCTGGGTTGTTTCTGCCCTTTGTGCTTGGGGGAGAAAAAGTAGTGGTTTGACTTTTCTACTTGTCTCCCTGTCATGGTTTCAACTGGGATAGAGTTAATTTTCTTCCCAAGAACAACACTGAGAACAACAGAGAGCAACATTGACAGCACACCAGTGGTTTAGTTGGTGCTGAGTAGTGCTCATCTTAAGGGCTTATCATTTTCTCACTTGGTTTGCATCTCAACCCCTGAGTCTGACCTGCTTCTCTCTCCCCCCATCCCCACTCTTGTGAGGGGACTTGGGTGAGCAGCTGTGTGGTGCTTAGCTACCAGCTGGGGTTAAACCAGAGCTCCCCTTTCTCATGCTATTAAGAGTGGGGGCACAGAGGGCTTTGGCTGTGCTTATGCAGGTGTGGGAGGTGTTCAAGCAGTGTGTGGACCTGGTGCTTAGGTGAAGTGACAGGACCAGAAGAAATGGTTTCAGGCTGCCCCAGAGGAGGTTCAGGCTGGATGCTAAGAAATATTTCTTCACAGAGAAGAATTTTCTCAAACGTTGGAATGGGCTGCCCAGGGCAGTGCTGGAGTCACCATCCCTGGAGGTCCTTAAGCAGTGTGTGGTCCTGAGGGCTTAGGGATGTGGATTAATCATAGAATCAAGAAGGTTGGAAAAGAGCTCAGAGATCATCAAATCCAACCTATCACCCAACACCTCCTGATTAATTAAACCATGGCTTCAAGTGCCACATCCAGTCCCCTTTTGAACACCTCCAGGGACAGTAACTCCACCACCTCCCTGGGCAGCTCATTCCAGTGGCCAATTATTCTTCCTGTGAAAAACTTTCTCCCCACCTTGAGCCTAAACCTCCCCTGGTGCAGCTTGAGACTGTGTCCTCTTGTTCTGGTGCTGGTTGCTGGTTGACCCTTCAGTGCTGGACTGGATGAGCTTTGAAGTCTCTCCCAACTGGATGTTTTCTGTGCTTCTGTATTAACCTGCCTGTGACTTGGGCACTTCGATGCAGACGAGGTGAGATCTGGTGGTCCTGAAGCTCCCCCTGCTAGCACTGCCTCGTATTGCAATGACACCGCTCATGCTTCCTCCTAACTCTGCTGCCACACGGACAGAAGGTGCCATGGGAAAACGTCTCAGAGCTCTTGAACACCTGGTTTTGATCTGTTCATATTCTAATGACACGTCTCTGTCTCTTGGTCTCTCCCTGCCTGTCTCTCATTTCTTTTTCATTAGGTGGTTGTGTGGTTTTAACTGGGATGGGCTCAAAGCGAGGAAACTAACATCGCCTTTAAAAAGAGAGGTATTGGCTTTGGCTCTCAGTGTCCTGAATGCTTTGGTGCTTGGCTACAGCTGACAACAAGAGGGAGACCTCCCAGAGATGCATTTCAACGGTTGCAGCTCAAGATTTTAGTGAGAATCAAATGAAAGGAAGAGGGGCAGCAAGAGAGACAAAACTGAAACTCAGGGAAGTGGTGGAACTATTCTTCTGACTGTGCCCTCTGCATTGCCTTTTCAGCAGTGCTAGAATAAAAAGGGTTTGGTCAGGAGTGAGTACTGAAAATCCATCTTTTCCTTGGCAGATGGGCACAGTATGGAGACAGACTGAGGGAACTGGGGCTGCTCAGTCTGGAGAGGAGAAGGCTCCCAGGAGACTTTCTTGTCGCCTTCCAGGATCTGAAGGGGGCTACAAGAAAACTGGGGAGGGACTTTGGAGGGGGTCAGGGAGTGATAGGACTGGGGGGACTGGAGGAAAACTGGAAGTGGGGTGGACAGTGGGATGTTAGGAAGAAGTTGTTCCCCAGGAGGGTGGTGAGACACTGGCACAGGTTGCACAGGAAGGGGCCTCATCCCTGGAGGTTTTTCAGGCCAGGCTGGATGTGGCTGTGAGCAACCTGCTGTAGTGTGAGGTGTCCCTGCCCATGGCAGGGAGGTTGGAACTAGATGATCCTTGGGGTCCCTTTCAACCCTAACAATTGATTCTATGATTCTGTAATTTTCTGACTGGCCAACCTGTGCTTCTGTGGTTATTAAGATGCACCTCTCACATTACTGTGGAGGATACAAATCCCAGTCTTCTGTTACCATTGGCTTACTGCACCTCCTTGAATAAGCTTCCTGTTTCAAATGGCCAGTTCCTCTTTGCCCTAAAATGAAAGGGGGGGGGAAAGACAAAAAAAAAGAAGGCTTGAAGGTAAAGAATTTGAAACTCACTTGGAACTCAATTTGAAACCAAAAGTCATTCTGAGCTCTGCTTTGAGGATTTAGCCCAAGAGTGGAGATTGGACATAAAGAAATTTGCATCTAAATTGCTTGCACCGTGGCCCAGTTTTCTGAGTGGCTTTATTGGGCTTTGGGTCAAAGTTAGCATCTGGCAGTATTTGGGGGGTGGTTTTGTAGAAGGGAGGATCATGCCATGGTTCTGGTACACTTTGAATTACTGGAGGGAGATCTTTTAAAGAACAAGGAGTTGCAACCGTGGAACAGGTCCTCCATATCATGCTTGGCCTTTCATGCTTGGCCTTTCATGTTTAGCCTTTCATGCTTGGCCTTTCATTCCTCCACTGGCAGCAACCCAATCAATGCATAATCAATGGAGAGTATTTCCCAAAGTCACCTTCTGAAACAGCTGTTTGTGTTTTCCATGCCCTTAGCTGTCTGGACCAACTGATTACAGCTACTTTGACAGCTATCCACCTGAAGAGGGAACTCCTCCAGATGAACTTTCAGGCTGGGACAAGGATTTCTGAGCACTCTTTATTATTTTTTTCCCCTCCCAGGACATTTATAGAGACTCCCAGGCATCAGTTCTAAACCTGCTGTCATGTTAATTGCTTAAAAATCAGCTTACTCAAGGTTTGTGACAAACACAATGGTTCCCTGAAGGACAGAAGACGCTACAGCAACCAGAACTGGTTGGGATAATGCACCAAAGTCTGTGTCCATCTCCTGACAACGAAGGCATGCATTCAGTCAGCAGATGGAACCTGAAGGATGTTCATACACAGTGTCTCTATGAACCTTTGCAGACACTCTGGATCAGAGGTATTGTTTTGCCATTCAATACAATAGAATAAAGCAGGTTGGAAGAGACCTTCAAGATCATCGTGTCCAACCCATCATCCAACACCACCTAATCAACTAAACCATGGCACCAAGCACCCTATCAAGTCTCCTCCTAAACACCTCCAGTGATGGCAACTCCACTACCTCTCTGGGCAGCTCATTCCAGAGGCCAGTTCCTCTCTCTGTGAAGAACATTCTCCTCAACTCCAGCCTAAACCAATCCTGGTGCAGCTTGAGACTGTGTCCTCTTGTTCTGGTGCTGGGTGCCTGGGAGAAGAGACCAACCCCCACCTGGCTACAACCTCCCTTCAGGGAGTTGGAGAGAGCAATGAGGTCTCCCCTGAGCCTCCTCTTCTCCAGGCTAAGCACAATTCCCTCAGCCTCTCCTCACAGGGCTGTGCTCCAGACCCCTCCCCAGTCTCATTGCCCTTCTCTGGACACCTTCCAGCATCTCAACATCTTTCCTAACCTGAGTGGCCCAGAACTGGACACAGGACTCAAGGTGTGGCCTAACCAATGCTGAGCACAGGGCACAAGGACTTCTCTGCTCCTGCTGGCCACACTCTTCCTGATGCAGGCCAGGATGTCATTGGCCTTCTTGGCCACCTGGGCACACTGCTGACTCATGTTCAGCTGCTGTCCACCAGTACCCCCAGGTCCCTCTCTGCCTGATCTCCTTCTATGATCAGGTGACTGCCTGGGGGATGTGGGGCAGGCTGTGGATGGAGTCTGCCTGGACTGCAGCAAGGCTTTTGACACTGTCCCCCACAGCAAACTCCTGGCCAAGCTGTCAGCCCCTGGCTGGGACAGCAGCATTCTGAGCTGGGTTAAGAACTGGCTGGAGGCTGAGCCCAGAGAGTGGTGGGGAATGGTGCCACAGCCAGCTGGCAGCCAGGCACCAGTGGTGTGCCCCAGGGCTCAGTGCTGGGCCCCAGCCTGATCAATATCTTTACTTTTTTATTGATGATCTGGAGGAGGGGATGGAGTCCATCAGCAGTAAATGTGCAGCTGACAGCAAGCTGGGGGCAGGAGTTGAGCTGTGAGAGGGTAGGAGAGCTCTGCAGAGGGACTGTGCCATGCTGGAGAGGCCAAGGGCAGGAGATTGAACACATCCAAGTGCCAGGTGCTGCACATTGGCCACAGCAACCCCAGGCAGTGCCACGGGCTGGGGGCAGAGGCTGGGGGCAGAGGGGCTGAGAGCAGTCTCAAGCTGCACCAGGTGGGAGGTTTAGGCATCCTGGATGTTAGCCAGAAGAAATTCTTCATTGCTGAGGCCACAGATTTGCCATTGGAATGTTGAGATGCTGGAAGGTGCCCAGGGAGGTGGGGCACAAGGCTGGGGAGGGGTCTGGAGCACATCCCTGAGGGAGGTGTTTGGAGAAAGGATGGGGTGCTTACAACTTGCATGGTTTAGTTGCTTTAGATGAGGTGTTGGGTGATAAGTTGGACTTGATGATCTCAAAGGTCTCTTCCAACCTGGTCTTATTCTTATTCTTATTCTTATTCTTATTCTTATTCTTATTCTTATTCTTATTCTTATTCTTATTCTTGCCTCTTATTCTTATTCTTATTCTTATTCTTATTCTTATCCTTCTCCCTCTCCCCTCTCCCTCTCCCTCTCCCTCTCCCTCTCCCTCTCCCTCTCCCTCTCCCTCTCCCTCTCCCTCTCCCTCTCCCTCTCCCTCTCCCTCTCCCTCTCCCTCTCCCTCTCCCTCTCCCTCTCCCTCTCCCTCTCCCTCTCCCTCTCCCTCTCCCTCTCCCTCTCCTCTCTGAACCTCTCCGAGCTCTCCGAACCTCTCCTCTCCCCTCCCCTCCCCTCTCCCCCTTCCCCTTCCCCTTCTAGTCTGTTCTTATTCCTATGCTATCCTATGCTATGCTAACCTAGTGAAGCTGCCACAGCATGCTGCCTTTCACATGCTGCTTGGACAAACCTCCCAGGCGACGTGAAATGCATGCTCAGGGTTTAGCTGCCCAAGACTGCTGCCTGGGCTTTCTACCTGCTGCCCCTGAATTACCCCAGGAGCAGAGGGAGGGGCTGCCCCAGAGGCAGGGCCATGCTTTGTTCCGTGGTCATAATTACTCTGTACTGCTGGGTGGCCATCACTTGGACAACAAATCAATTGGGTAACATTCAGTCCAAACCAAGGCAAGGCAGTAGAATGTTTTCCCCTGAATTTCGTGAAGGTTGGACTGAGCCCCTGGGGGAAGACCCCGTGTGGCTTTTAGGTGGTTTTGTTTCCCTGCCTGCTTGTAACCTAGCGTGAAACTTGGCAGGCAGCAAAGCCTGTGCAAAATGGTGATGAGCAAACCAGTCAGAGAGAATCATAGAATCCTGGAATTGTCAGGGTTGGAAGGGACCTCAAGGACCATCCAGCTCCAACCCCCTGCCATGGCCAGGGACACCTCACACCACAGCAGCTTGCTCACAGCCACCTCCAGCCTGGCTGCAAACACCTCCAGGGATGAGGGTGGAGCAGAGGCTGTGAGTGGGGCCCATGGATGCTTTAGACACTTGCAACCAACTCTCTTTAGCAATACCAAAGACCAGCTTTTCTTTTCAGGATGTAGAGAAGCACTGGACATGATGTATGTTTGTGTGTGTCTGTCTTTCTCTCAGAAGCATTCTTACCACAGTACAACTAATGCTGTGCCAAGGCTTATAAAAAGCTTTTGGATGCATTTTTTGTTGTATTTCCAGATGGTTACACACACACACACATAAATGTGTATATATGGGGTTTTTAAGTGAGGAAATAGCTGTGTCCTAAGTTTAGTGTGGCTAACATGAAGTCTGTGCAGCAGTGGGATGTGTCCCCCCTCACAAAGGCTGCTGCTGCATTTCAGGGTGTGCAAATGAAGTAAGCTAACGGAGTAATGGGCAGGACATCCAGTTTTTCACAGTCACATTCCACACAACAGGTTCATAGCCCTGCATTAGCCTTCCCTGCCTGGCTCAGAAGAGACTGAGGCACCAAAGCCTACCCTGGAGAGACAGCCCTGATAGATGGAGACAGCCACTAGATAGAATGGAGTAGAGTAGAGTAGAGTAGAGTAGAGTAGAGTAGAATAGAGTAGAATTAACCATGTTGGAAAAGACCTTTGAGATCATCAAATCCAACCTATCACCCAACACTATCTAATCAACTAAACCATGACACCAAGCCCCCCATCCAGGCCCTCCCTAAACACCTCCAGGGATGGTGACTCCACCACCTGCCTGGGCAGTACATTCCAATGGCCAATCTCTTTCTATGAAGAACTTCTTCCTAACATCCAGCCTAAACCTCCCCTGGTACAGCTTGAGACTGTGTCCTCTTGTTCTGGTGCTGCTTGCCTGGGAGAAGAGACCAACCCCCACCTGGCTACAACCTCCCTTCAGGTAGTTGTAGAGAGCAAGAAGGTCTGCCCTGAGCCTCCTCTTCTCCAGGCTAAGCAACCCCAGCTCCCTCAGCCTCTCCTCACAGGGCTGTGCTCCAAACCCCTCTCCAGCTTTGTTGCCCTTCTCTGGACACCTTCCAGCATCTCAACATCTTTCCTAAACTAGGCCCCCAGAACTGGACACAGGACTCGAGGTGTGGCCTCACCAGTGCTGAGTACAGGGGCAGAATGACCTCCCTGCTTGTAATCCCTAGGACTGAATGCAGAAGATGATGTCACCCATGGTTTTGTATTCATGGAGAGCTCCCACTTATGTTTGCTGCATTTTATTTCTGGCATCTGTGCAGCTGACAGAGCTGAAGTTTTCCAGGAGCAGAAGGAGAAGCAGCAGCAGCAGAGGCTGAACATTTCTTCAGCTACCCCAGACTGTCTTTAGCAGACAGATGCACTTCTGCTGCTGTAAAGCAAGAGGGTAAATAAGCCATCTGGGCTGGAGGGGTTTCACAGTGCAGGAGGTGATGGGAGCACCCAATGGACGCTTATGGTAATGACCACATGCTGCTGCTTGCTGCGTTTTCTGCTTCGCCAGTGAAAAGCAGGTTTTGAGAAGCCAGGTTTTGGGCAAGCTGTGGATATGTCAGTAACTGTCTGAGTTCTGTCCTCGGTGTTCTTAACCTGTATTTTGCCTTTCTGTGTTGTCAGATGTGCTTGATTGTGCGAATAAATGCAGCTGTGCTTTTCTCCCTGTGTTCTGCCACAAGTGAGGAAGCCTCGGGAGGCAGGAGGGATGACAGCTCTTCCTGAGCTGAGGGCAGAGATGAGGCGTGCTTAGCCTGGGCTGGGGAGGTGGTGACTTAGCAACAGCTGAGCTGAATTTTAGGAACAGCATAAGCAATGCCTGCACAGTGTGCAGTTACAGAACCATAGAATTGTTAGTTTGGAAGGGACCTCAAGGCTCAGCCAGTTCCAACACCCCCTGCCATGGCCAGGGACACCTCACACTGCAGCAGATTGCTCACAGCCACATCCAGCCTGGTCTTCAACACCTCCAGGGATGAGGCTTCTACCATCTCCCTGGGTAACCTGTGCCAGTCTCTCACCACCCTCCTGGGCAACAACTTCTTCCTAACATCCAATCTCAATCTACCCATTTCTACTTTTGTTCCATTCCCCCCAGTCCTATCCCTCACACCCTCCAACGTCCCTCTCCAGCTTTCTTGTAGCCCCCTTAGGATACTGGAAGGCCACAAGAATGCCTCCTGGGAGCCTTCTCCTCTCCAGCCTGCACAGCCCCAACTCTCTCAGTCTGTCCTCACAGCAGAGCAGCTCCACACCCCTTCACCCTCATGGCCCTTCTCTGGACACCTTCCAGCACCTTCAGATCCTTCCAGTTCTTACACTACACTCTGGGAGGCACTTTGAGTTCTTACCTGTAGAGCAGATCTGAACACCAGTCAAAGGCAAGGGAGTGTCTTTAGCATTGCTGTGGGACACTTCTAGTTCCTGTGTCCCTCTGAGCTGAATTACTACCTTGGAAGGATTGGATGAGGATGGAGAAAAGAGCGTGGGCTGAGAGGAGGCCTCTCTTCCACATGTGTATACAGATAGGAAGAAATGGTAAATCAGTTTCTAGTCCATTCACCATGCTTCAGCTGGAGGTAGCAAAACAAACCACTCTCAGAGTTCTGCTGGGTTTTCAAACCTTTTACTTGCCACTGAAGCTAGGAGGTTTCTTTCAGCCACATAGTGCCTCCTCCTTGTCACCTTTCACAGCTTCAGCTTTCCTCTAGTACTCGTTTATGGCATTCCATGGCTTTTATCCCTTGCTTCTTGAGCATGTACACTTCCTCTGTCCCTTTAAACAAACAATGGAACTGAATGGCCACACACTGAAGAAGAATACAGAATTAACCAGGTTGGAAAAGACCTCAGAGCTCATCAAGTCCAACCTCTCACCCAACACCAGCTCATCAACTAAACCATGGCACCGAGTGCCTCATCCAGGCTCCTTTTACACACTTGCAGTGATGGTGACTCAGCACATTGCTCCAGCCTGTCCAGCTCCCTCTGCAGAGCCCTCCAGCAGACCAGCATTCCCTCCCAGCTGAGTGTCATCGGCAAGCTTACTGAGGGTGCCCTTGATACCCTCATCCACATCACTGATAAAGACACTGACGAGAACTGGACCTGAGGAACGCCACATGTCAAGTGGATTTAGCTCCATTCCCCACCACTCTGAGCCCAGAGCAGTGAGGGATTAGTGCTGCCACCCAGTGGTTCTTTGTCAGCACTGCAGTGCCCTAGGGAAGTGTGCCGTCCTCTCATGGCTCAGCGCTGCCACCCTGTGGTTGTTTGTCAGCACACTGCAGTGCCCCAGTGGTTCTTTGTCAGCACTGCAGTGCCCTAGGGACGTGTGCCGTCCTCTCATGGCTCAGCGCTGCCACCCTGTGGTTGTTTGTCAGCACCGCAGTGCCCTAGGGACGTGTGCCGTCCTCTCATGGCTCAGCGCTGCCACCCTGTGGTTGTTTGTCAGCACTGCAGTGCCCTAGGGACGTGTGCCGTCCTCTCATGGCTCAGCGCTGCCACCCTGTGGTTCTTTGTCAGCACCGCAGTGCCCTAGGGACGTGTGCCGTCCTCTCATGGCTCAGCGCTGCCACCCTGTGGTTCTTTGTCAGCACCGCAGTGCCCTAGGGACGTGTGCCGTCCTCTCATGGCTCAGCGCTGCCACCCTGTGGTTGTTTGTCAGCACCGCAGTGCCTAGGGACGTGTGCCGTCCTCTCATGGCTCAGCGCTGCCACCCTGTGGTTGTTTGTCAGCACCGCAGTGCCCTAGGGACGTGTGCCGTCCTCTCATGGCTCAGCGCTGCCACCCTGTGGTTGTTTGTCAGCACCGCAGTGGTTGTTAGGGACGTGTGCCGTCCTCTCATGGCTCAGCGCTGCCACCCTGTGGTTCTTTGTCAGCACCGCAGTGCCCTAGGGACGTGTGCCGTCCTCTCATGGCTCAGCGCTGCCACCCTGTGGTTCTTTGTCAGCACCGCAGTGCCCTAGGGACGTGTGCCGTCCTCTCATGGCTCAGCGCTGCCACCCTGTGGTTGTTTGTCAGCACCGCAGTGCCCTAGGGACGTGTGCCGTCCTCTCATGGCTCAGCGCTGCCACCCTGTGGTTGTTTGTCAGCACCGCAGTGCCCTAGGGACGTGTGCCGTCCTCTCATGGCTCAGCGCTGCCACCCAGTGGTTCTTTGTCAGCACTGCAGTGCCCTAGGGACGTGTGCCGTCCTCTCATGGCTCAGCGCTGCCACCCTGTGGTTGTTTGTCAGCACTGCAGTGCCCTAGGGAAGTGTGCCGTCCTCTCATGGCTCAGCGCTGCCACCCTGTGGTTGTTTGTCAGCACTGCAGTGCCCTAGGGACGTGTGCCGACCCCTCACTGCTCATCCAGCCGGGTTTTCAAGTCAAGAGAATGCTACAACCTCCAGAACTGTTTCATCACATATAGCTGGAACATAAATACAACCTACATTTTCAGTTGTCTCCCCGCGGGCGGGCGGCCGAGCATCCCTCCCCCGAGAGGCCGTGCCCCCCACCCGGGGCGGTCGAGCCCCGCTCGGAGCGGCCGAGCTCCCCGCCAGCGCCCTGGAGCGGCAGAGCCCCGCCCCGGGGGGGCGAACCCCCTCTGCCCCGGAGCGGCGGAGCCCCGAGCGGCCGAAACCCCGCGCCCCAAGAGGGGCCGAACCCCGCCCCGGAGCGGCCGAGCCCCGCCCCGGAGCGGCCGAGCCCCGCCCCGCCCGGCCGAGCCCCGCCCCGCCCGGCCGAGCCCCGCCCCGCGCGGCCGAGCCCCGCCCCGCCGCCGCACGCATGCGCCGTGACCTCCGCGCGTCACCAACATGGCTGCGGCCTGGGCCCTGAGCGGCTCTTTCCTGGGGGTCTCGTTCCGTACCGAGCAGGTGATGGCTCCGGGATTGCACGGCGCTCTGCCCTGGCCTCAAGCGAAGCTCCGCAACCCCCTCCTGCCCCGCGCGGCGGCTCTGGGGCTCTCCTCGCGAGTGGGGCAGTGCCTGGGGGTCGTGCGGCCTTCGAGGCCTCCACGCCGCTCCGAGCTGTTTCCCTTGGCTCCCTGGCCCCAGGGCGGCCCCACGCCTCGGGCAGGCGGGTTCGCAGGGGCCCCCCTGCTTCTGCATGCTTCCCAGTAGCTTGCTGGTGCTCACCTGAGGCCCGGCCGACGTTTGCTTCGTGTGTTGGGGTTTTGTTTGTTTGTTTTAGGAAAACAAAACAAGCCTCCAGCCTGGCTGTGACGGTGCTGTGTTTTTTCCAGGCCAGCCCCATGTAACTTCCACTTTCTTCAGCTCTGGGATACGTCTAAAAACCCTGAAGGCCACGTTAGGTCCTCTGATGTAAGTAACCATTGAAAGTTAAAGTAGTAATGAAAAATGTGCACATTGGTTCTGGTAAAGGTTTGATGTTTTCATGAGTAGGTTATGTGTCCAGTTCTGGGCCTCTCAGTTTAAAAAGGACATTGAGATGCTGGAAGGTGTCCAGTGAAGGGCAACAAAGCTGGGGAGGGGCCTGGAGCACCGCTCTGTGAGGAGAGGCTGAAGGAGCTGGGGGTGTTCAGCCTGGAGAAGAGGAGGCTCAGGGGAGACCTTCTTGCTCTCTCCAACTCCCTGAAGGTGGAGTTGTAGCCAGGTGGGGGTTGTTCTCTTCTCCCAGGCAAGCAGCACCAGAACAAGAGGTCACAGTCTCAGGCTGCACCAGGGGAGGTTTAAGCTCAAGGTGGGGAGAAAGTTTTTCACAGGAAGAATAATTGGCCATTGGAATGTGCTGCCCAGGGAGGTGGTGGAGTCCCCATCCCTGGGGGTGTTCAAAAAGGGATTGGACGTGGCACTTGGAGCCATGGTTTAGTAGTCATAAGGTCAATATAGGTTGGACTTCATGATCTCTGAAGTCTTTTTCCAACCTCATTTCTTCTATGATTCTCTGTTGCTTGGTGTGAAATAAGCTGTGAGCACATTAGGTGTTTTTGTGGGAGTCCTTGCTTTATGAAGACACTGTTGTAAAAGTGGAGAGGTTCTGACCTGCAGATCTTGTGGTTGAGGTAGGAGTGCACAGTGCCATCTGGCCAGAGACATGCTGTAGTATGTGTTAACAAAATCAGTGGTAAACATAGTGAGAAGTGTAACCACTTGCCAAGACCTGCTGTGGCATAACCCTGATGCATGCCTGGCCTTTGAGGGTGGTGGAACACTTCAGTTGCAAGGTGGTGGAGTTATTGGTGGCATGAAGATGGAGCAGAGTTTTAGCATGGTCGTGATTTGGGATGGTTTTTACTCGTGCCACTGGGAATGTCAGCTTTGAGTGCAACCTTTGTGACCCCCCAGTGTGCATTCTTTTTCTTCCCTGAAGCACACCTCCTCCAGAATGCCCAACTCCAACTCCAAACTTCATCGTGACCCTCGGGGTGGTCGGGAAGCCGGCAGGAGGGAGTTGGTGACCAGGTCTTTGCAGAGTGCTCAGCACTGCCTGGAGGACCAGGATTTTGGAACTGCCTATGCCCACTATCTTCTGGTACTGAACCTAGCTCCTGAGTTAAAAACTAGTGTCAAGGTAAGTGCTCTCTGAGTTGGGTGAAAACATTTCCTTCGCTGTAGGCCTTTTGAGGCGTAGCGATGTGTGTTGTGCTCGTTGTGTGAGGCAGATTTTGCTACCTGGTCTTCAAAATAAAAGCAGTAAGCAGTAATGGAGACAACCAGTGCCTTGTTTGGTAAGCTCTGTGTGCCTGGGGGGGGAAGGGACCTGTGTGTCTGTGTGCCAAATGAGTTAACAAATCAGAGCCCTGTTACTCCTGGCTTTACTCTGGCAGGGGAGTGCTGCTGGGTGGTGGTACTCTGCGAGCTTGTTCCTGCTGCTTCAAGTGAGCTACCTGATTTAGGATGATAACAAACAATCACAGGCTGCTGCTTTGGGGGATGAGAGTGTTCAGGTGCCCATCAGGGTTCCTCTGGCTGTTTTCAAGGCTTAATTCCCTGCTCCTGGTAACTGCCTTTAACTGAGTTGTGTGTTTTATTTCCTAGGAAACCTTTCAGTTCACTCTCTTTAAATGGGCAGAAGAGCTGGATTCTCTGGCACGGATTCCAGATCTGTTCAACTGCTATGAACAAGCACTTGAGCTCTATCCAAATGATGAAGTGATATGTAACAGCATGGGAGAGCATCTTTTCAGGTTTGTAGCAGTGTATATTCAGCTCTTGCAAGGTGTGAGTTAACAAACCAGGCCCATTCAGTAGTGTGAGTTAACAAACCAGGCCCAATTCAGCACAGCATGCAAAATGCACTTAAAAGAAGTGAAGATCAGCACCTACTTGATGTGTTTGCTGTAGTGTTGAACTTCAGACCTGCTTGTTGGCTTAAAACAGAGTGGCCAATGCTGGGATAAGTGTTGGTAGTCAGCAGAAGTAAAGCAAAAGAATCACAGGATGTTAGGGGTTGGCAAGGATCTCTGGACATCATCTAGTCCAAAACCTCCTGCTGGGTTAGGAACTGGCTGGAGGGCCGGGCCCAGAGAGTGGTGGTGAATGGTGCCACATCCAGCTGGCAGCCAGGCACCAGTGGTGTCCCCAGGGATCAGTGCTGAGCCCCATCCTCTTTAACATATTCATTGATGATCTGGATGAGGGGATTGAGACAGTCATCAGCACATTTGCAGATGACACCAAGTTGGGAGCAGAAGTTGGTCAGTTAGAGGGCGGAAGGGCTCTGCAGAGGGTCCTTGACTGGCTGGACAGATGGGTGGAGTCCAGTGGGATGGCATTTAACAAGTCCAAGTGCCAGGTGCTGCACTTTGGCCACAGCAACCCCAGGCAGAGCTACAGGCTGGGGTTGGAGTCGCTGGAGAGCGGCCAAACAGAGAGGGACCTGGGGGTGCTGATCGACAGCTGCCTGAACATGAGCCAGCAGTGTGCCCAGAGGGCCAAGAAGGCCAATGGCATCCTGGCCTGCATCAGGAATGGTGTGGCCAGCAGGAGCAGGGAGGTCATTGTGCCCCTGTACTCTGCATTGGTTAGGCCACCCCTTGAGTCCTGTGTCCAGTTCTGGGCCCCTCAGTTTAAGAAGGACATTGAGACACTTGAATGTGTCTAGAGAAGGGCAACAAGGCTGGGGAGAGGCCTTGAGCACAGCCCTGTGAGGAGAGGCTGAGGGAGCTGGGGTTGCTTAGCCTGGAGAAGAGGAGGCTCAGGGGTGACCTCATTGCTCTCTACAACTCTGTGAAAGGAGGTTGTAGCCAGGAAGGGGTTGGCCTCTTCTCTCTTGCAACCAGCACCAGAACAAGAGGACACAGTCTCAAGCTCTGCCAGGGGAAGTTTAGGCTCAAGGTGATGAGAAAGTTCTTCACTGAGAGAGTGATTCGCCATTGGAATGTGCTGCCCAGGGAGGTGGTGGAGTCGCCATCCCTGGAGGTGTTCAAGAGGGGATTGGATGTGGCACTTGGTGCCATGGTCTAGTCATGGGGACTGTGGTGACAGGTTGGACTCGATGATCTTTGAGGTCTCTTCCAACCTTGGTGATACTGTGATACTGTAACAGACCCCCAGGCATCTGCAGGTACTTGGCAGCTGACCATGTGCTTTGTTTCTTAGAATCAGAGAATTGTCAGGGCTGGAAGGGACCTCAAGGCTCAGCCAGTTCCAACCCCTCTGCCATGGGCAGGGACACCTCACACCACAGCAGCTTGCTCACAGCCACCTCCAGCCTGGCCTTCAACACCTCCAGGGATGAGGCTTCCACCACCTCCCTGGGCAACCTGTGCCAGTCTCTCACCACCCTCCTGGGCAACAACTTCTTCCTTGCAGCCAGTCTCCATCTCCCCACTTCTAGTTTGGAATCCAAGCTGAACCTGCCCCGTTTCTATTTTTGCCCCGTTGCACTGTCCTTGTAACCATCAGGATGGGCTTCAGAGACGAAGCCGCTGGATACTTCCACAAGGCAGTGAAGCTGAACCCTGACTTTGCCGACGCCAGGAGAATTTCTACCGCGTGGCGAACTGGCTGGTGGAGCGCTGGCATTTCGTCATGCTCAACGACTCCAAGAGGAACCTGACCTACCTGAAAGCCATCCAGAACGCTGTCCACTCAGGCTGCAACTCTGTCCTTGATATTGGGACAGGGACAGGAATTCTGAGGTGGGTCCTAAGCGCTTATGTAAGCGGAACCTCACAGAGCGTTAGGCGTTGGAAGGGACCTTGAAAGATCGGCCAGAGCAGGGTCACCCGGAGCAGATCACACAGGAGCACATCCAGGCAGGTTTTGAGTATCTCCAGAGAGGGAGACTCCACAACCCCCTGGGCAGCCTGTTCCAGTGTTCTGTCACCTCACAGGGAAAAAACTTTTCTTCCTGTTTTCCATGGAACTTCCTCTGCCTCAGCTTCCACCACTGCCCCTTGTGCTGGCATTGGGCATCCCCCAGCAGAGCCTGGCTCCAGCCTCTGGGCACTCACTCTGCACATCTTTGCCAACATGAATGAGGTCACCTCTTGGGGTCCTCCGCCCTCAGCTCCCTCAGTCTCTCCTTAAAATGAAGGTGTTTCACACACTTCATTTTTGTGTCTCTGTGCTGGACTGTCTCAAGCAGTTCCCTGAAGCTCTTGAACTGCGAGGCCCAGAACTGGACACAATACTCCAGATGAGGCCTCACCAGGGCAGAGTAGAAGGGCAGGAGAACCTCTCTCAACCTCCTAGCCACATGTGTTCTAATGCACCCCAGAATGGCAGTGGCCTTACTGGCCCCAGGAGCACATTGCAGGGCTTCATGGAAATGTTTGGTGTCTAACAACATTTGGTTGCTAGTGAAAATACTTACTGGCATTTATTGGGACAAAACCTAGGGACAGGACACACAGGTTTCAGAGGTCAGTGAGTTGGGATGTTGGTGTCTAAGTGGTGGCTTTGAATGCTTTGTTGCAGATGCTTTTTGTGCCAGTAGCTGCTGTGGAGTTGAGTTACTCATCTAAGTTTTGCAGCTGTAATGTTGTGTGTCCTCTCTTTCAATATTGAGTCTAATTCAGAGTGGATGTAGCATAGCTGGGGGAGTATCCTCATGCTGCCTGCATGGTAACATATCAAGAGGACACCAATATGTGCACAGTGTCCACATGATAGATACTACTTAACTTCATGATGCTTTTTACACTTGGAAGTGTCTTAAAGTGGGGAACAGATGAAGGAAAAAGAACTTGAGAGAAGTTGGTATCTTGTCATGCTTTAACCTGAAGTGATTTTTAACTGGAGGGGAAAAGCCATGATTCATGTTTTCCAGTATGTTTGCCAAAAAGGCAGGAGCATCTTCTGTCTATGCCTGTGAGCTCTCCAAAACCATGTATGAACTTGCCCGGGATGTGGTGGCAGCAAATAACATGGAGAGGGACATCAAGCTTCTGCATCTGAAGTCACTTGATCTAGAAATTCCAAGGCACATGCCTGCAAGGTAGGTGGTTGCATGCTGTTGGGGTGTCATCTTTGAGTAGCTCACAGAATCATAGAATCAACAAGGTTGGAAAAGACCTCAGAGATCATCAAGTCCAACCTGTCACTCAGCACCTCCTGACTACTAGACCTTGGCACCAAGTGCTCTTCATTTCAGGAAAGTAGAAAATGCTCTCTGGGCTAAACAGGAAGTAAATTAGAATCACAGAATTGTCAGGGTTGGAAGGGACCTCAAGGCTCAGCCAGTTCCAACTCCTCTGCCATGGGCAGGGACGCTTCACACTAGAGCAGGTTGCTCACAGCCACATCCAGCCTGGCCTTCAACACCTCCAGGGATGAGGCTTCCACCACCTCCCTGGGCAACCTGTGCCAGTCTCTCACCACCCTCCTGGGCAACAACTTCTTCCTAGCATCCAATCTGAATCTCCCCTCTAGCTTGGATCTATCCCCCAGTCCTATCACTCCCTCACACCCTAAGAAGTCCCTCCCCAGCTTTCTTGTAGCCCCCTTCAGATATTGAAAGGCCACAATAAGGTCTCCACTAGGGAGAGTTTACTTTGAGGTCAACTCTTTGTGGTAAACTCTTGCTCAGTATTTATTCTTTTACCTGCATCTTGTGTAACTTGTAGCAAGAGTTCAAAACACTTCATTTGTTGGAATTAAACTGCCCACCTGTACTGAAACTTCAGAGCAGTGGCAGCAGTTTTGCTTTGAGCTCACACTGGTGTGGTGCTTTTGTTCTTTAATTGGCTTGTGTGTGTTACACATGATATTTCATGGTGGTCTTTTTTGTGTCCAGAGTGTCCTTGGTCGTCACAGAAACAGTTGATGCTGGTTTGTTTGGGGAAGGCATTGTAGAGAGCTTGATACATGCTTGGGAGCACCTCCTTCTCCAGCCAAAGGTGGGTGCTGTGGATATCTATGTGTACATGAGATTGATTCTGTACCAAACAAAGCAGCACAGAATCAGTCAGGTTGAAAGAGACCCCCCAAGATCATTAAGTCCAACTGATCACCCAAGCCTAACTAATTAACTAGGCCATGGCACTAAGTGCCTCATCCAGGCTTTTCTTAAACACCTCCAGGGATATCCACCCCACCACCTCCCTGGGCAGCCCATTCCAAGGGCAATCTCTCTTTCTGTGAAGAACTTCTTTCTAAGATCAAGCCTAAACTTCCCCCTGCACAGCTTGAGACTGTGTCCTCTTGTTGTGTTGCTGCTTGCCTGGGAGAAGCAACACATTTGCACACATTCACAGACTGGCTGAGGGGCAACTGACTGTGAATATTACCTATTGGTGGTGCCCAAACAGGGTATCTGGATTGGTGTTTCTATCAGTTTGACTTTGGTGAAAGGCAGGAGGCAGCTGCGTGTGGTGGTGTGGTTTAAAGCAGGGCAGATTGCTCTGTTGGCCCAAAAAGGGCAGAAGAGTGATGGGCACACAAATGGATTGGATAGTCATGGCAAGTTTAAATGGAAAAGCAATTCCTGTACTGCAGAAACTACAAAGCAGAGTGGTGAGCATAGCCAAGCATATAAAGTTCAAAGAGATCCCCAATCTAATCTTAATACACAAGTTCCTTTACACCAGACCAAAAACCACCCAATACTCTCCTCCTCCCCATGTGGAGTTCACTAGAAACCCCAGGGCTCTTTCTTCCCCTCATGCTTCCATGGAACTTCCTATGCCTCACCTTCCTGAAATGCACATTCCCCTTGTGCTGTCATTGGGCATGACCTAGCAGAGCCTGGCTCCATCCCCTGGGCACTCACCCTGTACATCTTTATCAACATGAATGAGGTCACCCTCAGTCTCTGCCTCCCTAAGCTACAGAGCCCTCAGCTCCCTCAGGCTCTCCTCATAAGGAAGATGTTCCACTTCATCTTTGTGGCTGTGTGCTGAACACTTTCAAGCTGAACTAAGGGGCCCAGAACTGGACACAATATTCCAGATGTGGCCTCCCCAGGGCAGAGTAGAGGGACAGGAGAACCTCTCTCAACCTACTAACCATACTCCTCCTAATCCACCCCAGAATGGCCTTGGCCACCAGAGCACGTTGCTGGCTCATGGTCAACCTCCCATCCACCAGGCCTTTCAGGTCCTTTTCCCCTTCACTGCTCTCCAGCAGGTCAGTCCCCAACCTGTACTGCTGCATGGGGTTGTTCTTTCCCAGGTGCAAGGCTCTTGAACTTCATTCAATTTCTCCTTGCCCAACTCTCCAGCCGAAGTCTGGCTGCCTGGCAGCACACCCCTCCTGTGTCAGCCACTCCACCCAGTTTTGTGTCAACAGCAAACTTGCTGGATGTGCACTCTGTGCCCTCATCCAGGTCACTGATGAATGTATTGAATAGTCCTGGGCCCAGTACTGACCCCTGGGGTCCACTAGATACAGGACTCCAACTAGACTCCATCCCATTGACCACAACTCTGTGACTTCTCTCTATCAACCACCTCACTCCCTGATCATTCAGACCACATTGCCTCCCTTTAGTTGTGAGGATTGCTGTGGGAGACAGAAGTCTTACCTGTCTGGAAGCTTTTGTCTTGAATTGAAACTGATGACCTCAGGTGTGGGAGTAATGCATAAAGGATCATTGAGTCCAGCCTAAGACCACCATGGCTGTTACAGAATTAACCAGGTTGGAAAAGACCTTTGAGATCATCGAGGCCAACCCAGCACCATCTGATCAACTAAACCATGGCACTGAGTAAAGGAAAGATCCAGTGTGTTCTAACAGAATCCAAACTTAACAAAACACTGTCAGAATTACACAGAGGAAGTAGGAGGCAGGAGATTAGTGCTGGGCCCCATCCTGTTCAATATCTTTATTGATGATCTGGATGAGGGGATGGAGTCCATCAGCAGTAAATGTGCAGATGACAGCAAGCTGGGGGCAGGAGTTGATTTTTTAGAGGGTAGGAGAACTCTGCCAGGCTGGACAGATGGGCAGAGTCCAAGGGCAGGAGATTGAACACATCCAAGTGCCAGGTTCTACACATTGGCCACACCAACCCCAGGCAGTGCCACAGGCTGGGGACAGAGTGGCTGAGAGCAGCCAGGCAGAGAGGGACCTGGGGGTACTGGTTGAATAAAAGCCTGTAGTGCACCCAGGTGGCCAAGAAGGCCAATGGCATCTTGGCCTGGATCAGCAATAGTGTGGCCAGCAGGAGCAGGGAAGTCAGTCTGGCCTGTACTCAGCACTGGTTAGGCCACACCTTGAGTCCTGTGTCCAGTTCTGGGCTCCTCAGATAGGAAAGGTGTTGAGATGCTGGAAGGTGTCCAGAGAAGGGCAACAAAGCTGGGGAGGGGTCTGGAGCACAGCCTTGTGAGGAGAGGCTGAGGGAGCTGGGGTTGCTTAGCCTGGAGAAGAGGAGGCTCAGGGGAGACCTTCTTGCTCTCTCCAGCTCCCTGCAGGGAGGTTGTAGGCAGGTGGGGATTGGTCTCTTCTCCCAGGCAGCCAGCACCAGAACAAGAGGACACAGTCTCAAGCTATGCCAGGGGAGGTTTAGGCTGGAGGTGAGGAAGAAATTCTTCCCAGCAAGAGATTGGTCATTGGAATGTGCTACCCAGGGAGGTGGTGGAGTCACCATCACTGGAGGTGTTTAGGAAGAGCCTGGATGAGGCACTTGGTGCCATGGTTTAGTTGATTAGATGGTGTTAAGTGATAGGTTGGACTTGATGATCTCAAAGGTCTTTTCCTGTTCTATTCAGGCTGATGTGTGGATATATTGAAACACAGGGTTTCAGAAACTCCTTTAGTGGTTAGCTGGAATGCCAAAGGCCTCAACCTTTGCCAGTCATGAAGAACTGATTGCTGTTTTGGCTTTGATCTTGAGCGCTCCTGAACGCCTACCCCGGGCTTTACAGTGATAGCAGAAACAGGTCACTGTCTCATGGCATGTCCTTGTTCATGTTTTCACAGCCTAAAAATCAAGATGCCAGTGCTGGAGACTATGGCAGAGTTATTCCTGCAAGTGCTACAGTGTTTGGGATGGCAGTAGAATGCAAAGAGATACGTAAGCATCACAGGTATGTTCCAGCTCCAGCACTCTTTGAGCCTATCCTTGTTATCTGGGAAGAGAGGCTGATGACCTCTTTCACCAAACAAGTTTTGCTCTCACCCTCCCCACACATTTTTCCAGGTTCTCTCTTGTGGTTTTATTCCCCCCACCCCTCTTCTGTTTTATTTTTTCCCTCTTTGTGGTTCAGACTTTCTGGATCACTTCATCAGAAACTGCTGATTCAGCTCTGCTGAAGAGAGGCCTTTACACATACTGAAGGCATTGACTAAAGACACACACTCCGGGGGGGGAAAAAATCCCTAGTAGTAGAATTGCTTAGTTCTGTGTTGGAGGTTCTGGGGTTAACATTTGGCTCTTATTCTCATTTTGTCCTCTTTATGGTTGGCTCCATACCTCACCCTTTCAGAAGAAGAAGAGGGCAGGAGTAAAGCCTGAGTGGGTTTTTAAACCCCACCTTAGTGTTACCTCTCTGAATTTGTGCCTGGCCTGATTCTGAACTAGCAAGCAGCCTGATTTCCTTGAGGTCAGGTTTGGCAGTACTGTATCAGTTAGAATCAGAGAATGATTCTGAACTAGCATGCAGCCTGATTTCCTTGAGGCCAGGTTTGGCAGTACTGTATCAGTTAGAATCAGAGAATGATTCTGAACTAGCATGCAGCCTGATTTCCTTGAGGTCAGGTTTGGCAGTACTGTATCAGTTAGAATCAGAGAATGATTCTGAACTAGCATGCAGCCTGATTTCCTTGAGGCCAGGTTTGGCAGTACTGTATCAGTTGGAATCACAGAATGATTCTGAACTAGCATGCAGCCTGATTTCCTTGAAGCCAGGTTTGACAGGACTGTATCAGTTAGAATCAGAGAATGGTCCAGGCTAGAAGGGACCTCCAAAGCTCATCCAGTCTGACCTCCCCACAGTCAGCAGGGTCATCCCCAACTAGATCAGGCTGCCCAGGGCCTTGTTGAGCCTCACCTTGGATATCTCCAAAATGGGGCCTCAGTGACCATCCTGGGCAACCTGTTCCAGTGTTCCCCCACCTTCATAGTAAAGAACTTCTTCCTGATATCCACTCTAAGTCTGCTCTTCACCAGCCTAAAGCCATTGCCCCTGGTCCTGTCCCTGCAGGCCTTTGCAGACAGTCTCTCTCCATCCTTCCTGTGGACCTCCTTCAGGTGCTGGCAGGCTGCTATTAGGTCTCCTCAGAGCCTTCTCTTCTCCAGGCTGAACACCCCCAGCTCCCTCAGCCTGTCCTCATAGCAGAGCTGTGCCAACCCCCTGATCATTTTTGTGGCCCTCCTCTGGACCCTCTCCATCAGGTCCATGTCCTTCCTACACTGAGGGCTCCAGACCTGGATGCAGTACTCCAGGTGAGGTCTCCCCAGAGCAAAGTGGCAGAATCACCTCTCTGAATGTGCTGGCAACACATCTCTTGATGCAGCCCAGGTTATGAGTTTTCCTTCCAGCCTTCTAACAATCACAGAATCACAGAATCAACCAGGTTGGAAAAGACCTCAGAGATCATCAAGTCCAACCTATTACCCAATACCTAACACCTCCTGACAACTAAACCATGGCTCCTAGTGCCACATCCAAGCCTTTTTTCAGCACCTCCAGGGACAGGGAGAACACCACCTCCCTGGGCAGCTCATTCCCATGGCAAATTACTCTTTCTGCACCTTGAGCCCAAACTTCCCCTGGTTCAGCTTGAGACTTGTGTCCTCTTGTTCTGCCACTGGTTGCCTGGGAGAAGAGACCAGCCCCTACCTGGCTACAGCCTCCTTTCAGGTAGTTGTAGAGAGCAGTAAGGTCTCCCTGAGCCTCCTCTTCTCCAGGCTGTTAAACACTCCCAGCTCCCTCAGCCTCTCCTCATAGGGCTTGTGCTCAAGACCCCTCCCCAGCCTCATTGCCCTTCTCTGGACATGTTTCAGTATTTCAATGTCTTTAGATCAAGGGGCCCAAAACTGGACACAGGACTCAAGGTGTGGCCTAACCAGTGCTGAGTACAGGTATCACTGTATGGTAATGGTCTCTGCCTTAACTTAATGTGTATTTTGGTTAGAATTAATCTTGTTGCAGATTGAAGAAAACACTTAACTTACTCATGAGCTTCAGTCTGCTGGGTGGGAAGGATTCAGGCTGCATCAGTGCTTTTTGTACTGCAGTAGATGTGGACAGTCCAGAGAGAGAGAGAATTTCCTGTAGTAGATGGTCATAGAAGAGCTTTCTTGTAGGAGAAGTTAGTTTGTCATCAATTGGGAGATAGATTTTTAGCCTCAAAACGTGGCTGGGGGAGGGTTGCATTTTGAACAGAAGGTTTTTGCCTTTCCCAGGTATTCCTTTACAGAACATAGACAGGAGGATAGTTAATAGTCCCTGACTTTGGACTGCTGAATTAACAGCAGAGATCTTTTCTGGGGAGGGGCAGTTCTTGAGAATTAAATGTCAAGGCCAAGTCTCTGGCCTTTGACAAAGGATTCAGTTTCTAGGGGCAGCATCCAGTTGTGACTTTTGAAAGTGAAGCTCATTCTCTGTGCTTTAGGGCTGCTCTGAACATGACAAAAACCTCACAGAGATGGTTCATTATTCTTTAGTTCATTATGCCTTTGAAAGCACTGGTTAGGCCACACCTTGAGTACTGTGTCCAGTTCTGGACTCCTCAATTTAAGGAGGACATTGAGACACTTGAACGTGTCCAGAGAAGGGCAACAAGGCTGGGGAGAGGTCTGCAGCACAGCCCTGTGAGGAGAGGCTGAGGGAGCTGGGGGTGCTTAGTCTGGAGAAGAGGAGGCTCAGAGGAGACCTCCTTGTTCTCTACAACTCCCTGAAGGGAGGTTGTAGCCAGGAGGGGGTTGGGCTTTTCTCCCAGGCACCCAGCACCAGAACAAGAGGACACAGTCTCAAGCTGTGCCAGGGGAGGTTCAGGCTGGAGGTGAGGAGAAAGTTCTTCCCAGCAAGAGGAATTTGCCACTGGAATGTGCTGCCCAGGGAGGTGGTGGAGTCCCCATCCCTGCAGGTGTGCAAAAAAGGCTTGGATGTGGCACTTGGAGCCATGGTTTAGTTGTCAGGAGGTGTTAGGGATTGGGTAATGGATTTGACTTGGTGATCTCAGAGGTGTTTTCCATCCTGGTTGATTCAGTGATTCTATTCCTGGGAGGAATCTCCTTTTGGCCTCCTTGTTTTTCCGCGCCCCCCCCTTCTTTTTTGGGTCAATTTATGTGAATTGTTGTTTTTATTTCCCTTTTATTCCCAGAGTGGAAGCACTGGAAGTTGCTGGTGTGTGCTTGTCAAGTGCAGTGCAGTTCTTCAGTCCAACTTACGCCTGTGCTGGCTCAGAGGAAACTGTTGAACCTTACACCACTGAGAAGCTCAGTCGTGTTCCTGGAGGCTACATCCCCCTGACAGAGCCCTGCCAAATCATGACAATAGATTTCAATGATCTACAGGTACTGATTTCTTTCACATCTTTTATA
The DNA here is from genome assembly GCA_033816785.1 of Picus viridis. Taxonomy (NCBI): domain Eukaryota; kingdom Metazoa; phylum Chordata; class Aves; order Piciformes; family Picidae; genus Picus; species Picus viridis. The sequence continues at coordinate 15,886,868 of CM066581.1, read as the reverse complement.
AGGTGTTGATCAGTTAGAGGGTAGAAGGGCCCTGCAGAGGGAACCTTGCCAGGCTGGACAGATGGATAGGGTCCAACGTGATGGCATTCAACAAGCCCAAGTGCCGGGTGCTGCACTTTGGCCACAACAACCCCATGCAGAGCTACAGGCTGGGGTTGGAGTGGCTGAGAGCAGTCAAACAGCAAGGGACCTGGGGGTGCTGATTGACAGCAGATGAACATGAGCCAGCAGTGTTGCCCAGGCGGCCAAGAAGGCCAATGGCATCCTGGCCTGCATCAGGAAGAGTGTGGCCAGCAGGAGCAGGGAGGTCATTGTGCCTCTGTACTCAGCACTGGTTAGGCCACACCTTGAGTCATGTGTCCAGTTCTGGGCTCCTCAATTTAAGAAGGACATTGAGACTCTTGAACGTGTCCAGAGAAGGGCAACAAGGCTGGGGAGGGGTCTGGAGCACAGCCCTGTGAGGAGAGGCTGAGGGAGCTGGGGTTGCTTAGCCTGGAGAAGAGGAGGCTCAGGGGAGACCTTCTTGCTGTCTACAACTCCCTGAAGGGAGGTTGTAACTAGGTGGGGGTTGGTCTCTTCTCCCAGGCAGCCAGCACCAGAACAAGAGGACACAGTCTCAAGCTGTGCCAGGGGAGGTTCAGGCTGGAGGTGAGGAGAAAGTTCCTCACAGAGAGAGTTGTTAGCCATTGGAATGTGCTGCCCAGGGAGGTGGTGGAGTCCCCATCCCTGGAGGTGTTCAAGAGGGGATTGGATGTGGCACTTGGTGCCATGGTTTAATAGTCATGAGGTCTTGGGTGACAGGTTGGACTTGATGATCTCTGAGGTCTTTTCCAACCTTGTTGATTCTATGATTTTATGGTTCTAAGTAACCCATTTGCTGATCCAGTGAGCTCCATATCCTATTTGCTCTCTGGGTTCAGTTTCAGAACACTTCCCAAGTGCAGGGCTGCATTGAAGTCCTCTGCTGGTTTTTATGGCTGGCTGGTTGTGTGGTGAAATGAATCATCAGGTGGCAGCCTGTGACGTTTAGAAGCTGGAGTTTCTTGTTTGTTTGGCAGAGTTTAGGGGACTAAACTGACTCAGCATGGGGCCAAACAGCTGCCAGCCTCAGTACAGGGTGAGAGAGGTAAAATGTAACCAACTCAAATAATTTACACAGTTGTAGAGCTGACTGAAGTTCACAGGCCCACGGGATGTTAGGGCTTGAAAGAGACCCCCAGAGATCATCAAGTCCACACCCCACACCCCCCAGTCAGAGCAGGACCATAGAGCAGGACCATAGAATACAGTGCAGGTCACACAGGAATGCATCCAGATGGGTCTTGAAAGTCTCCAGAGAAAGAGACTCCACAACCTCTCTGGGCAGCCTGTGACCAGTGCTCTGTAACCCTCACAGTAAAGAAGTCCTTCCTCCTATTGAGGTGGAACCTCTTGTGCTGCAGTTCATATCCGTTGCCCCTTGTCCCATCACAGGGTGCAGCTGAGCAGAGCCTGTGCCCTAACTCTTCACCACTAGCCCTCAGATATTTATAGACTTTGATCAGACCCCCTCTCGGTCTTCTCCAGACTAAACAGCCCCAGGGCACTCAGCCTCTCCTCACCAGGCAGTGCTCCACTCCCTTCAGCATCCTTGTAGCCCTCTACTGGACTCTCTCCAGCAGATCCCTGTCCCTCTTGAACTGGGGAGCCCAGAACTGGATGCAATATTCCAGGTGAGGTCTCACCAGAGCAGAGTAGAGGGAGAGGAGAACCTCCCTGGATCTGCTGGACACGCTCCTACTAATACACCTCAGTCTGTCAGAACCTCTTGAAGACAAGAGAGAAAGGATGTGTTAAACAAAACATCTGTAAGGGTAAAAGAAAGGAGATGAAGGAATGATTTTATCCTATGCAGTCAGTTTGATTCCAGGCTTCAGCTCCTGTGGTCTCCTGCAGTGTTGGTGCCTTGGCACACTGCAATGTGCAGCATTATTTCCTGTGATTTGCACAGGAGACATCTGTATGCTGAGACTGAATAAGGCAGGGACCTCAGTAACTCACAGCTGAGCTTGCTAAAAGGATGATACATCTGATCTCTGGTGTGTTTCTCTCTCATTGACCTGTGGTAAGGAGTTAGCATTGAGTCAGAGCTCAAAATAGATTCTGTTACATAAATGAAATTATTCTTGGCTGCTGCTTGACCAGGATTTGCAACGTTTCTGAATCAATAGCTGCTCCTAGCTGGCTTGTCTGACATCCTGAGATTACAAATGAAATAAGACAGGGCTCTTCAGTGTGCTACTGGGAGCCATCTCTCTGTTGACCTAATGTTGCTTCTGCTTCCAGCATCTATAAGAAACTATTACTCATCTGAGAGATGGCTGCTCTTGAGCATCTGCCTGCTGGCAGACCTGTCAAGTTAACTTTAAGGGAAGGACAGTGTAACTCTTTAAACCATGATTCACAGCTCCTGCTTTGAAGTTTCAGTTGAACTAATAGAGTGTTCCTGACCTTACTAAGGCTTTTGACACTGTCTCCCATAACATCCTTGTGAGCAAGCTCAGGAAATGTGGGATGGGAGAACAGACAGTGAAATGGATTAGGAACTGGTTGCAGCCTAGAGTCCAAAGAGTGGTGGTCAATTGTGCCAAGTCCAGCTGGAGAGCTGTGGCTAGTGGAGTCCCCCAGGGATCAGAGTGGGGTACAGCCTGTTCAACATCTTCATCATGACTTGATGACAAGAGTCTGCTCATCAAGTTTGCTGCAAATACTGAGCTAGGAGGCTTGGCTGATTTGCCTGAAGGCTGTGAGGCCATTCAGAGACATGGACAGACTGAGAGCTGGGCAGAGAGGAACCTGATGAAGTTCAACAAGGATAAATGTAGAGTCCTGCACCTGGGCAGGAAGGATAAACTGCAGCAGTACAGGTTAGGAGGTGATCTGCTGGAGAGCAGCCCTGTGGAGAAGGAGCTGGGAGTGCTGGTGGATAACAAGCTCTGCATGGGACAGCAATGTGCCCTGGGGGCCAAGAAGGCCAATGGGTCCTGGGATGCATTAAGAGGAGTGTGTCCAGAAGATCCAGGGAGGTTCTCCTGCCCCTCCACTCTGCCCTGGTGAGACCTCACCTGGAATACTGCATCCAATTCTGGGCTCTCCAGTTCAGGAGGGACAGGGATCTGCTGGAGAGAGTCCAAAGGAGGGCTAGGAGGATGGTGGAGGGACTGAGCACTGCCCTATGAGGAGAGGCTGAGAGTCCTGGGGCTGTTTAGTCTGGAGAAGACTGAGAGGGGATCTGATCAAAGTCTATAAACGTCTGAGGGCTAGTGGTGAAGAGGGAGGGGACAGGCTCTGCTCAGTTGCACCCTGGGACAGGACAAGGGGCAATGGATATAAACTCCAGCATAGGAGGTTCCACCTCAACATGAGGAGGAACTTCTTTATTGTGGGCTCACAGAGCACTGGAGCAGGCTGCCCAGAGAGGTTGTGGAGTCTCCTTCTCTGGAGACTTTCAAGACCCATCTGGATATGTTCCTGTGTGACCTGCCCTGGATTCTATGGTCCTGCTCTGGCAGGGGGTTTGAACTCAGAGATCTCCAGAGGTCCCTTCCAACCCCAACATCCTGTGATCCTGTGATGAAATGATAAGATATTGTAAGTAAAAGGGAAAAAACCACCAGTGGTAGATTAAGCTCAACCTGTGGGGGTTTTTTTTTGCTTTGTTTTTGTTTTGTCATGGCCACTGGTGCCTGGATGTTCAGAAAAATGATCTGTGTTCCTTTGTTTGGAATAAAACCCCCCCTGCTGTACTTGCAAACAACAGCAGGATCACCTGCTGAAGGCTGAAATTCAGAGCAGAAATCCCTTTGGCCTTAGTGAAGCCATTTCAAAGACCTGCTTTCTGAACCTGGATCTCAAAGACTGAGGAGGTTGGTGTATTTATTCGGTGTGTGTGCTATCAACACCTAACATTGACAGAACTGAGAAAAAGGCTTCAAAGAGGCTATAACAGTTTTCACAGAGTGAGTTGCAGGGGGATTCAAAGACATCAGCCCAGGTCAGAGAAATAAAGGAAAGGAAATAAGTATCTGAGTTATGCTGATGACTTTGTGACTGCTAATACTATTAGCAGCAGCTCAGTTTCTCCTGTAATTACAGGCTACAGAGACCTTGCCAAGTGCTGCCTGTGTGCCTGTTTGCTTGGCAGCAGCTCAGTGCCACTGGGAGTGGAAGTGAGTGTTTACCTCAGCAGCCAGTAATTAAAGCTCAGTCTCCCTTTCAGGCCCTAAAGGAATTGTGCTCTTGCCAACAATTAGAGGTATTTGCTCTACTTTGCCTGAGAAGTTACTTTTGGAGGGAGTAGTTGAGAAGTTGTGGAGTATTTAGATCAAATATATATATATATGTATCAAATATACCAAAGTATATATGAAACACACTTCTAACCAGCTGTAACTTCCCAGAAGCTAACAGTTGCATGCTTGTGCTCATGCTGTCGTTTTTCCAGGGGCTTAATGCCTGCAAAGCTTCAACTTGCTGCTCTTTGCCACCCCACTGGAGGGTGTACAGGAAAAATGACCAGCAGCAAAGCACTTGTATTGAAGAGCAGGGAGATCAGAATCATAGACTTGTTAGGGTTGGAAGGGACCTCATCTAGTTCCAAACCCCCTGCCATGGGCAGGGACACCTCACGCTACATCAGGTTGCTCACAGCTGCATCCAGCCTGGCTGCAAACACCTCCAGGGATGAGACTTCCACCACTTCCCTGGGCAACCTGTGCCAGTGTCTCACCTCCCTCATGGTGAAGAATGTCCTCCTAACATCCAATCTGAATTTACCCATTTCTAGTTTTGCTCCATCCCCCCAGTCCTGTCACTCCCTGACACCCTCAAAAGTCCCTCCCCAGCTTTCTTGTAGTTCCCCTTCAGATACTGGAAGGCCACCAGAAGGTCTCGTTGAAGCCTTCTCGTCTCCAGACTGAGTAGGACTTGATTAAACAGAACTTTATTAAGCCACACAGTAATTTCAACATGTGCAGTGTTGAGCCAAGAGAGGCAGATCAGAGGAGAGCACAGAAGGAGAATGAGGAGGGAAGAAGGCAAAATGCAGCACTTGAGAGCTGCTCATGTTCCTAGTGCTGAACTTCTGTCCTGTGCATTTTCAGACTGAACCTTAGGAGAGATGTTGACAGAAGCAGATCAGGAAGCTCATAAATGCATAGAAGAGGCTGTTACTGAGCAGAATGGCTGTGACTAGGAGAGTCTCCTGTCCTTTGTGCTTGGCCTCCTGTTAATTGCTTTGTGTCAGAGCCAAGATGTTGGAGCTGGGCATTTTAGTTTGTCAATGTTGGTAGCAGAAAGTAATTAGAATAGAATAGAATAAACCAGGTTGGAAGAGACCTTCAAGATCAGGCAGAATCCAATGGCATGAGATTGAACACATCCAAGTGCCGGGTTCTGCACATTGGACACAGCAACCCCAGGCAGTGCTACAGGCTGGGGACAGAGGGGCTGGAGAGTGGCCAGGCAGAAGGGGACCTGGGGGTACTGGTAGATGGTAGGCTGAACATGAGCCTGCAGTGTGCCCAGGCAGCCAAGAGGGCCAATGGCATCCTGGCCTGGATCAGGAACAGTGTGGCCAGCAGGAGCAGGGAGGTCATTCTGCCCCTGTACACTGCACTGGTTAGGCCACACCTTGAGTCCTGTGTCCAGTTCTGGGCCCCTCAGTTTAGGCAGGAGGTTGACTTGCTGGAAGGTGTCCAGAGAAGGGCAACAAAGCTGGGGAGGGGCTTGGAAACACAAGCCCTATGAGGAGAGGCTGAGGGAGCTGTAGTTGCTTAGCCTGGAGAAGAGGAGACTCAGGGGTGACCTTATTGCTCTCTACAACTACCTGAAGGGAAGTTGTAGAGAGGCAGAGGTTGGTCTCTTCTCCCAGGCAGCCAGCACCAGAACAAGAGGACACAGTCTCAAGCTGTGCCAGGGGAGGTTTAGGCTGGATGTTAGGAGGAAGTTAGAGAGAGTGATTGCCCATTGGAATGTGCTGCCCAGGGAGGTGGTGGAGTCACCATCACTGAAGGTGTTGAGGAAGAGACTGGATGGGGTGCTTGGTGCCATGGTTTAGTTGATTAGAATCATAGAATCAGCAAGGTTGGAAAAGACCTCAAAGATCAAAAAGTCCAACCTGCCACCCAAGACTTTATGACTACTAGACCATGGCTCCAAGTGCCACATCCAGTCCCCTCTTGAACACCTCCAGGGATGGGGACTCCACCACCTCCCTGGGCAGCACATTCCAGTGGTGTTGGATGATAGGTTGGACTCGATCTCAAAGGTCTCTTCCAACCTTGTCTTGGCTAGGCGAGGCGAGGCGAGGCTATTGATGATTGGTATTGTAGCAGCTTCTTCACTTTAGGTTTACTGGACATGAGGAAAATTTTCCCAGTAAGAGTGGTCAGGGAGTGGAATGTGCTGCCCAGGGAGGTGGTGGAGTCCCCAAGTCTGGATCTGTTTAAAGGTGGTTTGGATGTGGTGCTTGGGGATATGGTTTAGGGGTGAACTTTGTAGAGTAGGGTTAATGGTTGGACTTGGTGATCCTGAGGGGCTTTTCCAGCCTGAGTGTTTCTGTGATTCTGTTGGTGCCATCATGGATCAGTGCAGAAATATGGATGGGTTAGGGTAATAAAAGCTTCTTTTTTTCCCTTCTTATGGAGCAAAACTCTCACACTTTTTCTCTCTTTCCATTTTGGTCAGGAGCTGAAAAGCCTTGCTGCCAGAAAGCCATGGAAGCTCAGCCTGCCAGTCATTGAAGGAGGAATACTAGATGCTGTTGTGGTGTGGTTTGTGCTACAGCTTGATGATGAGCACGCTCTGTCTACAAGTCCTAGTGAGGAAACTTGCTGGGAGCAGGCAGTCTACCCTGTGCAGGGCTGCCTTGGTATGTCCTCTGCATTTTCTTCTTGTCATTACCTTGCTTTCATTTTGTGTTTCAGCTGCTTAAGTTATAACCTCAGCCCCTGTACTCAGCACTGGTTAGGCCACACCTTGTGTCCTGTGTCCTGTTGTGTGCTCCTCAATTTAAGAAGGACATTGAGACTCTTGAACGTGTCCAGAGAAGGACAACGAGGCTGAGGAGGGGTCTGGAGCACAGCCCTGTGAGGAGAGGCTGAGGGAGCTGGGGTTGCTTAGCCTGGAGAAGAGGAGGCTCAGGGGAGACCTTCTTGCTCTCTACAGCTTCCTGAAGGGAGGCTGTAGCCAGGTGGGGGTTGGTCTCTTCTCCCAGGCAGCCAGTGGCAGAACAAGTGGACACAGTCTCAAGCTGCACCAGGGGAAGTTTAGGCTGGAGGTGAGGAGACAGTTCTTCCCAGAAAGAGTAATTGGCCACTGGAATGAGCTGCCCAGGGAGGTGGTGGAGTCCCTGTCCCTGCAGGTGTTCAAAAAGGGCTTGGATGTGGCACTTGGAGCCATGGTTTAGTTGTCAGGAGGTGTTAGGTATTAGGTCATAGGTTGGACTTCATGATCTCTCAGGTCTTTTCCAACCTGGTTGATTCTATTCTCTGATTCCTGATCATGTGTCTGGGCTGTAGTGCCCAGTCCCTGCATCTGGGGTTGTCATGCACCTCTGCTCTGCAGCAGACAAGTGACCTGCTGAAGGGCTGGGGGAACATTTTTCATTCAGAGTTTCCTTTTCATTTTTCTCCACTGAACTAAATGTGTTGTGGAGCAAATCCAAACAGTGGGGCTGCTGACTGGCTTGACTTAGCCAAAATGTGACTGAGGAAAGGTGGGGGAGGCAAAGTGGGAACTGCTGTCTGCTACAGAAACCAAACTAAATGTTCCAGCCTGCCCTCACCCCCAGTTTGGACTTGGCTTAAACGCTGTTCCCCACTGACACGTGGTGGCAGTGTCCTTCCCAGCAGCCTCCACTCTCCATTCACCTGTTTTCTCCTCTTCCATAGAATCTTGAGTTGGAAAGGACCCATAAGGGGTCTGACTCCCTGCTCCTCACAGGACTACCTCAAACTCATCATGAGACTCAGAGCATTGTCCAGATGCTCCTTGAACTCTGGCAGGCTTGGTGCTGTCACCACTTCCCTGGGGAGCCTGGGCCTGTGACTGACCACTCTCTCAGTGAAGAGCCTTTTCCTGATGTCCAGACTGACCTTCCCCTGATGCAGCTTCATTCTATTTCCCTGTGTGCTGTTGCTGGTCACCAGAGAGATCAGCACCTGCCTCTCTGCAGCCCACCTTGAGGAAGGTGTAGACTGCAATGATGTCTCCCCTCAGCCTTGTCATCTCCAGACTGAACAAGCCAAGTGACCATGGCTGCTCCTCATAAATGTTCTCCTTGATATCTCTTACTGTCTTAGTCATGCTCCTCTGAACACTCTAATACTCTGCTCTGGTGAGACCTCAGCTGGAGTACTGCATCCAGGTCTGGAGCCCTCAATGTAGGAAGGACATGGATGTGATGGAGCAGGTTCAGAGAAGGGCCATGAGAATCATCAAGGTGCTGGAAGACCTGTGCTGTGAGGACAGGCTGAGGGAGCTGGGGTTGTTCAGCCTGGAGAAGGGAAGGCTCCAGGGAGACCTTAGAGGACTCTCCCAGTACCTGAAGGGGTTACAAGAAGGATGGAGAGAGACTGTTGGCAAAGGCCTGCAGGGACAGGACGAGGGGCAATGGCTTCAGACTGGAGAAGGGTAAACTTAGATTGGATATCAGGAAGAAGCTCTTTGCTGTGAGGGTGGTGGAACACTGGAGCAGCTTGCCTGGGGAGGTGATTGAGGCCTCTTCCCTGGAGGTACTCAAGGTGAGGCTTGATAAGGCTCTGGGCAGCCTGATCTTGTTGGGGATATTTCTGCTGACTGTGGGGAGGTTGGACTGGATGACCTTTGGAGGTCCTTTCCAGCCCAGACCATTCTAGTTTGATATCCTTCTTATATTGTGGTGCCCAGCAGGGGCAGCTGTGCCCTAGGCTGGCTCCACTGCAGAGCATAGGGGAGGGAAGAGACTCTTGTAGCCTATGTGGCCATTGAAAGCTGTGTTTGTCAACCCCCACAGCAGTTCTGTTCTGCAATTCTGGTCTGTGTCAGTGGATTCACCTCCACAGAACATACACAGAGAGCATCCAAAGACTAGCACAGATGTGCCAGTGAACTGGAGCTGTTGTTTTCCATGCAGCTGCAAATCTGCCCCTAGGAGGTCCTGAAATCTCAATCTTTGAGTGTTTAGCATTTTAAAGCACACCCAGTTTCTTTCCCAGTATGGTTCTGTCCACTCTGCTGTTGAGAGAGCACTTAAAGTACTACCTCTTTATCACAGAAAGGCAGAGTTGGAGGAGAAATGGATTTCACTGGGTGTGGGGCAGTTTAAGGCAAATGTTAATGTGCAATCACAGGTTTCAGCTTCTGGCTTCCAGGCTAGAAGAATTCTTTCATCCACAGCAGTTAAAACTCAGGAAGTGAGGCAGTGTTGGGGTGTTTCGAAGCACTGTGGGGCTGCTTCTCTGTCAAGTAACTGATGTGACTTGTTTGTGCTGTTTGGCCAAGATTATTCTGTGAAGGCTGGAGATACTGTGGTGATGGAGGTGTGCTGCCAAGACTGCTACCTGAAGATCCAGAAGATTTCTTCTTTGCCTCCAGAGTGTGGGATGGACTTCGGTGACAGAGACGACCTGCTGAGTTTGGGCAATGAGGCCGAGTTGTGTAATGCCCTGGCTGGGCTGCAGACAACCAGCAAACAGGATGGCAGCAGTCAAGTGTGTGTGTTGGACTCTACAGAAATAGCCCTGCTGAATGATATCCCCTACCATGAATGCTTTAAAGCTGCCATGGGCAAAGTGCTGCTGTCACTGAATCCGGGTAAGGACTCGCAGTCCATGGACGTTGATGGGCATGGCAGCCAGGTGAACTTCCCAGAGAGTCAAAGCAAGGGCTCTCCAGATGAGATTCCTGATCCTCTGTACATTTTAGATGTATCTGAAGGCTTCTCCATCCTGCCAATTATAGCTGGCAAACTTGGACCAGTTAGAGCCTACAGTTCTGTGGAGAAGGAACAGCATCAGGCAGCACTTAATGCCATTGCAGAAGCTAACCAGTTCCCTAAGGAAACCTTAGAGTTTTGGCTCAGCCACTTAGAAGATGAAAGTGTTGTGCTACAGAGACCCAAATCAGACAAACTGTGGAGTATCATCATCTTGGATGTTATAGAGACATCAGGCTTGATCCAGCAGGAGGTGATGGAAAAAGCTGCAATATCCAGGTGCAGTATAAATGGACAAAAAGTATTCCTGGGAACCTATAATTAATCTGAAAGCTCTTGAAAGGTGCTCAGGGAGGTGGTGGAAGCCTCATGCCTGGAGGTTTTCAAGTCCAGGCTGGATGTGGCTCTGAACAACCTGATCTTGTGTGAGGTGTCCCTGTCTATGGCGGGGGAGTTGGAACTGGATTGATCCTTGAAGTCCTTTCCAACCCTAACAATTCTATGATTCTACACATTTTTTTTCCTTCCAGCTCCCCAAATCCTGCCCTGTTGGTTCTATAGAGCAGCAGGAGTTCATTTTCTGAGGGGGCTGAACCCCACAGAGTGCTTGTGGTGTCACCACTGTATATGTGTGTGTATATATGTAAATATGTATCTTACTGTCAAGATTTTGTGGGCTTGTTTGTATTTTGTAGGTGAGGACATTGCTTGGTCTGGAGCAGGGTTAGGAAAGCCCAGATCCAAAGTGTTGTTGGAGCTAGCTGGTTCTGCAGGACAAACACAAGGTGTTGGAACAGCTGAGGAGGCAGCAACAAAGCTCCCACTTAGCCCTGGCAGGGTGGGTGGGAAGGAATGCAAAGCAGGAGAAATAAAGTAAGGGAAATAGGTAACAAAGTAAATGTGAAAGGGATTTGTGCCCTTCTGTGGTGCTAGGGAACCTTCTCTGTTGGTCCTCATGCTTAGTGGTGGCAGTGTGTTGGAGGTGATGTCTGTTCCTTGCCTTTCTTGAGTTCTGAGTGAATCCTTGGATGACTTCAAGAGATTTTTTTTTTTTTTGCTGTAAGAACAAATGGGAGATGACTTTTTGTCATAAGCACACTCAAATCTGTTGGCACCAAAGTGCATCCAGTAATGCACCACTCAGCTACCCCACTCCAGTGAGATTAGGCCTGCTGTGGGAAAAGGCAACCTAAAGCAGTCTGTGGTGAAAGGGAGGTGTTTGTGCCAAGTGCAAGCTTCTCTGCTGTTGCTGCTCTCAGCAGTGAGATGTTCTGTAGCAAGAAACCAAGCAAAGCTCAGATGTTTATTCAGGACAAATGCTGCCTCCTGGATTGCATCAGCTTTAGGTAAACACTTTAAGAAGGGTGACTTAACCCCAGCAGGTTTTGTTTCCCTATGGATATGCTGCCCCCTTAACCAGTGCCCCTCACAGCATGACCTTCCTGACTGCCACTCTTGTTAAGCATTTCTGCCAGTCCTTCAGCAGGACATGCTGGTGCTGGGAATAAATCCCATTGTCTTCACCTTGAACTAGCAATGTTTCCAGAGTAAAGAGCTGGTTCCATAGCTCTAGTATCATTTGATGAGTTTTCCTGGTTTGCCTGGCAGACAGGAGGCACCCTTGTGAGGCACTGGGCTTCAGAGGGCGAGAGGGAGTGTGCCTTCCTCACATGGACTCCAGGTCCCTTCCCTACTCTTGAAGGGCTTGCTCCAGAGGTGAAATCTCTCTCCCTTTACAGATGTCTGCTTCACAGTGGAGGGAAGATTTTCCCACAGTATGTGTTGGTCTATGGGATGCTTGTAGAGTCTGAGTCTCTGCTACTGGAGAGTGCTGTCCAAGGATCAGAACCAACTCTGGGCTTTAATGTAGCCCCTTTCATCAACCAGTTCAAGGTAGGAGGGCCTTGGGTCTCTTCCAGGCACTCTGCAGCTGTCTAGATGTTTCCTTTTGGTGTGAACTGCAACAAAAACCTGAAGAGGTGAAACTTCTTCATATTGATAAAGTATCTTAAGGGGCCCCACAAGAAAGCTGGGGAGGGACTTTTGAGGGTGTCGGGGAGGGACTTTTGAGGGTGTCGGGGAGGGACTTTTGAGGGTCGGGGAGGGACTTTTGAGGGTGTCGGGGAGGGACTTTTGAGGGTGTCGGGGAGTGACAGGACTGGGGGGGATGGGGAAAAAAATGGGGTAGATTCAGATTGGATGTTAGGAAGAAGCTCTTCCCCATAAGGGTGGTGAGAGACTGGCAGAGGTTGCCCAGGGAGGTGGTGGAAGCCTCATCCCTGGAGGTTTTGAAGGCCAAGCTGCATGTGGCTGTGAGTAACCTGCTCTAGTGTGAGGTGTCCCTGGGGGCTTGGAACTAGGTGATCTGTGGGGGTCCCTTCCAACCCTGACAATTTTGTGATTCTATTGAGAGGTTTATGTGACCAAAAAGGAAACTTAAGCTAAACTTAAATGGGTTCCATTTATTAGAGAACTGGTGTGGGAGTTTTGCCTGAGTGATGGAAGATAGCTGCAGTGGTCCTGTGCTGTCCTTCATCACCTTGTATCCCAACAGCCACCCTTCTGAAGGCTGTATTTTGCATTTGGGCTGCCTCTGGTAGGCATTGCAGTTGTTCCTCAAAACTTTTGCATTATGCTGAAGCCTATTTTAACTTTGCTCCAGCTGCTGCTGCCTGAAGTTGTGGTTTACACCCTCAGGTACCTGTTCGTGTGTATTTGGATCTCTCCACCTTACCCTGTCTACCCTTGAGTGAGCCAGCAGAGCTTTTAAGGCTGGATCTCATGAACCCTCTCCTGAACAGCTCCAGCAGAGAAGTGAAGGTGAGTTGGTCATACATGAAGTTCCAAGTGAGCTCAGCTACTGCTCTGCAGAGCTGCTCCATAACTGCTTACCTTGGCTGGAAACTTCCGTACAGAATTCACTTGTCTGTATCTGACACAGACAGGGGCCTGAGTGCTGGATCTGGCCTTTGAGTCACAACCCTGTGACTGCTCCAGGCTTGGGGCAGGGTGGCTGGAAAGCTGCCCAGCAGGGAGAGACCTGGGGGTGGTGGCAGCAGCCAGCTGAACCTGAGCCAATGCGTGCTCAGGTGACCAAGAAGGTCACCAGCACCCTGGCCTGGATGAGGGAGAGTGGTCCCAGCAGGACCAGGGCAGTCCTCCTGTACTTGGCACTAGTGAGGCCACACCTTGAGTACTGGAGTAAGTTTTGGGGCCTTCATTAAAAGAGCAGCAGGTCCAGAGAATGACAGGGAAGCTGATGAAAGGTCTGGAGGAGCAGCTGAGGGAACTAGAGTTGGAGGAGGCTGCTGGGACACCTCCTTGCTCCCTACAACTACCTAATAGGAGGTCAAAGCCATTCTCCCTAATATCAATTGACAGGAGGAGAGGAAATGGCCTCAAGTTGCCCCAAAGTTGGATATTGAGAACCCTTTCAGTCAAGGAGTTTCTTCTACAGCCTGGCAGAGGTGGACCAGGGAGGTGGCTGAATGCCCATCCCTGGAGGTGTTTCCAAGAGGCAGAGATGGGCTGAGAGCCATGGTTTAGTCCCAGCCCTGGCAGAGTTAATAGAATGGTTGGACTGGGTGATCTTGAAGGCCTTTTACTTGCAAAATGACTCTAGGATTCTGTGTTGCTATGGAATGGGTTGAAATGTCTTGAACTCTCTTGGTATGCTCCTTTGCAAAGGGTGGCACTGATCACTATTTTACATGGTTTTAGGTACCAATTTGTAAGTCTGGCCGAGTCACTGCCATTCCCTTCTGGTATCACATCCACCTCGATGAAGACCACAGCTTGAATACATCTGAGGAGTCATCCCACTGGAAACAAGCTGCAGTTGTTCTGGATGAGCCCATCCCCGTGGAGGTTGGAGAGGAGCTGGTGCTGGAGGTTCAGCACCACAAAAGCAATCTCAGCATCACAGTCAAGCAGTGACCCCTGAGGTGGTGCGGCACCTGTGCAGGACCTGACTCTTCCTACCAGCACTGCTGCTCATGTGTATTAAAAGCCTACATTTTACCTATGGCTCCAAGAGGCTGTTTTGTGGCTTTGAGAGTAGAGACTTGGGTTCCACTGCCGGCCTGTGAATTGTCAGGGGAGTAAGGAGGTGAGTGGTAGCTATTGGAGTGACCACAGCAGTGGGACAGACTTCTGCTCCTGTCACAATTCCATTTTCAGTACAAGCCTTAAAACACTGCAAGGCCAAGCTCTGGTACCAGTTCCACTTAAGCTTCCTCTCTGCCACGAAGAGGGCAGTGGTGTTCCCCATGGCGCTTGCCCTCCACTTCCTGCAGCGGTAAAATCAAACCAAGAGTAGGTGAACAGTTTAAATAAAATCTTTAATGGCTTATTTACAACAAAGGCAATGAGTTGGCAAATTGAAAAATCTCTTTTTTGTTTTGTTTTTTTTTTTTCCACTTTCCCACTAACTTCAGGTACAGCAAGGCCAGAGTCAGCTCCCACCTCTGCAGCCTAGTGAGTAAGGCGCCGTATTTACATCACACTAGTACTGCCAAAGAAGCACTTCAGATGAATTCACTGGTGACAGGCAGAGGGTTAAAACAGTGATCCTGCCCATGCTGACAATGCTGCAGCTTCAAATGTCACTTAGAAGTCAGTGCTCTACGGGTTGGGGTCTGCTGCTGCCAGATTGCACACATGCAAGAGGAGTTAAATTAATCAGGTAATGGGCTAAAACAACATCCCTCCGAGTCTTGTCAGGCTTTGCAAAGTAACATTGACACAAGTTTCCTCCTTCTTGGACTGAAATCTAAATGATTAACTCCAGGATTAGACTAGCTACTTGGTTTTACCTTTGCAAAGGTCTTCTCTGGGGGTGGGGGGGTCAACCATCACATTTGCCTCCAGCCTCTACTAGAAGCGTACCACAATAACCACACAAACACAGCTGTATGAAGACAGTACTACAGACAAGATGTTAAGATCTTCTGCTTTAACAGCTTAAAAATAACTTAAGTGTTAAAGAATTTACTTGCAGCCCAAAATAAAGAAATCCAGTTTGTTTCCCACTTCCTCTCTCCTCCTTCAGTCTCCTCCTCCACCTCTTTGAAGGCAGTCACTGTTGCTCCTCTTTTAGAAGGATAGGAAGAAAGTCAAGGGTAGTGTATCAATCCAAAACTTAGTGTCCTGGCTGTCTTCTCAGAGAGTAAAAGACTTATAGATGATGAGCTACAAGGACAAGAGCTACACCAACTGTTTGTTCTGGGCATGGAATTGTAACAGCAAGGCCTGCAGGGAATGCTTTCATTGTAGGGATTCTTTGCTGAGGCTCTGTAAGAATTAGCTTGGTCAAGGGAGCTTTTTTAGCTGTGCAGGGAAGGGTGGAAGATGGCATCTGTACAGAAGTTAACCATTTCAGCACTACATTAGGGAAGTCACCATCATATAGAGGACAGCTGAAGCTGGTATAAACACCTTTTGCTCCTGCCCTCCTTAAATTACATTCTTCAAATTAAGTGTTCCCATTGCTAGTAGTACTTACACTTCAGCTTCTGGAGAGCAGAGCACTTCTTCTGTGTTCACACAAGCCAGTGTAACTCTGAGGTGATGTCCAAGTGTTGAGCAGTTGGAGTTGACTCCCCTGTCAGCAGAACCCTTTACAGTGTGCGTGGTTTATACTCCTGGGCTACTGAGACACATCCCTTAGAGAGTCAGAATACAGCTGTTGGACACAGCCATGTCCTCAGGTTCCTGTCTCTGCCTTCCCAAGCTTTCCAACTTCCATCACCAGCAGTTAACAGAACACCTGTAGCAAGGAAAAACCAGACTGCTGGACACATCCAAAGGCCAGATGAATCTAGCTCTGATCCAGAGCTTTCCCTGATGACTTGTGCTCCAGCTTGGGTGACTCCTCAGCATCCCCAACAGCAGAGGTGTTATAGATGCCATCGACTGCAGGGGCCGTCGTCGGTGTGGTCAGAGGTGTCACAGTGTGTCCAAACCCCTGATAGTGACCCATGGGTGAAGAGGGCATTGAAGAAGCATCAGAAATTGGGTCTTGGGTAGATGAGGACAGTAAACTTGTATGCTCATTTTGTTCATGATCCTCTGCAAAAAACATTTTCCTTGGCTGGCCCAGGACTGTCCTTCCTAGAAGGATGCCAAAGGAAAAGACTTCTTAGTACTTCCAGCACTACACCAAGGTCTTTGAAACACATAACTCAAACAGTCATGTCCCTGAGGATAAGTTTTGTTTGTTTTAATAGATAAAAGGGTATCTTTCCATTAAAAAACCCAACCAAACAACAAACCCAACCCAAAAAGGACATCACTCTCTTGATCTGAAACCTACCCTGAGATGTAGCTGTTTAAAACAGAAGTGTAAAACTGAGAGTCTAATAAATCAGTCAGGAGTTCTGGAAAGAGAGCAAAGTGCCAGATAAACCATGAAATCCTACAGGGATGCAGCAGCCAATAATTTGGTCTGGAATGCTCTTGAGAGGGGGCTAACTGTAAAATGAAGCTGGAAATGCAGAGGCTGTTAGAAGATGACACAAATCTGTCTGTTCCTTACCCACGTTCCGAACCTGTTCGGATATGTCTGCCCTTAGATCAGAGACGTCCCACATGGCAAGGAAGGAGTCGAAGCAGGAGCCTTCTTCAGCTTCCTGAACATAAGGTTTGTAGGAAAAGCTGTAGTGATGTGCAATAGCAGCCAGGAACATCTCAACACAAATAATAAAATCCTGCAAGGAGAGAGACACACTGACTCAGTACTTAACCCTTCTTAGCTGGAGGAAATTAGCTTCTGGGTTTCTCCTACAGCTGACAGACTGTGCCTTGGGATACTGCCATCAGCTGCTTTTTCCACCAGAGGCAGGATATTCTTGGCAGGCTTCAGAGAGCACAAACACATGGGAATCAGTCCTTCCCTGATGGGCTGGCATGCTGGAAGCAGATACTCGACAAGCAGTAACTGTTCAAGAAGGAAGGCAAGGACACCCAACTGCTGCGTTCACCTCAGGAACTTTCTGCCTCAGATGCAGAAGCCTTGAGCAGGAAACTCACTTAGGGCTACTGGCTGAAACTTAGCCCATCTTACAATAAACTCAGCGCTAATCAGCCTGTCTTAATTCAAGAGACTATTGACAGCATTTGCTTGAGATCAGCTACGTCACCTTACATAGAGCCACTGCTCCTAGGAAGCGATTATCTGCTCCTACCTGTAGGCCTGTAGCCACGGCTTCCACACTCTGCCATTCCCAGGTGTGCTTCTCAGAAATGACACCAACCTTCACCAGCAA
Source organism: Picus viridis (assembly GCA_033816785.1). Taxonomy (NCBI): domain Eukaryota; kingdom Metazoa; phylum Chordata; class Aves; order Piciformes; family Picidae; genus Picus; species Picus viridis. The sequence goes on along the minus strand of CM066581.1, from coordinate 15,869,648 downwards.
TGCAATGAGCACAGCTTGCCTGGAAAGATTGTTAGTGGTATTACTAGAGCAGCAGCGTCAAAACCCTTGCAAGCAAACCTGGTACACAAGAGCTGTTCCTCTGTGTGTGTACAGATGTGCACAGGAGAGTTGCAGAGGGACTTTTGACAAAGGGAGGGAGTGACAAGAGGAGGGGTGATGGCTTCCAGCTGGAAGAAGCTGGATTTAGATGAGACATTAGGAGGAAATTCTTGCCTGTGAGGGTGGTGAGGCACTGGAACCTAGAGAAGCTGCAAGCCTGGAAGTGTTGAAAGCCAGGTTGGATGGGGCCTTGAGCAGCCTGGGCTAGTAGGAGGTGTCCCTGCCCACAACAGGGTGGTTGGAAGTGGATGATCTTTAAGGTCCCTTCCGACCCAAACCATTCTAAGACTCTTACCAAGACTTCTTATCAAGAAGTCTAAGAAGCTTATCAAAGCCTTACTGTTTATATATTCACATTTGAAAAGGAGGAACACAGACTCAGAGAGATGTAATTGATTCAGGGCCCTAGAGAGCAGCTTCTTGTTCCTGTTACTAGAACAAGTTGCTTCTCTCTCAGGGCACCCGGGCAGCCCACAGTGATGTTCAGCCAGTCAAATGCCCTTGCTCATAAGCAGCCAAGTGTGAGCAATGCATTTAAACAGCTCTTTGTAGAGGAATAGAGCAAGTTACTTTGAAAAATAAAAAGTGGTGGTTTGTCTTTTTTTTTTTTTTAAACTTTAAAAGTCTAAATATTTTTGATTTTAAAGTAACTGCAAGTGAAGACAGCAATCCCACCTTACAAATCAGCAAGTCTAACAATCACAGAATCAACCAGGTTGGAAAAGACCTCAGAGATCATCAAGTCCAACCTATTACCCAACACCTAACACCTCCTGACAACTAAACCATGGCTCCAAGTGCCACATCCAAGCCTTTTTTCAGCACCTCCAGGGACAGGGAGAACACCACCCCCCTGGGCAGCTCATTCCCATGGCAAATTACTCTTTCTGCACCTTGAGCCCAAACTTCCCCTGGTGCAGCTTGAGACTTGTGTCCTCTTGTTCTGCCACTGGTTGCCTGGGAGAAGAGACCAGCCCCTACCTGGCTACAGCCTCCTTTCAGGTAGTTGTAAAGAGCAATAAGGTCTCCCCTGAGCGTCCTCTTCTCCAGGCTGTTAAACACCCCCAGCTCCCTCAGCCTCTCCTCATAGGGCTTGTGCTCAAGACCCCTCCCCAGCCTCATTGCCCTTCTCAGTATTTCAATGTCTTTAGATCAAGGGGCCCAAAACTGGACACAGGACTCAAGGTGTGGCCTAACCAGTGCTGAGTACAGGGCAGAATAACTTCCCTGCTCCTTCTGGCCACACTATTCCTGCCATTGGCCTTCTTGGTCACCTGGGCAACACTGCTGGCTCATGTTCAGTACCCCCAGGTCCCTCTCTGCCTGGCTGCTCTACAGCCACTCTGCCCCCAGCCTGTAGCTCTGCCTGGGGTTGTTGTGACCGAAGTGCAGCACCTGGCGCTTGGACTTGTTGAATGCCATCCTGTTGGACTCTGCCCATCTATCCAGCCTGGCAAGGTCCTTCTGCAGAGCCTCTAACAGATCAACACCTGCCCCCAGCTTGGTGTCATCTGCAAACTTACCAATGGTGGACTCTATCTCCCCATCCAGATCATCAATAAGAACCCATCTCAAGGGAAGATGCCTGCTGTGTCCTACACATCAGTGCCCTTTTCCTCGCCCAGCACTTCGCTAAGCTTATGGGGTCAGCGTTTTGAGGCCTCTAACCTCCTGAACAAATCTAGCCTTTTTAGTTCCTTTATGATCTACCCTGAGAACAAGAAGCAGGGAGGAAATAATTAACTTACCAGAAAGAAACAAAAACGACCATCTTCACACAAAGGAACTTGCCAACAGGTTGGATGGGGTTCAGCTCCTCACGCAGCACTTTGTAAAACAGCACCAGACAATACATGGCAAACTAAAAGGGAAGGGAAAAATAAAGGAGGAAGACAAGCTTTCAAAGCCTTGGTTGTGAAGGAGCTGTTCTGCAGCATCTCTTCAGTTAAAAGAATGTATTACAGAACCACAGAAACATTCAGGTTGGAAAAGACCCTCGGGATCACCAAGTCCAACCATTAACCCTACTCTACATGGCTTACCCCTAAACCATATCCCCAGGCACCACATCCAAACCACCCTTAAATACATCCAAGGTTGGGGAATCCACCACTTCCCTGGGCAGCACATTCCAATTCCTGACTGCTCTTTCCCTAAAAAAAGTGTTTCCTTATGTCCAGTCTAAACCTACCTATGGCTTGAGGCCATTCCCTCTTGTTTGGTCACTAATTACCTGTGAGAAGAGACCAGCAGCAGCCTTTCCACAATGTCAGGTAGTTGTGGACAGCAATGAAGTCTCCCCTCAGCCTCCTCTTTTCCAAACTAGCCATCCCCAGCTCCTTAAGTTGCTCTTCATCAGACTTATTCTCCAGGCCCTTCCTCAGCTTCCCTGCCCTCCTCTGCACTGGCTCCAGCACCTCCACATCTCTCTGGTATTGAGGGGCCCAAAACTGGACACAATACTCCAGGTGTGGCCTCCCCAGAGCTGAGTACAAAAGGACAATCGCCTTCCCTGCTCCTGCTGGACACAGCATTTCTAATCCCAACCAGGATGCCATTGGCTTTCTTGGCCACCAGGGCACACTGCTGGCTCTTATTCAGCTGCTTGTTGATTACAGTACCAGACAAAAAGGCTCTGCATTTATGGAACCTTTGCCTTACTGGTTTTATTTTTGCCTGAAACTGTGCTTCTGAAAGGCATGGCATCAGCAGACATTTGCTGAGGTCATCTGGATACACTAAAAGCAAAGCACAGGGAGGTCCCATAAAAACCTTTTCATTGCCAGGCACATCTCTAGAGAAAATAGCATCAAAAGCACTTTGTGTTCTTTCAGGCTTCTATTAAGAACACCTCAGATGTTCCCTCTGTATGAGATGAAGCAATGAGTGCAATCTTCACTGCAAATCTGAACCACCTCCCTATGAAGGACAACTGCCAGCAGCTGAACTAATGTGCAGTCAAGCCTAAGGAATTCTCTCCCCTTTCCTGACATTCTCCTAGCTTCTTATCAAGTCTCTTTAATCAATCACCAACCAGGACATGCAGAAGTATGTGCTGCTGCTAGGACTGCTGCTCCAGCTCCTTCCCCAGCAGTTACCCTTTCCAAATCTGTTCTGACTCCTGCTGTTACCATGAGAAGGAAGAAGCTTGGATGCTGCAAGGCTAAGCAGCAAGGAGCTGCTGCTTTCTCCCCTTCCAGTAGCTTCTGTGTGATGTGGGTGAAGCAGAAAATGCTTCCCCTGCATTCCCTGCAAGCCACTAAATGCAATCCCTGACCTCCAAAGTGGAACTTTCAGGTGTGGGTGCCGACATCATCTGGCTGCTGAACCAACACCACAAGGTGTTGGGCACTCCACTGTATGCACCACTTCCATTTTCTCCTGTGTTGCAGTTTGAAGGGAGAACTTTAACCTAGTCCCTGACTGCAAAGACTGAAAGTAAACAAAATGACCACTGGATGCAAAGGAAAACAATGATAAGGTCAACAGAATTCATTGCCTTGCTAATGGCGACATAGAGGAGGCATAAACAGTTCTTGCTCTCTTTTCTTCTTCTGCTAGCAGCTTCTCTCTCTCCCCCACAGCCTTGCCAGGGGATCTCTGCTTTGACTACTGTGTGAGGTAGCAGGAAGAAGGGAGGGAGTGGAGGAGGAGGTGAACAGGTCCTCTGGATCCATCCAGAGGGGTCTGAGGAGTTTCTGTGTTTAGAAATGGTAACTATCTCTATATTGTACACATATTGTGTATCTTCTACATATTCATTGCACTCCATATTTCTAGGTTTTCGTTTGCTTGTAGGTAGAGCTTCATTTGCTTCCATCCCAAACTGAGCTAAGTCTGGCAGTTTTATTTTGGGGCTAGTTTTCTCCAAATGAGCTGGGGGTAATTTCAACCCACCACATTCTGTCAATGCTGTTACCACCAGCTTTCTACCAGCATTTTTAAGACAGCCACTGTTGGGAGGAAGCTGCCAGGGTGGGTGAAATCATCTTTTCCACAGAGGGGCACAGCTGTGGCTCTTAAAGTGCCTGGGCCATGCCACCTCCCCCATCAAACAGTTTGGGACAGAGAGGTGAGGCACTCCACTGCTCTGTGGAGCTTTGTATTAAATATAATGAAGTTTTAGAGGATCATTTTGCAAGTACTTAACAGCTACCAACTTTGGCTTACAGGGGGAACTATTCTACCCATAAGAGTGACCAGACATCAAGACAATTATTGCCTGAAGGTCACACAGAAGATGCACAAAATACTAAGTGAGATGACTTAAAAAAAGGCAGCCAGAAGTACTCTGGATACTCACCAGCTGTGACATGTTGTTAAGGATAACCAAGTAAGTCCAAGCATTGTTGAAGCTGAAGTTGCCTTCATCATACACTCCCACCAGCTCACAGATTCTGGAAGAATAGAGAGTTAAGTCACCATGGAGTAAAAAAGATGGCTACTCAGAGTGCTCAATCATCTTTGCATCAACCAACTGTTAGAATCCAAAAATCCCTTCAGTTACTCCCAGATGGGCACTTCTTGCACAAGAATCCAGCTTCCCAACTGCATAAGGCCTAGGAGGTTTGTCTTGTATTCCCCACAGAAGAAATGAGTTTGAATGCTCAATTCCATCCAACCCAACATCAATTACACAAGTTGTTTAGCTTCGAACTATTAGAACCCACACAGCTAACACAAATCTTTAGATGGATATTACTGGTGAGCAGCAACATTGTTCCACAGTCCCACAGAATTAAGAGCAATGGCCATCAACACAAAGCTCATGAAGTGAAGCTCTCAACATGCTGCTGCTTTCCAGCAGGTTATATTGTACATATGAAGATGCAGGGGCAGGTTTGTCATATGCAGAGTTTAAGAACACTTGAAGAGTCAAATGGAAGTTGACTTTAAAAATACCTAATTGTTGAAAGCCATGAGAAAAGGGAAAAGGAGAGTAGGGGGTGGTGGTGGAAATGACTCTAGAGAGATGATAAAGATGTCTTTCCCACATAGGAGTGCTTTATGTTCTTTCACACTGCTTGCAGTAGCAGGAGTTCAAGATTTCATCTACTCTGCTCTGGTGAGACCACAGCTGCAACACTGTGTCCAGTTTTGGGTTCCCCAGTTCATGGGAGACAGGGATCTGCTGGAGACAGTCTGAGGGAGAGCCAGGAGGATGATTAGGGGACTTGAGCATCTCCCCTGTGAAGAGAGACTGAGAGCCCTGGGGCTGTTTAGTCTGGAGAAGACAGAGGGGATCTCATCATCCTATGTGGACTACCTTGGGTGCTCCTCCTCTGGCAGGGGGCTTGGACCCAATGATCTCTGTGATCATTTCTATTCTGCAAAGAGTCACTGGCTACAGAAGTCACATAACTCAGCATAGGGGAGGCCACACCTGGAGTACTGGGGTCAGTTTTGGGATCCCCACCACTAAGAAAGACACTGAGATGCTGAGGCTGGTCCAAAGAAAGACAACAAAGCTGGCAGAGGGGCTGGAGAACAGGTCTGGTGAAGAGCACCTGAGAGAATAACTGAGGTTGTTTACTCTGGAGGAAAGGAGGCTGAGAGGAGACCATCTCACACTCTGCAGCTCCCTGGAAAGAAGTTGAAGCCAGGTGGGTGTTTGTCTCTTCTCCCTAGTAGCAAGTCACAAGATGAGAGGAAATGGCCTCAAGTTGCCACAGGGGAGGTTTAGGTTGGACATCAGAAGAAACTTCTTGACTGAAAGGGTTCTTAAACACTGGCACAAGCTGCCCAGGGAGGTGTTTGAAACTCCATCCCTGAAGATGCTTAAAAGAGGCAGAGCTGTGGTGCTGAGAGCCATGGTTTAGTCCCAGCCTTGGCAGAGTTAGAGAAGGGTTGGACTTGATCTTGAAGGTCTTTTCCAACCAGAACAAATCCAGGTTTCTCTACAGAGATCAGTGGCTGATTCAACTTGCTGGCACCCATTTAGCATGCACCACAATCAGCCTGCTCACACACTGCCTCCATTCAGTACAAAGAGCATGAAAAGTCTTTCCAGTGTAACTCAAACATCCATCCTGAAGATCACTATTGATAATTGCTGAGTGTACTTACAGAGCAATAATGGTGGTGAAGGGTCTGACCACGGTGTACTGCAAAACACCCAGCTTACATCTAAACAATAAAACTCTGCAAGAGAAACACAAAACTCATTGTCTAAGGATTTAAAGACAGCTCCTTTATGCAAGAGTCCTCTGCTCAGTAAATCATAGAATTGTTAGGGCTGGAAGGGATCAACTCCTCCTGCCACGGGCAGGGACACCTCACACTACAGCAGGTTGCTCAGAGCTACATCCAGCCTGGCCTTCAAAACCTCCAGGGAATGAGGCTTCCACCACCTCCCTGGGCAACCTGTTCCAGGGTCTCACCACCCTCATGGGGAAGAACTTCCTCCTAACATCCAATCTGAATCTAACCATTTATATTTTGAATCCAACCTGTTAACTAAACTGAGTTTCTGCTTCATGGCAGTTTCAACTTTGTGCCCAGCACTCGTTTCAAACATAAAGAATGCAGTTTCTGCTGTGTTTGGGTATGTTCAGGAATGACTTACACAGTTTGTCTTTAACACTGTAAACAGCTTTGTCAAGATCTCTTAAATCTCTTAAGAGATGCTTATCAGATTAAGTTCTGGGTCCAGAGGTGAACCACAAAGATATCCAAGGGTTGGAGCACTTCTGCTATGAGGACAGGCTGAGAGAGTTGGGGTTGTTCAGCCTGGGGAAGAGAAGGCTCCAGCGAGACCTTAGAGCAGCCTTCCATGATTTGAAAGGGGTCCCCAGGAAGCTGGAGAGAGACTTTTTACCAAGGTATGGAATGACAGGGCAAGGGGTAGAGTGGCTTCAAACTGGAAGCTGCTGGATCAGACATTAGGAGGCAATTTTTGCCTATGAAGGTGGTGAGGCACTAGAACAGGTGGACCAGAGAAGCTGTGGAGGCTCCAAGCCTGCAGGTGGTGCAAGCCAGATTGGGTGGGGCCTTGAGCAAGCTGGCCTAGTAGGACAGGTCCCTGCCCATGGCAGGGGGTTGGAACTAGACAATCTTTAAGATCCCTTCCAACCCAAAGCATTCTGGATTCAAGGCCTTTTGTCCTTCACCAATGCAAGTAAAGACAATAGGCTACATGGTGCATCACTGATTCTCCCATGAGCTTTGGGCAAACACTGTAGGAGAGCAAAAGGAAACCAAGTCAAGGGAACTTTTTTCCAGCATTTTTGAAAAATAAGGAAGGCCTGACAGCAGCCTGCCAGTACCTGAAGGGGGTCAACAGGAAGGGTGGGGAAAGACTGTTTACAAAGGCCTGCAGTGACAGGACAAGGGGCAATGGCTTCAGGCTAGAGAAGGGCAGATTTAGACTGGATATCAGAAAGCTCTTTACTGGGAGGGTGGTGGAACACTGGAACAGGTTGCCCAGAGAGGTGGTTGAGGCCCTATCCCTGGAGACATTCAAAGTGAGGCTCAACAAGGGCCTGGGCAGCCTGATCTAGTTGGGGATATCCCTGCTGACTGCAGGGAGGTTGGACTGGATGACCTTTGGAGGTCCTACCCAGCCTGGACCACTCTATCATTCTAAGTTGCATTCAACACCACCTGAGTCACTGCAGGTCAGTAACTCCACCTAGAGCAAGCTCAGGGCAAACACAGTCAGCTGTGTTTGGCAATGTTTCATAGCTGATGAACAAGAGGAGCACAAACCATAAACCGACTCTGCCAGGCAGCAACAATCCTACTGCTAAATGTCCAAACAAAATGCTGGCCTCTGATGAGGCAAGCTTCAAAGGGTGAAGATCTCAAGGCATACTCACTCTCCCATAGCCCATGATGGACAGCAGCACAGAGGAGGCAGATGTCTCTGCTGATCTTTCGCTTCTATTATTAATACGAGGTTTGGATACCGGTTGGTCAGATAATTTGAAAGAAAAACCATAAAATTATAGATGACATAAGCTTCATAGCATTCTCGACATGTATCCACATATATTGCAATGTTGGGGTATTTCAAAGCTATCCACTGTAAGGAGAGAGGTACACACAAAGGTTACGTGCAAGAAAGGCAAAGCGACCGCAACGACAACGCTGCTGGCTCGGGTCAGCGAGCCACGCCGCCTCAGCCAGCAGGCACTGCTTAAACAGGGCTTGAAGCACTTGGCTGAGCAGTGGGATGCTACAGCTAGAAACCAAGGAGCTGCAGAAATACAAACAGAACTTCTGGTTGCATCTCTGCTGCTTCGAATGACCTGAGCAGGCTGGACCGAAGGGCCGAGGCCACTGCCATCAGGTCCTGCGCTTTGGTCACGACCACCCCACAAATGCTCTGCACTTGGGGCAGGGTGGCTGCAAACTGCCCAGTGTTTGAATCTGGGAAGAGGGTCACAGAATCAATAAGGTTGGAAAAGAGCTCAAAGATCATCAAGTCCAACCTGTCACCCAACACCTCATGACTACTAAACCATGGCACCAAGTGCCACATCCAGTTCCCTACTGAACACCTCCAGGGATGGTGACTCCACCGACTCCCGGGCAGCACATTCCAACAGCTAACAACTCTCTCTGTGAAGAACTTTCTCCTCACCTCCAGCCTAAACCTCCCCTGGCACAGCTTGAGACTGTGTCCTCTTGTTCTGGTGCTGCTTGCCTGGGAGAAGAGACCAACCCCCTCCTGGCTACAACCTCCCTTCAGGTAGTTGTAGAGAGCAAGAAGGTCTCCTCTGAGCCTCCTGATCTCCCAGCTGAACAACCCCAGCTCCCTCAGCCTCTCCTCATAGGGCTGTGCTCGAGGCCTCTCCCCAGCCTCATTGTCCTCCTCTGGACATGTTCAAGAGTCTCAATGTCCATCTAAAATTGAGGGGCCCAGAACTGTACATAGTACTCAAGTCATGGCCTGACCAGTGCTGAGTACAGGGGCACAATGACTTCCCTGTTCCTGCTGGCCACACTATTCTTGATGCCAGCCAGGATGCCATTGGACTTTCTGTTCAGCTCAGATTAAGCATGCCAGGAGGACACAGGAACCAGGAGTCTGGGCAAAGCTTCTAGTATGTCAGAAAGGCTTCTCAATATCTGGCTAGAGCTCATTTCATCAGCAGGTAATTTTCTTCCAAAGGAGAATTCTGTACTTGAAATTAGTATCAACCTGAGGCACTTGATATTCCTCACACTCTTTCACTCTCAGATACTCTAAATCCCAGTCTTTACACAACAACAAAACCCCACCACAAAACCAAACCCAAATCAAACAAACAAAACCCAACCAACCAACGAAAAACCAAGAGGAAAACAAGAACATACATAAGGGTGACACTAAAGACTCAAGAGAGAAACAAAAATCAATGGAAAAGTTCTTGACAATCTTGTTTTTCCATGAGGGAAACAGAACTATCTGCAAGGCCAGCAGCTGATGGCAACATGTCAAGACACATCCTGTACAGCCCACAGACTTAGCAATGTTGCTTAGGTCTGGCCAAAATCATCTCCACAGGTGATGCATTTACATGCACCACATCTGGCTCGTGGCCAGGAGAATCTGTCACATAAAAGTATTCAGAGGTGGAAGGGTTTTTTTTTTGCAGGATCCTACCCCTTGCTCCCTGAAGCAAAAAAAAAAAATAAAAGGAAGAATTTTAGCACTAAACATAACTCAGGAATGAATTTCAGCACTAATCCTAGCTCAGAAAAGAAAGGTAAGGGGTAAAGCACCCAGTTTGGAGACAGGACTTGGTTCAGTCTGGTTTCCAGTTCAGCTATTACTGAAGGTGGAAGGACCAGGTACAGGCTTGTGTAGTACCCCTTTGCACATGTCATAAAGGACATTCAAGGACAGGATTAAGAAGGGTTAAGAAAAGCAATCCCACGAGCTCCACAGGAAGAATGTACTGCCACTACAACTATGCTTCTGACATCCCTGGGTCGAGGGTTGGACTGGATGATCTTTGAGGTCTCTTCCAGCCAGCTGTGCTCTGTGAATGGCCAGAAGTTCCTGGGACTGTGACTCTCCCTTCTGTGACACTGTTCTCCCTCACTCCCACAGCAAACAGAATTTATTGAGCTGTTACCAGGAAGAAAATACTCACACTGTCTAAACTGTAAATTGGCACCATCCACAGAATCCTGTTGCAAGAACAAAAGAACAGTTAATATTGATAGAGGTATTTTCAGCTTCAATTGAAGTCAGCACTCGTAGCACAGGCAAAATGTGAACTGTTACCTTATTATTGGTTTCTGTAACTCAGGCTGAGTATAATGGACTAAGTGTTGTAGAATTCCCCAGAGAGAGATGGGAATAGTCATTAGGAGGAATATCCCAGCGATAAACCATGCTTTGGTGTGGATGCCAACCTTGCAAAGGAAGAAGAGCCAAGTTTTAGTATTAACACTAACTAGTAACTACTGGAGTCCCCCAGGGATCAGTGCTGGCTCCAGTCCTGTTCAACATCACCAATTACACTGATGAGGGAACAGACAGAGTCTGCCCAGCAAGTTTGCTGACGATACCAAACTGGGAGGCTTGGCTGAGACACCTGAAGGCTGTGAGGCCATTCAGAGACTTGGACAGACTGAGAGCTGGGCAAAGAGGAATGTAATGAGGTTCAACATGGAGAGGTGCAGAGTCCTGCACCTGGGCAGGAAGAATAAACTGCAGCAGACCAGGCTGGGAGGTGATCTGCTGGAGAGCAGCCCTGTGGAGAAGGAGCTGGGAGTGCTGGTGGACAACAAGTTCTGCATGGGACAGCAATGTGCCCTGGGGGCCAAGAAGGCCAATGGGTCCTGGGATGCATTAAGAGGAGTGTGTCCAGAAGATCCAGGGAGGTTCCCCTGCCCCTCCACTCTGCCCTGGTGAGACCTCACCTGGAATATTGCATCCAGTTCTGGGCTCACCCCACCACATTCCCCAGACAGGATTGTTCCTGCTGTACATCAACAGCCCTCATCTTCCGTTGCCTTCTAGCTCAAAGATCACTTCTGAGTAGTTCCTCTACCGGCACCAGATGTAAGAAGTTTGAGATTTCAAACAGCACTATGACACAAACACCAATTACACTGAATGTGTGAAAAGCAGCAGAACAAAGTTTCAAACTCAGAAATTTGGAGTACAGCCAGGATTGATTTTACCACAACAGCTTAAACTTAAGCCATGAAAAAACTTTCTTCCAACTGAATACAAGCTTGTGTTAGATTCAGTGGACAATACATATTTTAAGGTTAAACTTTCACTTCATACTAGAAAAATAATGCTGGTACATGTGTGCAATTCACAGGCTGCTTTAACAGCATACCAGGGTGCCAGCAGAAGGAAAGAAAAGCTTCTCCATCTTGATTCTCCCTGACCTGACAGAGTTACCTGAAATAGAATCAACCAGGTTGGAAAAGACCTTTGAGATAAAGTCCAACCTATTACCTAACACATAACATCTATTTCCCAATACCTAACAACCTATGACCTAATACCTAACACCTCCTGAGAACTAAACCATGGCTCCAAGTGCCACATCCAGCCCTTTTTGAACACCTCCGGGGACGGTGACTCCACCACCTCCCTGAGCAGCACATTCCAATGGCCAGTAACTCTTTCTGGGAAGAACTTTCTCCTCACCTCCAGCCTAAACCTCCCCTGGTGCAGCTTGAGACTGTGTCCTCTTGTGCTGGTTGCCTGGGAGAAGAGACCAACCCCCACCTGGCTACAACCTCCCTGCAGGAAGCTGTAGACAGCCATAAGGTCTCCCCCTGAGCCTCCCTCTTCTCCAGGTTAAACAACCCCAGCTCCCTCAGCCTCTCCTCATAGGGCTGTGCTCCAGACCTCTCCTCATCCTCATTGTCCTTCTCTGGACACGTTCAAGTCCTTCTTAATGTCCTTCTTAAATTGAACCCAGAACTGGGCACAGTACTCAAGGTGTGGCCTAACCAGTGCTGAGCACAGGGCAGGATGACTTCCCTGTTCCTGCTGGCCACACTATTGCCGATGCAGGCCAGGATGCCGCTGTTACTGCTGGCAGTGTCAGCGTCCCCGGGCAGGGCAGAACTCCAGCTGTGGCCCTGCGGAGACTGACTTCAATATTCCTTCAACATCGCTCTACTGTTTAAACATCAACTACTACTGAACCAGAAGGAAGAGAAAATTCTGTCCTGTTTCACTGCCTTCCTCTGCGCTTTCACAGCACCACAAGCGCACACAGCTGCGCGGTGGAACCTCTCCGGTTCCTCTTCTCGCTGGGTCTCCACCCTGGGGCTGGAGTGCGCTGCCAACCACACCTCAGGGATCGAAGCCGCGGCTAGGCCCGGGCACACAGGTACCCCACCCCCACCCCCAGCCCCCGCCCAGGAGCCCGTCCCTCACCTCCAGTTTCTGCAGCTCCCACACGCACAGCGGCACCACTACCAGCAGCCCCACGATGTACAAGAGCACCACCAACGGCCGGATCCATCGCCGCCAGTTCCCGCAGGTGCACGGCATGGCCGCGGCCAGGTCCCCTCCCCGCCTCGCCACGCTGGCCACACGGACCCGGGGCCCGCAGCACCTCAGCGAGCCGGCGCCGGGCCCGGCACCCCCGCGGGGCGCGCATTACCGGCGGAGCCGTCCGAACATCAGCGTCCAGCTCAGCTCCTCACCGCCAGAGCATCAGCGCCCAGCTTAGCTCCTCAGCGCCCGGCCCTGCCCCGACCCACCGCGGCACCGCCCCGCGCACACGCCCCGGCCGCACTTCCTCCCAGCAGCGCCCCCGGCTGGCCCGCCCCGGCCCCAGCGGCCGCGCCGATTGGCTGTTCGCCCTGCTCATCACCGCCCACTGGCGCCCGTGGACAATGGCAGGGCCGGCGAGACCGGGGTCGGCACCGCCCCGGAAGGGAGTTCCGCGATTGGAGCCCCGCGGTTGCAGCCCCGCGATTGGAGCCCCGCGATTGGAGCCCCGCGGTTGCAGCCCCTCGATTGGAGGCCCGCGCCTCGAGCCGCGCGCCTCGCGCAGTTCTGTCAGCGTGCTGCCGTTCCCGCCCTGTCCGTGCTGGCGCTGGAGGCAATGCGTGTAGCCCGCTGCAGGCGGCTTCTCTTGGGCACCAAGGCGGCCGTGCCACCTGTGAGGGGAATCACAGAGTCGTTTTGTGGCAAAAGACCTTTAAGGTCGTCGAGTCCAAACGTTCTCTAGTTCTGCCAAGCCTGGTGCGAAGACCTGGCTCTCCGCACCACGTCTCTGCCCGTTTTAAACACCTCCTTGCAGGAGGTTGAAAGGCTTGGGGCTGTTCAGCCTGGAGAAGAGAAGGCTCCAGGGAGGCCTTAGAGCTACGTTTCAATATCCGAAGAGGACATGCAGGAAGGACTGTTTAGAAAGTCTTGTAGTGATAGGCCAAGGAACAATGGTTTTGAACAGAAGCAGGGTTGGACATCAGGAGGAAGCTCTTTACTGTGAGACTGGTATAACACTGGAACAGGTTGCCCAGGGATGTGGCAGCCTGATCTAGTTGGAGGTGTCCTTGCTTGCTGTCATGACCTGTGAGAGTCCGTTCCAACCCAATGCATCTCTAAACCTTCAGGGCTGGGCATTCACTCTTCTGCCTGGAGGCTATTGCTGGTCTGGACAACAGAGCAGGGAAACGCAGGCCGGGCCAGGCCTGTGGGCACGCAGGAGAGCTGGGCTGTGGAGGTGGATGTCAGGAGGTGCGCAGGCAGGCAGCAGTTGCAGGAGCTGAAGGTCACACAGACAGCTGCTGGCACTTCCCAGCCAGATGAAGCCTCTGCAAACAGGAGCCCCTATGGCCACTCCCCTGCGGGCAGGACAGAGCAACCTGGTGCAGGGAGCCCTGAAAAGCTCCGAGGGTGGATGACAGGTTCCAACATCAAGACTCCAGCAGCTGTATGAATAGCATGAGATGTGTTGTGTTTCAAGTACTTGTTGGACATTTACCTTTTTTTTTGCTTTGAAAGTGCCTTGTGAGGACAGCCAAAATGCCAGTGAGCTCCACAGTGATCACTGACAAAACACAGGACCTTGGGTCAGGGTATTGGTGATATCCTGCCAAATACCTGAGGAACTGCAGCTGTAAATGCCTGGAGGAAGGCAGATTTCAGTTTGAAGTGTGACTGAGAAGTAGAAATCATATGGAGTAAAAGGTACTAAAGAAGAGTGACTGGGGTCTCCCTATTTTTTTTTCCTCTCTCTAGCTGAAGTCCTCAGTTGAGGTTTTTTTTTCCCTTTCTCTCTTTCCTTCTCCCTTTCCTTCCTTCTCCCTTTCCTTCCTTCTCCTCCTTCCTTCCTTCTCCTCCTTCCTTCCTTCTCCTCCTTCCTTCCTTCTCCTCCTTCCTTCCTTCTCCTCCTTCCTTCCTTCTCCTCCTTCCTTCCTTCTCCTCCTTCCTTCCTTCTCCTCCTTCCTTCCTTCTCCTCCTTCCTTCCTTCTCCTCCTTCCTTCCTTCTCCTCCTTCCTTCCTTCTCCTCCTTCCTTCCTTCTCCTCCTTCCTTCCTTCTCCTCCTTCCTTCCTTCTCCTCCTTCCTTCCTTCTCCTCCTTCCTTCCTTCTCCTCCTTCCTTCCTTCTCCTCCTTCCTTCCTTCTCCTCCTTCCTTCCTTCTCCTCCTTCCTTCCTTCTCCTCCTTCCTTCCTTCTCCTCCTTCCTTCTTCCTCCTCCTTCCTTCCTTCTCCTCCTTCCTTCCTTCTCCTCCTTCCTTCCTTCTCCTCCTTCCTTCCTTCTCCTCCTTCCTTCCTTCCTTCTCCTCCTTCCTTCCTTCTCCTCCTTCCTTCCTTCTCCTCCTTCCTTCCTTCTCCTCCTTCCTTCCTTCTCCTCCTTCCTTCCTTCTCCTCCTTCCTTCCTTCTCCTCCTTCCTTCCTTCTCCTCCTTCCTTCCTTCTCCTCCTTCCTTCCTTCTCCTCCTTCCTTCCTTCTCCTCCTTCCTTCCTTCTCCTCCTTCCTTCCTTCTCCTCCTTCCTTCCTTCTCCTCCTTCCTTCCTTCTCCTCCTTCCTTCCTTCTCCTCCTTCCTTCCTTCTCCTCCTTCCATTCCTCTGCATTGCAATTATTTGCCCAATATTTTGACTATTAAGTTACCCATGGTACTTTATTGAAGTGATGAAGGTCTGTATGTTGTTCATTTTTTTAAGAGTTGCTATCTCTGTATTGTGGAAATGACAAGAAACATCTTTTCATTGGATGTATGCCTGGAGAAAGGACATTTCCTACTCAGTAAATTGTAAAGCCTCAAAACCTGTCAGGCTGCTTGTCCTAGGGTTGACCTTATTGCTCTCTACAGCTTCCTGAAAGGAGGTTGTAGCCAGGTGAGGCTTGGTCTCTTCTCTCAGGCAAGCAGCACCAGAACAAGAGGATAGAGTCTCAAGCTGTGCCAGGGGAAGTTTAGGCTCGAGGTGAGGGGAAAGTTCCTCACAGAAAGCATAATTGGCCATTGGAATGGCCTGCCCAGGGAGGTGGTGGAGTGCCCATCCCTGGAGGCATTCAAGAAAGGCTTGGATGTGGCACTTGGAGCCATGGTTTAGTTGTCAGGAGGTGTTAGGTATTAGGTCATAGGTTGGACTTGCTGATCTCAAAGGTCTTTTCCAACCTGGTTGGGGGCTGTCATCAGTTCGAAGGAATTGATCTTTGTTATGGAAATGCTGCCATCACTTCCTGATTACATTCTTGTTCCTTTCTATATAAAGGCTCCATAGGCCTCTATAGAGCCTACATTGGCCTCTGTAGAGGCTACAATGGTCAATATAGAGGCTCCATAGGCCTCTACAGGGGCTACCACAGTCCATATGGAGGCTCCATTGGCCTCTATAGAGGCTCCCACGGCCTCTGTAGAGGCTCCATCAACCTCTATAGCGGCTCCCAAGGGCTCTATAGAGGCTCCCATGGCCTGTACAGAGGGTCCAACAGTCAATATAGAGGCTGCCATAGGCCTCTGTAGAGGCTGCCATAGGCCTCTGTAGAGGCCTCTGTAGAGGCTGCCATAGGCCTCTATAGAGGCTACCAAGGTTTATATAGAGGCTCCATCGGCCTCTATAGAGGCTCCATCGGTCTTTAGAGAGGCTCCAACGGTCAATATAGAGGTTCCATAGGCTTCCATAGAGCTATGTAGGGCTCTATAGAGGCTGCATGGGGCTCTATAGACTCTAATTAGAGCTTTATAGAGGCTCCATTGGCCTCTATGGAGGCTCCATAGGACATGATAGGGCTTCACAGTGCTCTGTTGAGTCCCCATAGGGCTCCATAGAGGCTATTTTGGGCTCTATACAGCATCTATAGAGGCTCTTTAGGGCTCTGTAGCGGGTCCATAGGGCTTTTTAGAGGCTCATAGTGCTCCACATGGGTCTACAGAGGCTCCCTTGGGCTAGGCTTGGCTCGGCTAGGCAAAGTGAGGCCAGGGTGGGGTAGGCAAGGCTAGGCTAGGGTGGGGTAGGTTCTACATGGCTACATAGGCATCTCTAGAGGATCCACAGGGCTACATAGGTCTCTACAGAGGCTTCATGGGGCTCTACAGAGGTTCTATAGAGGCTCCTTTGGGATCTATAGAGGCTGCATTGAGCTCTATACAGGCTTTATGGAGGCTGCTTTGGGCTCTGTAGAGGCTCCATATGGGCTCCATAGGCTCTATAAGGTTCAATAGTGGCTCCATAGGGATCCATAGGGTTCTATAGAGGCTGCAATGGGCTCTCTAGAGGCTCCATAGGGTTTCATAGGGCTCCTTAGAGGCTCCATAGAACTCCATAGGGCTCCATAGAGGCTTGATAGGGCTTCGAAGGCCTCCATAGAGGCTCCACAGTGCTCTGTAGTGGCTCTATAGAGCCTTCATAGGGCTTCATAGGGCTCTGTAGAGGCTCTATATGGCTTCATAGGGCTCTATTGAGGCTCCATAGTGCTCTGTAGAAGCTCTATAGTGCCTCCTTAGGGCTTCATAGGGCTCTATAGAGGCACCATTGAACTCTACAGAGGCTGCTTTGGGCTCTATTGAGGCTCTATGAGGCTTCATAGGGCTCTATAGAGGCACCATTGAACTCTACAGAGGCTGCTTTGGGCTCTATTGAGGCTCTATGAGGCTTCATAGGGCTCTATAGAGGCTGCATTGGGCTCTGTAGAGGCTTCATAGGGCTTTCTAGAGGCTCCATAGGGCTTCATAGGGCTCTCTAGAGGCTCCATAGAACTCCATAGGGCTCTATAGAGGCTGTATTGGGCTGTATAGAGGCTGCATTGGGCTCTATAGAGGCCCTAAAGAGGCTCCTTAGGGCACTATAGAGGTTGCATTTGGTTCTATAGAGGCTCTATAGACACTCCTTAGGTCTCTATAGAGATTCTATAAAGGCTCTAGAGAGGCTCCATAGGGGTCTATAGATGCTCTATAGTGGCTCCATAGGTGTCTATAGAATCTGTATAGAGGCTCCATAGGGCTCTATATATGCTCTATAGAAGCTGCATAGGGCTCTATATATGCTCTATAGAAGCTGCATAGGGCTCTATATATGCTCTATAGAGGCTCCATAGGGCTCTATAGAGGCTCCATAGGGCTCTATAGAGGCTCCATGGGGCTCTATATATGCTCTATAGAGGCTCCATAGGGCCACATAGGGCTCTGTAGTGCCTCCTTAGGGCTGTATAGTGGCTCTGTAGAGGCTCCATAGGGCTCTATTGGGCTCTATAGAGGATCCTTAGGGCTCTATAGAGGCTCCATTGGGCTCCATGGGGCATTATAGAGGATACACAGGACTCTATGGAGGCCCATTAGGGCTCTATAGTGGCTCTATAGAGGCTCCATGGGGCTACATAGAGGCTGCATTTGGATCCAGAAGCATCTGTAGCCAGCAGCTGGGGTGTCACTCAAGGTACAGCTTTATTTTCATGTTTACTCAGATTTTGCTTGTTAGGTAGCCCAGGATTCCTGTTAGTTGTCTGTTATCACTTGGCTGTTTGGCATTTTAAAACACCAGCTCCTGTTGCAGTGGAGTTAACAGACATCTCTCTTTGCTTGGCAAAGCACTGTTAAGAGTTTGATTCATTCGGTTTATGTATGATGCCTCAGAATATTTCAAGCAATGTAACAGTAGGGACTGTGTAAAAGGAAGCAGTGGACATGGCACAATCAAATGTGAGATATTCAAGTGTGGAGATATTGAAGATCCATCTGGATGCATTCCTGTGTGATCTGGTATAGGTGATTGTGCTCTGGCAGGGGGTTGGAGTGGATGATCTTTCACAGAATGATCATAGGATGGGTTGAGTTGGAAAGGACCGCAGGATCACAGGCTCACAGGATATTAGGGGTTGAAAAGGACCTCTGGAGATCATTGAGTCCAACTGCCCTGCCAGAGCAGGACCATATAATCCAGCACAGGTCACACAGGAACACATCCAGATGGGTCTTGAAAGGCTCCAGAGAAGGAGACTCCACAACTTCTCCGGGCAGCCTGGTCCAGTGCTCTGTGACCCTCACAGTGAAGAAGTTCCTCCTCATGTTGAGGTGAAACCTCCTGTGCTGTAGTTTATATCCATTGCCCCTTGTCCTATGCCAGGGTACAACTGAGCAGAGCCTGTCCCCTCCCTCTTGACCCCCAGCCCTCAGAGATTTATAAACATTTATTAAATCCCCTCTCAGTCTTCTCCAGACTAACCAGCTCTAGGTCTTTCAGCCTCTCCTCATAGGACAGTGCTCAGTCCCTTCATCATCCTCATAGCACTCCACTGGACTCTCTCCAGCAGATCCCTGTCCCTCTTGAACTGGGGAGCTCAAAAGTGGATGCAGTATTCCAGGTGAGGTCTCACCATGGCAAAGGAGACAGGGAGGAGAACCTCCCTGGATCTTCCGGACACACTCCTCTTAATGCACCCCAGGATCCCATTGGCCTTCTTGGCCACAAGGGCACATTGCTGTCCCATGGAGAGCTTGTTATCCACCAGCACTCCCAGGTCCTTTCAAGGTCTCTTCCAGCCCCTAACATTCTGTGATTCTGTAAATAACCCTCACACATGGCTCCTCAGAAGGGCACATCTATCATTCCTGTGGAAGAATGGGAAGAATGCATGCCAAATGTTTGGAAATCCAGCCAGATCATTGTGCCTCTTGGATCATTCTTGCCTCCTGGTTCCCAAAGCCAGGCTCTGCCTGTAGAATTCTCCAATACAAAAGCCTCTCTGGAATGTTATCAGGTGTGGCTCGCAGTAGAGAACAAACAATGCTGAGGTTGGTTTAACAGAGCTGAATGTCCTGGTGAAGGACAATTGAAACTCACGAGGAAGAGAACTATTGGGTATGATTTGTTAAGGCTGCACTTCTTCAGTGTGAGAGTGACAGAGCACTGGAGCAGGCTGCCCAGAGAGGTTGTGGAGTTTCTTTCTCTAGAGACATTCAAAACCCACCTGGATGCGTTCCTGAGTGACCTGCCCTAGGTGATCCTGCTCTGGCAGGGGGGTTTGGACTCAATGATCTTTCAAAGTCCCTTCCAGTCCCTCTCATTCTGTGATTCTGTGTGTGATTTTGTGCTTTTCTGTTGAGAAGTTAGGAGCCCCAGTCTAGTTGAGGATGTTCCTGCTGACTGCAGGGAGGTCAGACTGGATGACCTTTGGAGGTCCCTTCCAGCCCAGCCCATTCTATGATTCCCATTGTAAATTCCCTTTGTTACCACTGAAGTTTTGTTTCCAGTGGGAATTCCCAAACTCTGCTATGTAAGTTATTCCAGGACAGGATCTCTGGCCTGATGGAGAAGCGGGCAGTACTGTTGCTTAGGTTGTATCTGCTGTCAGAGTTCCTTCAGAAAATAGTTCTGAACTGTGATTAAAAAAAGAAAAGAAGCCAAAACAACCCTCTGCCATCTCTTGCCGTGCAGCTACAGCTTTTACACACAGGATCCACACCCATCTGGGATTGCTGTCAGAGTTTCCACTGCTGAAACCTCTCTTTTCTTTCACTCCCCATCCTTGTAGAGGCTTTCTGTAGAGTTACAGCTAAGGATGGTGCCTGTAGGTGGGGCACAAGGACTATTTCTGGGCAAGTTGTCATCTCAGCCAATAACCTGGAAAAGGATCTCCAGGATTTTCCATGCAGCCATCCTGCATTTCACAGCCATCTCTATGAGAGGCCCTGCAAAAATCTCTAAGTGGGGGCTGATGCAAAATGTTGTTTTAACACAATATAAGCAGCATTTCATTTCCACTTTCTCTTGATTGCTGCCTCTTTCAAACAGCTGCCTGATGGTGCTGAGTCCTTGACTGGCAGCAAACCAAGCACGTTAAAGTGCTGTAAGAGATGCCTTTTGGATGACTAAATTAGTAGTTTTATTAACTAAGTACTTAGTTACTACTAAGTACTTAGTATAGCCCTGTCCTCCTGTTCCCCAGATAAAGCTGCTCAGATGAAACAGAAGAGAAACCAGAGATGTTTGTTTGGGCTTTTTTTTCCCTCTTGGGAAATGAAAGCAAACAAACTGCACCTAGTGTATGTTGTATGTTCTGCCTGAAAATAGCTACATTGGTGCAGACTCAGAAGCATGGTTTTGCTTAAATGATCATAGACTCATAGAGTCATAGGATGGCCCTGGCTGGAAGGGACCTCCGAAGCTCATCCAGTCCAATCCCCTCTGCAGTCAGCAGGGACACCCCCAACTACATCAGGTTGCCCAGGGCCTCATTGAGTCTCGAATATCTCCAGGGAAGGAGATTTAATCATAGAATCATAGAATGGCTTAGGTTGGAAGGGACCTTAGAGATCATCTGCTCCAACCTCCCTGCCATGGGCAGGGATGCTTCTCAACTAGACTTCGCTTCTCAAGGCCTCATCCAATCTGTCCTTGAACACCTCAAGGGAAGAGGCATCCACAGATGGAATGGAATGGAATGGAATGGAATGGAATGGAATGGAATGGAATGGAATGGAATGAAATGAAATGGAACGGAATAGAATAGAATAGAATAGAATAGAATAGAATAGAATAGAATAGAATAGAATAGAATAGAATAGAATAGAATAGAATTAACCAGGTTGGAGTGTCAGCCACCTCCCTGGTCAATCTGTTCCAGTGATCCACCACCCTCATAGTAAAGAACTTCTTTCTGATATCCAATCTAAATCTGCCTTTCTTTAGTTTGAAGCCAGTTCCCTTCATCCTGTCCCTGCAGGCTTCTGCAAACAGTCTCTCTCCATCCTTCTTGTTGCCCCTTCAGCTACTACCAGGCTGCTATTATGTCTCCCCAGAGCCTTGTCTTCTCCAGGCTGAACACCCCCAGCTCCCTCAGCCTATCCTTGTAGCAGAGGTGCTCCAACCCCTGATCATTTTTGTGGCCCTCCTCTGGACCCTCTCCATCAGGTCCATGTCCTTCCTATATTGAAGGCTCTGGACTTGTACACAGTACTCCAGATGAGGTCTCACCAGAGCAGAGTAAAGTGGTAGAATTACCTCTCTGGATCTGCTGGCCACACTGCTTTTGTGCTGCCATTGGCCTTCTGGGCTGCAAGCTCACACTGCCTGCTCATGTCCAGCTTCTTGACCATCAGCACCCCCAAGTCCTTTTCCTCAGGGCTGCTCACATATGTAGAACCAATTTCCAACCCTTCCATGTTCCTGAATCAGCTCACTGTTGTTCTTTGACATTTCCTTCCAATATCACTACTTCAGTCTTAGTTGTTAAAGAAAGTGATAGATGAAGGATGCCGGAGGAGTTTTTGTGCAGCCATGACAGAGCTGTTGTGGAAATCAAGTCCCATAGAACAGTGTCAGTAACCACTAGGATGTGCTGTTGGCCTAAAATTGAAGCCCTGGCGTTTGAGAGGCTGAAGCTTCGAAAGTCTCAAGTGTGATTTAAACTTAACCCCTAATAACTCTAATTTTTGAGATTCCAGAGATGAAGTACAAATTACATATATATTTGGTAAAGAAAATAATGGGATACTTGATTGATAGGAAAGTTTTCCCATCATACAGTTATCCTTAGCAGGCATCCTTGGAGTGATAGGCAAATGTAGAAATGGAAGAGAAAAGGAAAAAGAAAGAGAAGGAGAAAAAGAAGAAAGAAAAACGGAGAACGAGAGAATAAAGGAGAGGAATAGAATAGAATTAATCAGGTTGGAAGAGACCTTTGAGACCATTGTGTCCACCCTATCATCCAACACTATCTAATCAATGGCACCAAGAGAATATGACTTTCAGGAGAATAGGACTGTTTCAGTTGGAAAGAAGTTACCACAACTCCCTCCAGTAGTTCCCTGTCTCTCTTGAACTGGGGAGCCCAGAACTGGAGGCAGTAGGCCAGATGTAGCTTCACCAGGGCGAAGCAGAGGGGCAGAAGTACTTCCCCCAACCTTGCTGGCCACACACTTAGAATTAGAATCATAGAATTGTCAGGGTTGGAAGGGACCTCAAGGATCAGCCAGTTCCAACCCCCCTGCCAGGAGCAGGAACACCTCACACTACAACAGGTTGCTCACAGCCACATCCAGCCTGGCCTTCAAAACCTCCAGGCATGAGGCTTCCACCACCTCCCTGGGCAACCTGTGCCAGTGTCTCACCACCCTCCTGGGGAACAACTTCCTCCTAACATCCAATCTCAATCTCCCCACTTCTAGTTTTCCTCCATTCCCCCAGTGCTATCACTCCCTGACACCCTCAAAAGTCCCTCCCCAGCTTTCTTGGAGCCCCCTTCAGATCCTGGAAGGCTACAAGAAGGTCTCCTTGGAGCCTTCTCTTCTCCAGACTAAACAGCCCCAACTCCCTCAGTCTGTCTCCGTAAGAGAGGAGCTCCAGCCCTCTGCTCAACCTTGTGGCCCTTCTCTGGACACCTTCCAGCACTTCTTAATATTCATTTAGTATGGGCAATGCTGTTACTGGTCGTGGCTAAGTGATCCTGTAAGCCTTAGGTCTCATTTGAGCATTTGGCTTACCTGCTGCTTCAAGCTTGCCTAATAATTAAATGCAGGTTTCCCAATCATTTGTTCTAACACTCTTCCAAAACTGAGGTTTACTAACCAGAAGTTTTGGTTATGCTTCCTCTGTTATTTATCTCTAAGTGTTGCTTAAAGTCTGCCAGGCTTGAAAGGCAGCCCTGCAAAGTGGTGTGTCTGATCTCCACATAAACCCCGACACATCATGAACCACTTGAAAAACAAAAGGTCATTGGTCAGTTAAAATGTGTCAGCATAACGACTCCTGCTCCTGAAGGGGGAGGATTTTCTCTCTTTTCTTTCTTCTGAGAGGCATCAAATGAGTTCTGAGTTGAAGCCGAGAGCCAGGAATTCCTCCATTCTAATTCTGATGCTCACCCAGTCATAGCCTATGGCAATTTCTCACATTTTTCTTTTAATAGATGTGAGATGGAAATATTTGTCCAGGGGCAATGTGAAGATTAATTAGTTAATATTTATAAATCATTCTGAAAATCACCACGATGCAGATACAATGATTATTTCTGAGCAGCTGATTCTAATCTAGGATGGGGCCCAGCAAAGGACATAAACACCTAATGCTGCAGTCAGGTGGAATTTAGATGCCCTGGGTCAGAATTGCAGGCCTAAAACTGTTTACACATCTGTCACATAACCCTGGAGGTACCTAAGTTTGATTGAGAGCTCAGACATTCTTTGTTATGAGGTGCATAAAATACTCCAGCAGTGCTCGTTCGTGTTCTCAAAGGTAATTAAGCCTTAGTAGGACTGAGCAGCCTTGTAATTAGCTCAAGCTAATGCCTAGTGCGTGTCCAGAAGTGAGGCATTCCTCTGCCTGTCAGCCTGGAGAGCTCAGTCCAGGAGGTGAGCTCTGAAAATGAGCAGTAAGCCAGGACCCTGCAGCCACAGCTGGCCTCACAGTGGAAAAAATCTGTTTCCCTTCAGACTGGAGCTCAGTGCTCAGAACAGACAGAAACATGGATGAGAGCCAGGCTTAATTCCCTTGTCTGTCTGACAGGACTCAACCCCTCCTTTGGACCACGATTTAGGCAGCAGACTTTATAGACGGCAGGAAGGATTCTTCCATCTTCCATTTCACATTCCAGAGAAGATATTCACTATCCACAGTCAGCATTCAGGTCTTGCAGCTGTGGCACGTTGGTGAGAAAGAGGAACTGTTGTCAGATTTTACAGAAAACAGAGAAATCACAGAATGTTAGGGGATGGAAGGGACCTCTGGAGATCATAGAGTCCAACCCCCCTGCCAGAGCAGGTTCACCTGAAGGTGGTCACAAAGGAACACATCCAGGGAGGTCTTGAATGTCTCCAGAGATGGAGAATCCACCACCTCTCTGGGCAGCCTGCTCTAGGACTCCATCACCCTTAAATTACAGAAGTTCCTCCTTAAATGGAGCTGCTTCTGTTCCAGTTTGTGCCTTTTGCCCCTTTTCCTGTCACCGGGCACCACTGAAAAAGCCTGGCCCCATCCTCCTGACACCCAGCCTTATAAGCATTGATGAGATCCCCCACCCATTCTTTTGTTTTCCAAACTCAAAAGCCCCAATTCTCTCAGTCTTTCCTCACAAGAGTGATGTTGTAGCCACTCATCAGGGTCATCTCTGCTTCCTTATCTACAAGGTCAGGGCAGCCAGGCAGCTGCCTTTTAGACAGCATCCCACAGCTTTGAACTTACAAGTATAACATCTTCTTTCTTACCTGCCTGATCTCTTAAAGGGGACTTAGATCCTGCTGGTCCAATTCCCACAAGATCATAGAATCATAGAATCATAGAATCAATAAGGTTGGAAAAGACCTCAAAGATCATCAAGTCCAACCTGTCACCCAACACCTCCTGACTACTAAACCATGGCACCAAGTGCCACATCCAATCCCCTCTTGAACACCTCCAGGGATGGGGACTCCACCACCTCTTTGGGCAGCCCATTCCAATGGCTAACAACTCTCTGTGTGAAGAACTTTCTCCTCACCTCCAGCCTAAACTTCCCCTGGCACAGCTTGAGCTTCCCCTCTCAGTCTTTCTTTTCCAAACTCAAAAGTTCCAATTCTCTGTCTTTCCTCACAAGAGTGATGTTCTAGTCTTTGTTGCCCTTTTCTGTGAGCTCTCCAGCAAGTCCCTGTCCTTCTTGAACTGGGGAGCCCAGAACTGGAAACAATATTGCAGTTGAGGCTGTACCAGGGCAGAGCAGAGGGGAGGAGAACCTCCCTCAACCTGCTAAGTATTCAGTCCTCCATAAGCATGAAAGTAGTTGTAGGAGTTGGGACTAGAACATGGGGTGGAGTGCTGCTCTGTGAGTGCCTGCTCATATTAGCCTGCTCCCAACACAACACCATGACTTCTGTGGGTGCACCAGCTGCAAAAACTTTCTTTCACACACTGTATAAAACCTCTAAGCTCTGGATGCAATTATGGAGGCCAGGATGCAAAATGAAAATCAGATGGTGTGATACTTAGGAGTGCAGTGCTTTGTCTTCTAGATCTGCCCTAGGTTCAGCAATAGGGACCTGTCAGATTCACAGAATTGTGGAATGGTTTGGGTTGGAAGGGACCTTAAAGGTCATCCAGTTCCATCCTCCTTTCATGGGCAGGGATACCTCCTACTGGACGAGTCTGTTCCAATGCTCTGAGGGCCTCACAGTGAAAAAATTCCCCTCATGTTGAGGTGCAACTTCCTGTGCTGTAGTTTATATCCATTGCCCCTTGTCCTATCCCAGGGTGCAGGTGAGCAGAGCCTGTCCCCTCCCTCTTGACCCCCAGCCCTCAGGTATTTCTAAAGATTTATTAAATCCCCTCTCAGGGTTCTCCAGACTAAATAGCCCCAGGGCTCCCAGCCTCTCCTCACCAGGCAGTGCTCCACTCCCTGCATCATCCTTGTAGCCCTCCCTTGGACTTTCTCCAGCAGATCCCTGTCCCTCTTGAACTGGGGAGCCCAAAAGTGGATGCAATATTCCAGGTGAGAGTAGAGGGGAGAAGAACTTCCTGGGATCTACTGGACACATTCCTCTTAGCATTAGGACTGGAAGATGATCATCCCACCAAGTGCATTCTACAAAGGGATAGCTATTAATGGGGGGAAAAAGAAGAATGAAGACTTTTTCAGTAACCATGAACCCCCATGAAACCTTTCCTTCTAAAGCAAAACTGCTCTTTAAACATGATAACATTAGAGGGTTTTTTTGGGTGCCTGTAACAAATTCCTTGCTTTTGTGCTACAGTCTAGAGGAAACCATGAAACAGACTGAAGCTCCCTGAACTGGGCCTCTGAAAAAAAAAAAAAAAAAAAAAAAAAGCAAACCAACAAATAAATAAAAGAAAAGCTTTTCCCTAATTTAAAGTGGATTTTAAGGCCTCCCGAGTCCTTCTGGCACATCATTCTCAGCCCCTTATGGACTGGGAGGCTGCCAAGCAGCTTTTTTTCCCACAAAACCCCACTAAACTTTTGAGTACTGGACAGAAGAGTAGTGCAATTCCCAAAGAGAGGTTTTCACTCCAGGATTCCAAAGTACCTCCTCTCTAGAAACCCAGCCAGGTTTTCCCCTTGCTTTTCTTACAAAACACCAGAAATCCGGCTCTGTGGTTTAGGCTGGTTTAGCACTTTGCTTTTTCTCTGTTGAAGAAATTGTCTTTTAGCAGTGATGTGTTTCCTAATCCAGTTTGAAGATCAGATGTTCTTACTCTGATGCAAGCAGGCTTTGATTTTGCCAGATGTTAGACAATACTTCCATGGACTTGCTCCACACCATAATGGTTTTCTAGCTGCAAAGTATTTAGACACACATTGCCCAGAAGAAGAATCATAGAATCATAGAATCAACCAGGTTGGAAGATCCTTCAGAGGTCATCAAGTCCAACCTGTGACCTAATACTTAGCACCTTCTGACAACTAAACCATGGCTCCAAGTACCACATCCAATCCTGTTTGGAAAATCTCCAGGGACAGGGACTCCACCATCTCCTGGGCAGCTCATTCCACTCTTTCTGGGAAGAGTTTTCTCCTCACCTCAAGCCTAAAGTTCCCCTGGTGCAGCTTGAGACTGTGTCCTCTTGTTCTGTTGTTGGTTGCCTGGGAGAAGAGACCAACCCCCACCTGGCTACAACCTCCCTTCAGGTAGTTGTAGACAGCAATAAGGTCTCCCCTGAGCCTCCTCTTCTCCAGGCTGTTAAACACACCCAGCTCCCTCAGGCTCTCCTCACAGGACTGTGCTCCAGACCCCTCCCCAGCCTTGTTGCCCTTCTCTGGACACATTCAAGTGTCTCAATGTCCTTCTTAAATTGAGGGGCCCAGAACTGGACACAGGACTCAAGGTGTGGCCTAATCAGTGCTGAGCACTGGACAGAATGACTTCCCTGCTCCTGCTGGCTGCACTATTGCTGATCCAGGCCAGGATGCCATTGACCTTCTTGGCCACCTGGGCTCACTGCTGACTCATATTCAGCTGCTGTCCACCAGTACCCCCAGGTCCCTTTCTGCCTGGCTGCTCTCAGCCACTCTGACCCCAGCCTGTAATGTAAGAAATGTACTAGAGCAGTGTGGTGGGTTGAAATTAACCCCTGAGCCCCCCAACTAATTTGAGATAATTACCCCCAAAACAAAAGCAGCCAGACTTAGGTCAGTTTGGGATGGAAGCAAATGAAGCTCTACTTACAAGCCGACTAAAATCTAGAAATATGAAATGCCATGAGTATGTACAATATATACAGTATATGTGCAATATATACATTATATGTACCATATACACAATATATGTACAATATAGAGATATTTACAATTCATAAACCACACAGCAACTCCTCAGACCCCTCTGGATGGATCCAGGGGACTGTTCACCTCTTCTTCCACTCACTCCCTCCCTCCTTCGTCACACAGTAGTCAAAGCAGAGATCCCCTGGCAAGACCATGAGAGAGAGAGAGAAGAAAGTTGCAAGCAGAAGCAACAGAAGAAGAAAAAAGAGCAAGAACTGTTTATGCCTCTTTTCTATATCCCTATTAGAAAGCCAATGAATTCTCTAGACCTTATCATTGACCCTACCTGGAGTACTGCGTCCAGTTCTGGAGCCCCTATTACAAGAGGGATATGGAGGTGCTGGAACGTGTCCAGAGAAGCGCCATGAGGATGAGCAGAGGGCTGGAGCACCTCTCCTATGAGGACAGACTGAAGGAGTTGGGGCTGTTCAGTCTGGAGAAGAGAAGGCTCAGAGGTGACCTCATTGTGGCCTTCCAGTATCTGAAGGAGGCCTACAGGAAGGCTGGGGAGGGACTTCTCAGGATCTCAGGTAGTGATAGGACTAGGGGGAATGGAATGAAGCTGGAGGTGGGGAGATTCAGGCTAGATGTGAGGAAGAAGTTCTTCACCATGAGAGTGGTGAAGGCCTGGAATGGGTTGTCCATGGAGGTGGTTGAGGCCCTGTCCCTGGAGGTGTTTAAGACCAGGCAGGATGAGGCTCTGGCCAGGCTGCTCTAGTGTGGGGTGTCCCTGCCCATGGCAGGGGGTTGGAACTAGATGATCCTTGTGGCCCCTTCCAACCCTGACTGATACTATGATACTATGATACTATGATTGTTTTCCTTTTGCATCCAGTGGTAATTTATTTTACTTTCAGTCTTTGCAGTCAGGATCTAGGCTAAAGTTCTCCCTTCAAACAGTAACAAGGAGTCATGGGCCAAATGCAGCTCTTAGTGAGCATGGTTGGAGGAAGTGAATCCAAGTGGGTCTACAGCATTTCTTTGGACTGTTACACACTTCTAGACCTTGTCAACCTTCAGTGTTCTCTAACTTCCATTTTAAACAAGAAGAGCAGCTGCTGTTGGAAATGGAACTTTCCTACATAATTCCATTGTTAAAATTGTTTTCTCTCCTACACTTGTCCCTTAGCCCTGTGCTACTTGGAGTCTGCATAGCTTCATTTCATATTCCAGCTAGGAATATGGGTTTTGTTGTGTGTGCAGTAGTTTGCTGAAGCAGCTAAAAGCTAAAGCAGCAGGAAATTTCTTCCACTCTGTTTTGAAAGAAGTCCATGGGAGGTGGCAAAGAGAGGACAATTCAAGGCTGGAACTTTTGGTCTAGGGCAGTAATCACAGAATCACAGAAACATTCAGGTTGGAACAGACCCTCAGGGTCACCAAGTCCAACCATAAACCCTACTCTACAAGGTTCACCCCTAAACCATATCCCCAAGCACCACATCCAGCTGACCTTTAAACACCTCCAGGGTTGGCAACTCGACCACCTCCATACACATAAGGCCAGCCTTAGGCCTGGAGGACATTCACATTTGAAGTAGTGGAAGCAGTCAAAAGTTCAGCTGACTACATCCTGCTTAGTAGCAGTGATAAGCCAAAGATAAGAAAGGATCTCAGAGAGAAGGACGAGATAGGAAGAGACGTGTCAAGGACAAACTGTAGGCACCAAGTCAAAGAAACTGGAATTCAACACAGAGCTTCCAACTGCTCTCAGTTGTGTGTTAGGCTGTTTAGAGGAAGCTCCTGCAGCCCTTTGAATCTGCAGAGTTCTCAGGGTAATGGATAATGAAAAATAGCTAAGACTGAAAATCATAGAATCATAGAATTGTCAGGGTTGGAAGGGACCTCAAGGATCAGCCAGTTCCAAGCCCCCTGCCAGGAGCAGGAACACCTCACACTAGAACAGGTTGCTCACAGCCACATCCAGCCTGGCCTTCAAAACACCCAGGGATGAGGCTTCCACCACCTCCCTGGGCAACCTGTGCCAGTGTCTCACCACCCTCCTGGGGAACAACTTCTTCCTAACATCCAATCTGAATCCCCCCACTTCTAGTTTTGCTCCATTCCCACCCAGTCCTGTCACTCCCTGACACCCTCAAAAGTCCCTCCCCAGCTTTCTTGTAGCCCTTTTCAGATACTGGAAGGCTGCAAGAAGGGCTCCTTGAAACCTTCTCTTCTCCAGACTGCACAGCCCCAACTCTCTCAGTCTGTCTTCATAGCAGACAAGCTCCAGCCCTCTTCTCCTCCTCATGGCCCTTCTCTGGACCCCTTCCAGCCCCTCCACACCCTTCTTGTAGTAGGGGGATTCCGGAACTGGACGCAGTGCTCCAGGTGGGGTCCCACCAGTGTCTTGCAGATCACTGCTCATCATCAAGCTTGTAGTACTAAACATTAAGAAGTCTAATTTTTGATGTTTTATGCAATTGTTATGCAGCCTACGTTGCCATGGGCTTGGGGAGCATAGTTTTGGAAAAAAAAAATCAGAGTATTTATACAACATGTAGTTGAAGCAGCATTTGGAATAGATTTTTCAGCTCCCTGGTGAGCTCAAAATTGTTCTGGAGCTGCATTGTTTGTTTATTTGGGTTGGTCAATCCTTTTCCATTTTCCATCCTGGCACCACTGTAGCAAATTGCTGCTAACACGTCTGGAACCGTTAACCAGTTCTGGGCGTAGCGTGGCACTTCGGGTTACAAAGGCGTGGGGAAGGAATCTTGCTTGGGCTGAGACATACACAGGATGTTCAATTAATTATCTGTGATCAATTTTGAGAGTCAACAGGGAAAAAAAACCAATTATCTAATAAATTAAGCATCATGAGGCATTCTGAGACATTGGATTAAACATTCCTAGATATTAGATTAGACATTAGGAAGAGCTTCTTCTCCCACGAGGCTGGAAACTGAGCTCTCTCTCCTGTGCAGACAGACTGAGAGAGTTGGGGCTGTTCAGTCTGGAGAAGAGAAGGCTGCAAGGAGACCTAATTGTGGCCTTCCAATATCTTAAGAGGGCTACAAGAAAGCTGGGGAGAGACTTTTTAGGATGTCAGGCAGTGATGGGACTTGGGGGGAAGGGAGCAAAACTAGAAATGGGTAGATTCAGGTTGGGTGTTAGGAAGAAGTTCTTCCCCATGAGGGTGGAGAGACACGGGAACGGGTTGCCCAGAGAAGCTGTGAAGGCTCCAAGCCTGGAAATGTTCAAAGCCAGGCTGAATGGAGTCTTGAGCAAGCTGGTCTAGGAGGAGGTATCCCTACCCATGGCAGGGGTTTGGAACTGGATGATCTCTAGGGTTCCTTCCAACCTAAACCATTCTATGATTCTTATTTTGAATTCAAGGGAAGAATTACTGAAATTTCCTCGGAGATTAACCAAAAAAGTAATCTGCTGGTACCAAGTGGACCTTAATAAGAAGTGTGTCAGGTTGGCTTAGTTGTAGACAGCTCCTTTTCTTGGAACATTTAACTCTTTTTCATGTAACACATTTCCCATTTCATTTTACTGGGTGATTTTGTTTGCATCCAGAAGAACATTTCTGAAGTCACATAGCCATGGCAAAAACTGCAGTGTGGGGGATGACTGTACATGGCAGCTCTCATGCAGTGTTTGGTTAGTGCAGGCTGTGTTTTCCCAAAGCCTAGAAAGTACATCCTTAGAGCCCCTAAGATATGTAATCATCTTATAGAAGGTGAAATTTCCTGCCAGAAGGCAGGTCCCAGAGGTGTGTATCTCAGCAGAATTGCAAGGGTCTTCCATCTGTCTCAGCAGGCTAAACTACAGATGTATTTCTGTCTCGTATGCATCATTCTGTTTAACATCTTGATTGAAGACACAGAAGTGTGTCAGCAGAATGTTGGCAGATGGCACCAAGTTAGGTGGAGTGTTGATCTTCATGAGGGTAGGGTGGCTCTACAGAGGGACTTGGATAGATTGGATCCATGGCCATCATTAACAGGAAGAGCTTCAGCAAGGCCAAATACCAGGTCCTGCACTTGGGTCACAACAACCCCAAGCAATGGTCCAGTGTGGCTGGGGAGCTGCTGGCAGAAAGGGACCTGGGGGTTCTAATGGACAAGCAGCTGAATAGGAGTCTCTGAATATGAATCTACCCACTTCTAATTTTGCTCCCTGTCCCCAGTCCTACCATTACCTGACACCCCAGGAAGTCCCTCAGCAGCTTTCTTGTAGGCCCCCTTAAGAGAGGAGAGGATTTTGAAATAAGTACCTCACAGAATCAGTCAGGGTTTGAAGGGACCACTCAGTAAGTTCTACAGAGGCTGTTTCCCCCTCACTCTCATCACCACATTGCCACCCTTTGTCCTCATGTTTGGTCTGTGAGTGGGAGCTGCAGCCTCCAGCAGGGAGCAAGAGTGGCAAAAAAGAGGCCGAGACCTCCTGAGACCTCCCTTGTCACTGTTACTTAGGCTCTGCTTGGCCTTCCACTGGATGCAGATGGAATAAGGACCACCAATTAGTTTTGGCAGGCTTTGATTCCTATGCAAGCATCCAAAAACCAGTCTAAAGCATTCTGAAAAACACAGCATCTCACATCTGCTGGACACTTCACTCTTTTTTCCCCTTTAGTTAGAAAGTTTTGTACTTTATCATGCTGCTGCTAAGGTCAGTCAGCTCTTTGGGGAGGAGGAAGGTGATTTTTCCATCTAGGCTGAACTAGCTGAAAGTATGATTTGTGTGTGCCTGTGCATATATCCTTGCCACATAACAGAGGCAGCTATTGCTTTGGAAGCAATGGATGTTTGAAGTGTTGATGCTGGAAGAGGAAACTGTTAGCTTTTCATGACTTGTGGTTGGGATCAGTGCTGGTAAAGCCTAAAAATCATCAGTTCCAGGGTCTGCTTTTGCAGGGAGATGATTTTGTTTGTAGAAGTTTGTCTTTATTGCTCACTGTCTTATGTAGACAGAAAAGATTCTCTGAGCAATGGGATTGTTGATTTGCTGGTGTAGTGTGAATTTTGGGGTTCATCTAAACATCAGGTAAGTAACAGAGCAGAGGGATGCACACACAGCTTTTTTTCCTGCCTTAAGAGAAAAAAGGGGCAGCATACCTTGGTCATCTGCTCACTGCATGTGTCAGGATGTAAAGAGACCCCTCTGCTCCGCTCTGGTGAGACCCCACCTGGAGCACTGTGTCTAGTTCTGGAGTCCCTATTACAAGAAGGATGTAGAGGTGCTGGAAGGTGTCCAGAGAGGGGCCATGAGGATGAGCAGAGGCTGGAGCTCCTCTGCTATGGAGACAGACTAAGAGAGTTGGGGCTGTTCAGTCTGGAGAAGAGAAGGCTCCGAGGAGACCTTCTTGTGGCCTTCCAGTGTCTGAAGGGGGCTCCAAGAAAGCTGGGGAGGGACTTTTGAGGGTGTCAGGGAGTGATAGGACTGGGGGATGGAAAAAAACAAGAAATGGGTAGATTCATATTGGATGTTAGGAAGAAGTTGTTCCTCATGAGGGTGGTGAGACACTGGCACAGGTTGCCCAGGGAGATGGTGGAAGCCTCATCCCTGGAGGTTTTTGCAGCCAGGCTGGCTGTGGCTGTGAGCAACCTGCTCTAGTGTGAGGTGTCCCTGCCCATGGCAGGGGCCTTGGAACTGGCTGATCCTTGAGGTCCCTTCCAACCCTAACAACTGGTTCTATGAATGCAACCTGCTCACGGGGAAGCATTGCAACTCAGTTACTGTGACTTCTGAGATAGCTTGAGGATGAAGTGTTCTGGATAAAATTCAGCCAAGTCCCATTCCATACCATGCTCTTGAGCACTCCTGCAGAGCACCGTCAGAGGACTGTATTGAGGTTTGTAAGAAGTGAGCACAAGGTTGCAGGTATTTACACCACACATGTGTGTCACAGGGGAGGAAGGCACACACACACACAAAAAACACAACCACCCATTTCAAGAACTTCTTTTTTGTTTTTAATATGCTTTAGAAGGTTTGTGTGAATGTAAACATTTGGGGCACTTGTGCAGCAGAAGTCACTGTAGGCACTAGCATTTTGACCTGGGGAAGGCAAATATGCAGGATGATATCTTTCCCTGGAACGTTTAACGGATGTTTATAAAGGAGTGGAATTTTAATTGCTGCTCCTTAGCCCAGCAGCAGAGATGCTCCAGCTTCCCTAGCAGACTTGTGCATGAGGCATATTATATATGACACCACACTGCTAATTTTCCACTGCTCAATGAAAGGCTTATTGAAAGGTTTTTGAGCCAAACAAGGAATCAAAGAATCACCTGGTTGGAAAAGACCTTTTGAACATCAAGTCTAACCGTGACTGAACATAACATTATGAGCTTCAACAAGGCCAAATGCCAGGTCCTGCACTTGGGTCACAACAGCCCCAAGCAATGCTCCAGGCTTGGGGCAGTGTGGCTGGAAAGCTGCTGGCAGAAAGTGACCTGCGATTTCCAATGGACAAGCAGCTGAGTAGGAGCCAGCAGTGTGCCCAGCTGGCCAAGAAAGCCAAAGGCATCCTGGCTGGAATTAGTAATGCTGTGTCCAGCAGTAGCAGGGAGGTGGCTGTCCCCTGGTACTCAGCTCTGGTGAGGCCACACCTCAAGTATTGTGTCCAGTTTTGGACACCTCAATACCAGAGAGATGTGGAGGTCCTGGAGCCAGTGCAGAGGAGGGCAAGGTAGCTGTGAAGGGCCTGGAGAATAAATATGATGAGGAGAGACTGAAGGAGCTGGGGATGGTTAGGTTGAAAAAGAGGATGCTGAGGGGAGACCTCATTGCTGTCTACAAGTACCTGAAAGGATGTTGTAGAGAGGCTACTACTGGTCTCTTCTCATAGGAAGTTAGTGATAGAACAGGAAGGAACAGCCTCACAGTGCCACTGGGGAAGTTTAGACTGGAGATTAGGAAACATTTTTCCCAGCAAGAGTGATCAGGCATTGGAATGTGCTGGGCAGGGAGGTGGTGGAGTCACCAACCCTGGATGTTTTTAAAGGTCATTTGGGTGTGGTGCTTGGGGATGTGGGTTAGGGGTGAACCTTGTAGAGTAGGGTTAATGGTTGGACTTGATGATCCTGAGGGTCTTTTCCAACCTGAATGTTTCTGTGCCTCTGTGATCTCCCTGTGTACAACTGTAAGAACCAAATCCCTTGCAGTGTAACCATACTGGATCAAACAAGTCAATCGGTGGTTTGCAATCAGTATTCTGTCTATATTTTCGTAGCATTTGCATGCTTAACAATGTTGGTAATCTATCAAACCCCATTAAGACCTTTGAATGTTGGGAGAGGAAGGCAAAGAGCTCTGTAAGCATAAGGCACATCCAGCTGGGTGGGACTTGCCTAGTCCTGCATTCACTGTAACTTCATGTTCACAATGTGTAGGTAAAGGCTGTGCGTAGCTGCTATGCTAACAACCACCTCCTCTGAACTCTTTGGACAGCTTTAGTAATGTTCCACTGTGTTCCACTGATCCTCATTTCCACTCTTTATTTCACACAGCTATAGTCTAAACAGATTAATAGATTCCTATAGTTTAAGAATTAACATGGCAGGTTAATTGAAAACGCATCGTTAAGGTGCCCCTCTGTGGGCATCTCTCATTCTTCCTTTGCTGATATAGAATATGTTTATTATGCTTACTTTGTACAAAGCATTAGAATAAATAACACAGTAGAGTACTGCATTATTAATACCTTTTTTCCCCCTTCTTCTTCTTCTCTTTTGGTATTAATCTGTGTTTAAGTGCCAAATGTTGATGCTGCTTTAAATGGTCTCTTCCTATTTTTGAGTACTGAAGTGCTACAAGTGTGAACTGCCCAGTTAATGTCCTGACCCACTGCAATGCAAGTAAATAAAATACTGGTGTGGACCAAAATCTTTTCCAATGTAAAAACCTGAACAACAACAACAACATGCAAAACATAGTGGTGTATGGAATATATCCACTGCACAAATAAAGAGTTAAAAGACAAATGGGCAGAGAGAAAATACAGTCACAGAGAGATTCCATGTTGATATCTTCTGAAAGACTCCAGAGTGATTAATTCTAGGTGATAATCAGGTAATAAGATTATATTGTACCAGTTCACAGACACTGGACAGTTCCTGCTTGGTTCAGAAGAGCAAACCACCTGTGCAGTTCAGGTCAGTTCTTTGGTGTCACAATCCCATCCATATCACTTTCAGAGGCAGAGTTACCATCTCAGTGCATCTCAGTTCACGGAACATCACAGTTATCATCAGTCAATCTGCTCAGTCACCTCTAGAACTAGGCACGAGGCTGCACAGCTCTGAACTGATTCTGGCACAGTCACTGGGCTTCCTGTTGAAATAGCTTTGTTGTGACTTTTTTTCTTTCTCCTTTTGATTCTGAAGTGGTATCAGAGTCCTCACTTTTCAGTTTATGCTGTCTTTATGGCTGCTTCGATCTGTGTTGTGGTTGTTTAGTTCTTGATTTTTCCACTGGATGCTTGTTCCATTCATGGGCAGTGAAGTCACTAGACTCTTAGACTGGGAGCAGCAGCAGCAAAGGCATGACTGGAAATAAACAAACAAACAAATAAATGAATCAAAGAAGAAAAGCCCCCATTCACACAAATCTCTCAATTCTATGCAGATTGCCAACCCTGGTGGTTTTTTTTTTGTCAATCAGAACTATCCAAACAATTCTGGCTGAGGGGAGTGATATCACAGTATCACCAAGGTTGGAAGAGACCTCAAAGATCATCAAGTCCAACCTGTCACCACAGACCTCATGACTAAACCATGGCACCAAGTGCCACGTCCAATCCCCTCTGGAACACCTCCAGGGATGGTGACTCCACCACCTCCCTGGGCAGCTCATTCCAATGGCTAACACCTCTCTCTGGGAAGAACTTTCTCCTCCCCTCCAGCCTAAACTTCCCCTGGCACAGCTTGAGACTGTGTCCTCTTGTTCTGGTGCTGTTTGCTAGAGAGAAGAGACCAACCCCCTCCTGGCTACAACCACCCTTCAGGTAGTTGTAGAGAGCAATGAGGTCTCCCTGAGTCTCCTCTTCTTCAGGCTAAACAATCCCAGCTCCCTCAGCCTCTCCTTGTAGGACTTGTGCTTGAGGCCTCTCTGCAGCCTCGTTGCCCTTCTCTGGACACCTTCAAGTGTCTCAATGTCCTTCCTAAACTGAGGGGCCCAGAACTGGACACAGGACTCAAGGTGTGGCCTAACCAGTGCTGAGCACAGGGCAGAATGACCTCCCTGCTGCTGCTGGCCACACTATTCTAGATGCACTAGAAGTGATAGCTGCACTTGGGCAAATATTTTATCCTAGGATATAAACAATTCCTGTGGTTAAGTATTACAAGCATAGAAAAACAGGCTCAGCCTGTGACTCTTAGCTAAGAAAAACTTTCACAGTATCAGGAGGGAAATTTTGTTTGACCAAGGTAAACAGATTGAGACCTGACAGAACCAGATACATAAAGTGAGAGTTGGGTTGTTGGGTTTTTTTTTCCTTCTGTGCTTCATACTTGGGGATCAGAATGTTGCTTAGCATGGAGGGGAAAAGAGGGAAGTTCCTCAGCCTCTGACTTGGGTTTCTTCACACATCTTGGAAGAAGATAAAATCATTTAGGGAAAAGGGACAAGGAATATATTGAGGTGAATAATTTTTCACAGGAATGGCAGGTTCTTGAAGATCACACTCCCAGGTTCTTCCCAGGCAGGTAGATTCAGCTGTCTCTTCTTGAAGGAGGAGAAAGGATTCTTCATCTCCCCTCCCTTCACGAGAAAAAAAGTACTGCCTAATTCTGCTTTAGGGGGAAGAGTTAGGGCCTCAGGGAAGCAATGGCAGTGACAGCAGTAGATCCATGACTGCTCAGAGAGAAGGGAGTGTTGCAGAGAGGTAAGGCCAGTCTCAAGTTATATGCACTACTTATCTAGGGGTAGCTGTGTAAGGCCACACCTTGAGTCCTGTGTCCAGTTCTGGTCTCCTCAATTTAAGAAGGACATTGAGAGACTTGAATGTGTCCAGAGAAGGGCAACGGAGGGGTCTGGAGCACAGCCCTGTGAGGAGCTCCCTGTGAGGGAACTGGGGGTGTTTAGCCTGGAGAAGAGGAGGCACAGGGAAGACCTCATTGCTCTCTACAGCTACCTGAAAGGAGGTTGTAGCCAGGTGGGGGTTGGTCTCTTCTCCTAGGCAAGCAGCACCAGAACAAGAGGACGCAGTCTCAAGCTGTGCCAGGGGAGGTTTAGGCTGGAGGGGAGGAAGAAGTTCTTCCCAGAAAGAGTAATTTGCCACTGGAATGAGCTGCCCAGGGAGGTGGTGGAGTCACCATCCCTGGAGGTGTTCAAAAAAGGATTGGATGTGGCACTTGAAGGTATGGTTTAGTTAGTCATGAGGTGTCAGGTATTAGGTAATAGGTTGAACTTGATGATCTCTGAGGTCTTTTCCAGCCTGGTTGATTCTATGGTTTTCTTTCATCCTGTATTGCCTTTATTAGGTGAATCATAGAATCATAGAATTGTTTGGGCTGGAAGAGACCAACCATCAAATTAAGACCACTGTGGCCATTAAACCATGCCTGAAGAGGCACAGTGTCACATGGAAATTATTTCAGTCTGAAAATGTGCTTCCATGTGTAGGAACTGGAAAAATGCAGGTAAAAGCCATCAGGCAAATATAAATGCCAAAGCCAACTCAGGTGCCTGCCTTGGTTTTCAAGCCTGAAAGTTTTAGTCATTCAGGGGATTGCTGAAGTGCAGGCAGCTTGGGGTCCCATGTATGTGTTCTTTGTCTTCATCTGGAGTGGGAAAGAGCAACCAAATTCTATTTCATGTCCATGTCACATGCAGATAAGTAGCACTTACACGAGCATGTCTGTCTCAGCTTACATGTTTACATATCAGGACTGTGTCAACCTTAGTAACTGGTTTAGCATTTCAGATAAAGGGGATAGTGCCACTTCCAGTTTGGAATGTGAGCTATGTGAGCTGCTAGCTGGTGAACCAGACAGGTTAGAATCTTTCATTCCTTTTTTCCCCCAGCTGCTAAAAATAGGTAATAGCTAAGAGGTTTAATACAGTTCATTAACTGGGCATAAAACCTGACAGAGAAGATCTTACCTGGAAACAATTCTTGAACTTCTTGCTCACAAAATACAGAGCTATTGGGTTTATACAAGAGTTCATGGTGGCCAGGTTGATGCTGATATAATCCAATGGCAGCAGGAAACTAGGCAGCAGAAGAGAAAGCAAAGCATTTAAACTGTTCATATGCTGCAGAAGCATCCCTGCTCTCTGTGGTTACAGTCTCTTCTGTCACCAATACAAGTTCTCCCTTTCCTAACTCCCAGGTGTATAACACACCATGCCAGGTGTATAATAACCCATCTCACAGAAATGCACAGAAGTCAGAGGAATGGTGGCAGACAACACTTATTGAAATCACAGAATGTTAGGGACCAGAAGGGACCTCGAAAGCTCAGCCAGTCCAATCCCCCTGCCAGAGCAGGATTACCCAGGAACACATCCAGGAGGGTCTTGAATATCTCCAGAGAGGGAGACTCTACAACCCCCCTGGGCAGCCTGTTCCAGTGTTCTGTCACCTCACAGGGAAAAAACTTTTCCTCATGTTTCCATGGAACTTCCTCTGCCTCAGCTTCTACCACTGCCCCTTGTGCTGGCATTGGGCATCCCCCAGCAGAGCCTGGCTCCAGCCTCTGGGCATTCACCCTGCATATCTTTATCAACATGAAGGAGGTCACCTCTCAGGGTCCTCCTCTCCAAGCTACAGAGCCCTCAGCTCCCTCAGGCTCTCCTTTAAGGAAGATGTTCCACTCCCTTAATCATCTTTGTGGCTCTGCGCTGGACTCTCTCAAGCAGTTCTCTGAGGTCCTTCTTGAACTGCGAGGCCCAGAACTGGACACAATATTCCAGATGTGGCCTCCCCAGGGCAGAGTAGAAGGGGAGGAGAACCTCTCTCAACCTACTAACCACAGCCCTTCTAATCCACCTCAGAAAGCCCTTGGCCTTCTTGGCCACCAGAGCACATTGCTGGCTCATGGTCAACCTCCCATCCACCAGGCCCCCCAGGTCCTTTTCCCCTTGGCTGCTGTCCAGCAGGTCAGTCCCCAATGTGTACTGCTCCATGGGGTTGTTCTTTCCCGGATACAAGCCTCTCCCCTTGCCCTTCTTGAACCTCATTCAAATTCTCCCTGCCCAACTCTCAGCCTGCCTAAGTCTGGCTGCATGGCAGCACAACCTTCTGCTTCAACCCCTTCAAAACTGAACCCCCTGAAAATGGGGAGAGCCGGAAAGCCATAACATGACGTTTGCTCTGCAAACACCACGGTGACATTTCTCACATCAACTCCCAAGTGCCTGGCAGTCCTTTTTTTCCCTTTTCTTTTCTTTTTGAAATAGCATAAGAGAGTGATTGAGACAGAAACTGAAGTACCTGAGCAGTTCACATCTGCCAGGGTCTCTCTCGTTATAAACCATTTTCTTCAGGATTCGGCTCAAGTGGAGGGGAACCAGCAGAGAGCAAAAATCACTACTAAGCAGAAAACTGTCTTTGCAACTTCTCGTCTCTGCAAAAGAGAAGGAAAGGTAACTGTCACCTGAGAGCCTCATTCGTGCTGCTAGGTGATTGTAGCATAGTGATGTGGTCAGCAAAGAAACCGAGATAAAGGTGGAGTCCCTGGAGGTGTTCAAGAGGGGATTGAACGTGGCACTTGG
The DNA here is from genome assembly GCA_033816785.1 of Picus viridis. Classification (NCBI taxonomy): domain Eukaryota; kingdom Metazoa; phylum Chordata; class Aves; order Piciformes; family Picidae; genus Picus; species Picus viridis. Next base: position 15,829,255 of record CM066581.1, on the reverse strand, counting down.
TGCCATGGTTTAGTAGTCATGAGATCTTGGGTGACAGGTTGGACTTGATTATCTTTGAGGTCTTTTCCAACCTTACTGATTCTATGAAAGCAGGCAAGGATTCCCAAAGTGCAGCTTCCAGGCTACCTGATGTCCTGAACTGTTTTGTTTGGGTTTTAATTCTTATTCTTCTCCTCTTTTTTTGTAATGTGATGTCATCTTCTTGATTGTCATTCTCAACAGAACCTGCCCATCACTGAGACTGGAGCAGCTGCTGGAACACATTGCCAGGATACTGTAGATGTTAGCCAAGGAAAATCCACTGCTGGGCTTTCCTGAACCCAATTACTTTCCCACAGGATCACAGGATGTTAGGGGTTGGAAAGGACCTCCAGAGATCATTGAGTCCAAACCTCCTGCCAGAGCAGGACCATAGAATCCAGCACAGGTCACACAGGAATGCATCCAGATGGGTCTTGAAAGTCTCCAGAGAAGGAGACTCCACAACCTCTCTGGGCAGCCTGTTCCAGTGCACTGTGACCCTCATGGTGAAGAAGTTCCTCCTCATGTTGAGGTGGAACCTCCTGTGCTGGAGTTTATATTCATTGCCCCTTGTCCTATCCCAGGGTTCAACTGAGCGGAGCCTGTCCCCTCCCTCTTGGCCCCCAGCCCTCAGATATTTATAAACATTTATTAAATCCCCTCTCAGTCTTCTCCAGACTAAACAGCCCCAGGGCTCTCAGCCTCTCCTCATCAGGCAGTGCTCCAGTCCCTTCATCATCCTTGTATACCTCCCTTGGACTCTCTTGAGTAGATCTCTCTCCAAAATGCAATGTTCCAGGTGTGGCCTCACCAGGGCCTTGTTATTCCTGCATGCTGGATTTGTTTCTGACACTCCCTTAGATAAACTCCTTTCTTCAGAAACATGAATTATCTGCCAGAAAAACTTGGAAACTGGGATCACACTTCCTTGATAAACCACATTCCTGATGTGGGGCAATCTGTAAACCTAAGGCACCAAAGTCAGCTGGCAGTAGAAGTTCCATTCAGCCACTGTGGTACCTAATCACAGTCCTTCACAGAGAGAGTTGTTAGCCTTTGGAATATGCTGCCCGGGAGGTGGTGGAGTCACCATCCCTGGAGGTGTTCAAGAGGGGCTTGGACGTGGCACTTGGTGCCATGGTTTAGTAGTCATGAGGTCCTGGGTGACAGGTTGGACTTGATGATTTTTGAGGTCTCTTCCAACCTTATTGATTCTATGATTCTATGAATCAAGATGTCAGATTCTCTGGTCTATCTTTATATCTTTAATATGCAGCCTGGACATAAAGGGCTACTGCACAGCAGAGTTATTTTGCTATGAGATCCTAGCTCTGTGATGTTGATGTTCTTAAGTGAATAGGTCCTCTGCAAACAAGGTTTTAGAAATGTCTGTATTACAGCTTGATCTCATAATGCTTAGGCAGGAAGTCATTTCAGTTTAATGGATATTTTATGTGGCTCTTGAGATTTACAGATGTTTTGGTGGATTTTTGACCCCATAGCAGTGGGGTTTGGTAGGCATGTGATAAAGAGAAGCAGACAGAGGGGTAAGAATAGCCACTTCTCAAAGTGCCACTGGACTGTGACACTAACAAGCACTGCAAGGCTCTGTTATGAAAAAGTTGAATGTGTGGATAGATTAAATCTTGTTAGGATTGGAGTGTGACTGGTATGGTTTCCTCTTTCTTATAAGAGCAGTCTTCATCAAAACACAAAAAGGATCATGCTTAGAAATTAATGTGGGGAAGGCTGGAGGGAGGGAAGGGAGGAAAGGAGGGAGGAAAGGAGGGAGGAAAGGAGGGAGGGAGGGAGGGAGGGAGGGAGGGAGGGAGGGAGGGAGGGAGGGAGGAAGGGAAGAAGGAATGGAGGGTGGAAGGGTGGAAGGGTGGAAGGGTGGAAGGGAGGAAGGGAGAAAGGGAGGGAGGAAGGGAAAAAGGGAGGAAGGAAGGAAGGAAGGAAGGAAGGAAGGAAGGAAGGAAGGAAGGAAGGAAGGAAGGAAGGAAGGAAGGAAGGAAGGAAGGAAGGAAGGAAGGAAGGAAGGAAGGAAGGAAGGAAGGAAGGAAGGAAGGAAGGAAGGAAGGAAGGAAGGAAGGAAGGAAGGAAGGAAGGAAGGAAGGAAGGAAGGAAGGAAGGAAGGAAGGAAGGAAGGAAGGAAGGAAGGAAGGAAGGAAGGAAAGGAAGGGAGGAAGGCAAAAGTTGACAGTGAAAATGCCAAGCATTTGGATATTGTGCCAGAATGTTATCCTCCAGCACCCAGTTTGAGTGGCTTGCTAGGCAGTGCACATCAGGATGGAGAAGCTGGAGGGTGGATTCCCCCACCCTGTACTTATCATTCCAGCTCTAAGGGGTGGAGTGGTTTGTGCATGGCCCTAGGCAGACTGCATTGGAGGCCCTGGGGCTTGATGAGGGGAAAAAGTGGAGGATCTGGACAAGGAGAGGATTTTCCACTCTGCCCTGCTCTGGAATGAACCAGCAGAGGAGGAACCTCTGCGAGAAGTCGCTGTGCTGCGGAGGGGACTTGCTGTAGGGGTTCAAATCAGTGGATGTAGAATTTGAAAGGAAGAGTGGGGTTTGAGGGGCTGCCATTAACACAGGGGAAAAGCCACAGATTGTTTTTTAACGTTGCAGTTAGGAATTAAACATCAGACAGCGCTGCAAAAACAGCGAAGGGAGATCTGACAGCTGTGTGAGTGGCTTTGCTCTGTGATCACTTGTTTGTGCTGTTCTCCTGTTGCCCTTTTGAAAGCAGCTACAGCAGTGGAGCTCCAAACCATGCAATAACCCCAGGAGAAAAAAGAGATCATAATAAATCCACTCTGATCTAACCCAGGTTATTCTGCAACTGCTTCCTGTATGAAACTAAAAGTTGCATATCAAAGTGTGCCAAAAGCAGGGAAGGACCCACAGAGCCGTATCTTCAGGAAGAAAAAGAAACACGTTTTTAGCAAATCTTTGCAGTTCAGTTTCAAAGCATTTAGCTAGCAGTGCTGGGAGGTTAAAGAGCAGGGAAGCACAACTGTCATGCATACTTCAGACAAGAAAGAAGCTGGCTAGTTTCCTGAGCAGGCTGCCTTCAAAGCCTCCTTGTGCTATGGTTTCCTCTTGTGTTCTGAGTTTGGGTGAATGCCTTAACAACATCATAGAACCATAAAATTGTTAGGGTTGGAAGGGACCTCAAAGATCAATCAGTTCCAACCTCCCTGCCATGGGCAGGGACACCTCACACTAGAGCAGGTTGCTCACAGCCACAGCCAGCCTGGCCTTCAAAACCTCAAGGGATGAGGCTTCCACCACCTCCCTGGGCAACCTATGCCAGTCTCTCACCACCCTCATGGGGAACAACTTCTTCCCTCATGGGGAACAACTTCTTCCTAACATCCAATCTGAATCTACCCACTTCTAGTTTTTTTTCCATCCCCCCTAGTCCTATCACTCCCTGACACCCTAAAAAGTCCCTCCCCAGCTTTCTTGGAGCCCCCTTCAGATCCTGGAAGGCCACATGAAGGTCTCTTCTGAGCCTTCTCTTCTCCAAACTGAACAGCCCCAACTCTCTCAGTCTGTCCTCAGAACAGAGCAGCTCCAGCCCTCTGCTCATCCTCATGACCCTTCCCTGGACACATTCCATCACCTTCAGTTCCTTCCTGTAACAGAGGCTCCAGAACTGGACACAGTGCTCCACGTGGGGTCTCACCAGAGCAGAGGGGGAGAATCCCCTCCCTGGCCCTGCTGGCTTTGCTTCTCTTGCTGCAGCCCAGGCTCTGCTTGGCTCTCTGGGCTGCAAGTGCACACTGCTGGCTCCTGTTGAGCTTCTCATCCACCAGCGCCACCATGTCCTTTTCTTCAGGGCTGCTCTCAAGCCAGTTGCTGCCCAGCCTATGTCAATAACCTCCTTTCACTTTCTGTCATTTGCTGGGTGCATTTTGAAACATTTTGTGGTGGGTTGAAATTACCCCCTCCCCTCAGAAAAACCCATAAAATTGCCAGAGTAGCTCAGATGGAAGCAAATGAAGCTATATTTACAAGCAAGACTACAATCTAGAAATATGAAATGCGATGGATATGTACCAAATATACAGCATTTACCTAGATTTGCTATCTATAAACAACACAAGAACACCCCCCTGGACAAAACCAGGGAGTGACCAACAGCTTCCCCCTCTCTGCTCCCTTCCCTCCCTCTGTACACAGGACATGAGAAGAGAAAGAGCAATAAAGAGACAGAGCAGAGAATAGTTCATTAGTTATCCAGTTCTGGGCCCCTCAGCTTAGGAAAGATGTTGAGTTGCTGGAATGTGTCCAGAGAAGGGCAACAAAGCTGGGGAGGGGTTTGGAGCAGAGCCCTGTGAGGAGAGGCTGAGGGAGCTGGGGTTGCTTAGCCTGGAGAAGAGGAGGCTCAGGGGAGACCTTATTGCTGTCTACAACTGCCTGAAGGGAGGCTGTAGCCAGGTAGGGGTTGGTCTCTTCTCCCAGGCACCCAGCACCAGAATAAGAGGACACAGTCTCAAGCTGCACCAGGGGAGGTTTAGGCTGGATGTTAGGAAGAAATTCTTCCCAGCAAGAGAGATTGTCCATTGGAATGTGCTGTCCGGGGAGGTGGTGGAGTCACCATCACTGGAGGTGTTTAAAAAGAGCCTGGATGAGGCACTTGGTGCTATGGTTTAGTTGATTAGATGGTGTTGGGTGATAAGTTGGACTTGATGATCTCAAAGGTCTTTTCCAGCCTGGTTAATTCTATTCCTATTCCTATTCCTATTCCTATTCCTATTCCTATTCCTATTCCTATTCCTATTCCTATTCCTATTCCTATTCCTATTCCTATTCCTTTCTATTCTATTCTATTCTATTCTATTCTATTCTATTCTATTCTATTCTATTCTATTCTATTCTATTCTATCCTATCCTATCCTATCCTATCCTATCCTATCCTATCCTATCCTATCCTATTCTATTCTATTCTATTCTATTCTATTTGTACTTAGTCACAACAAAGAGATGCAGCCAAGGTCAGCAAGCTAGCAGAAGCACCAACTAGAGCAAAGAAGCTGAAAAGAGAGAGAGTTGCTTCACACAACCAACTTCATGTTAGTTTTCCAGACCAACTAGGATTATTTAGACCTTATCATGATTTTCCCTTTTGCATCCAGGGGCAGTTTATTTCCATTCTGCAGCTTTCTCTTCAAGATCTGTGGGGAATTTTCCTAGGCACAGCCTAAAACTCTCACACATTTCTAAGGTGACCCAAAGAGAGAAGAGCGTCGCTGTTCCTACTGTTTACCTGCTTGAGGTGTTCACTGAGAGCAATTCTCAAGTTGCTGTTCCTCCGGTTTAACATTTCGCAGGTCATCAGCGTGTAAAAGATGGCAGTGCAGGCCAGGGGCATGCAGAAATAGAAGCCAAACAGCCACCAGTCCTTTGCATCCTTGTAAAACTGTAGGGAAGGAGAAATGAAGACACACACACAAAAAAAGAGAAGATGTGTCTTATGGTTCATTGTAAAGCATGACGACACAAATGAGCTGAGCTTTCTTATGGCTGATCTGGTTTGGGACCACCCTGGAGAACAGAAGGCTCCAGGGAGACCTTGTAGAGGCCTTCCAGTACCTGAAAGGTGCCCACAGGACAGCTGGGAAGGGACTTTTTACAAGGGCTTGTAGTGATAGGATGAGAGAGAATGGCTTTAAGCTTGAGGAGGGCAGATTTAGACCGGAGATTAGGAGCAAATTCTTTCCAGTGAGGGTGGGGAGACACTGGAACAGGTTGTGGATGCCTCCTGTCTGCAGCTGTTCAAGGTCAAGTTGGATGAGGCCTTGAGGAACCTGGACTAGTGGGAGGTATCTCTGCCCATGGCAGGGAGGTTGGAACTGGATGATCTTTGAGGTGCCTTCCAACCCAAACCATTCTATGCATCTATGAATTATGACATTGTAAACATTTATTTTACCTCACAGATGGTCTGCCTGTATAGAATCACAGAATGGTCCTGGCTGGAAGGTCATCCAGTTCATCTTACTTAATGGGGTGCTTGGTGCCATGGTTTAGTTGATTAGATAGTGTTGGATGATAGGTTGGACACAGTGATCTCAAAGATCTCTCCCAACCTGGTCTATTCTATTCTATTCTATTCTATTCTATTCTATTCTATTCTATTCTATTCTATTCTATTCTATTCTATTCTATTCTATTCCCCACAGTCAGCAGGGACATCCCCAGCTAGACCAGGCTGCCCAGAGCCTCGTTGAGCCTCACCATGAATATCTCCAGGGATGAGGCCTCAACCTGGGCAATTTGTTCCACCACCCTCATAGTAAAGAACTTCTTCTGATATCCAATCTAAGTCTGCTCTTCTCCAGCTTAAAGCCATTGCTCCTTCTCTTGTCCCTGCAGGCCTTTGCAAACAGTATCTCTCCATCGTTCTTGTAGCCCCTTCAGGTACTGGCAGGCTGCTATTAGGTCTCCCTGGGGCCTTCTCTACTTCAGGCTGAACACCCCCAGCTCCCTCAGCCTGTCCTTGTAGCAGAGGTGCTCCAAGCCCCTGTTCATTTTTGTGGCACTCCTCTGGACCCTCTCTATCAGGTCCATGTCCTTCCTATTGAAGGCTCCAGATCTGTGCACAGTACTCCAGGTGAGGTCTCCCCAGAGCAAAGTGGCAGAATCACCTCTCTGGATGTGCTGGCAGCACTGTGTTGCAGTCTGGCTTGGGCAGGAGTTAAGGGCTTTTTGGCTGTATTTTCTGAACCTTTACCCTCATTCATGAAAACTGGAATTCACTTTCATGAAAAAGCCAGGCCAAAATGTAGGCAGTGTCAGCTGGAGATAACAAATCATACTAAAAGCCTGCCTTGGGAAATGGCACTTACCTCCATGGCTTCTCTCCTGAGTCCAAAACAGGAAAATTCAAAATGCCTTGTGAGTTTAATCACCTTTGGCTGTCAGGGCATAGATTGATAGTTGGTTTGCTTAGGTCCTGGGCAGATAGGAGCCACTTCAGAAGTGTTTGTCTGATATATGCAAAGCTTAAGTGGCTTCTAGTGGTACAGTTCCTTTTAACCCTTTGCCTGCCTTTCACCCCTCTTGTGACAGGACATGAAGGGCCTTAATAGTATCATAGTATAGTATCATAGTATCAGTCAGGGTTGGAAGGGACCACAAGGATCATCTAGTTCCAACCCCCTGCCATAGGCAGGGACACCCCACACTAGATCAGGCTGGCCAGAGCCTCATCCAGCCTGGTCTTAAACACCTCCAGGGACGGGGCCAAAACCACCTCTCTGGATAACCCATTCCAGGGCTTCACCACTCTCACGGTGAAGAACTTCCTCCTCACATCCAGTCTGAATCTCCCCACCTCCAGCTTCATTCCATTCCCCCTAGTCCTATCCCTACCTGATATCCTGAGAAGTCCCTCCCCAGTCTTCTTGTAGGCCCCCTTCAGATACTGGAAGGCCACAGTAATAAAGCAGCAGTGTTTTGCTGCCTGATTTTAAGCCTTGGCTGGGATTTAGGCTGTGGTTGAAGTGAATGTATTTGTGTATCACACTGAAAACTACGCTTGACAAAGTGTTTTAGATGACCCTCTTCTGCAGATGGTTCCTCCAGAGTCAAGAAAAGATTGCATCTTGGGGGTTGTAACCTGGGTGCTCAGCCAAAAGTGTGCCCCGAGAGATGACATTTTAAACACTTCCTGTCTCTGGGCTTTTAGTCACTGAGATGGATGTGTGCTAAAGGGAACCTTCTTTCTCATAATCTTTCCCCAAGCTTGTTTATTCCTGGCGGATGTGCCCTTGGAACATCACAGTTCCCACACCACAGTGCTAATAGCTGAGGATTACATGAATCCTGCTTGACAAAGGCCAACTTTTGACAGCATGTTTACATTTCAGACTGAGGAGAACTAAACTCTGAATGATGAAGGGAGAAATAAATTGCAATTAATTGACTCGTATTTAATCATGTTCATTTGAGAATCCACTTTAGTTACGCTGGAGGCCTCATTGTGGCCTTCCAGAATCTTATGGGGGCCTACAAGGAAGCTGGGGAGGGACTTTTGAGGTTGCCAGGTAATGATGGGACTGGGGGGAATGGGAAAAACCTAGAAATGGGGAGATTCACATTGGATGTAAGGAAGAAGTTCTTCCCCATGAAGGTGGTGAGAGACTGGAACAGGTTGCCCAGGGAAGTGGTGGAAGCCTCATCCCTAGAGGGTTTTAAGGTCACGCTGGATGTGGCTGTGAGCAACCTGCTGTAGTGTGAGGTGTCCCTGCTCCTGGCAGGGGTTGGAACTGATTGATCTTTGAGGTCCCTTCTAACCCTGACAATTCTAGGATTCTACAACTTACTAAGGAAAAGAGAACGCTCTGGATTTCTCTCTCTGGCCCAAACCAGCTGCTTACACAGCTTGCTGATTTAGAGTCTGCTGCTGGTATCTAGACCACAGCCTCACCCCACAGGACAGTTTGAATTGTGTTGATGTGGGAGTGTTAGGCTGTGCTTCCTTCTCCTCATTACCCTCTTCTCTGTGTGAGGAGGGGCTCTGCTCTGCTGCACAGATGCACTTTTCCTTGGCGGGGCAGAATTTCCTCCACTGGGAAGAGAGCTTCTGTCATCTTAAACCCAGAAAACAATATGCCTCCTGCTTGTACTGAGGGGAAATCGAATTGCCACTCCTTCTGCAGAGAAAAGGATTGCAAGTACATGGAGACAATTTTCCATAGCCAATTCCTCCAAGTCAGACTAGAATCATATTTACTGGGCAGCACATGACAAAATGTGTACTGTGTGAATCCACACTAGATTTACAAGGAAAGCTTTCTGCCACGTCAGTCTACCAGCTTTGTACCAAGCAAAGGGTCACAGAAGAGCTCTGTGTCACAATCCTGAGCAAGGCATCAGCTCTGGGTGAGGACTTGGCTGTGTTCAAGTTCTAAAAACCTACATGAAAAATGTCTGTAAATGATTAATTGTGGAATCTGGGTTTCACAAAGCTTACATCAAAGCCCCAAATTGGGTTGATTTAAGAGAAGTAGACATTCTTTTGTTTGTCTTGAAAGCCCACATGGAATCACTTTTCTACAGGAAATGTGCATTTTAAACAAGTTTCCTGGTGCACTCAGCCTCTTGGGAATCATGGTCTAGCATGAATCTTTCAAGGCTGGCTCTGAAGAGGAATAAAGCTCCTGTTCAAAACAAAAGCCAAGGAGAAATCCTTCCCAACACTTAGTTAATTCTTTGTTGTGGTGTATGTGGTAGTAAATACTGTAGTTAAGGTTGAGATGGTATTTCCATTTTACTCTCATGTTTGTACTTGCAGGCAACGCACTGAAACACCTCTCCCTGTTTTGACTGACATGCATCCAACAGTTACTCTCAGCCCAAATGTAAATGCTGGCTTGTTTCCTTGGAAATCAAACTGGTGTGGGGAGATTTGGAGCTTTTGAATTATGCTGAGCAAGAAAAAGATTCCTACTAATAGACCCAAATTAACAGAGTCACAGAATGTTAGGGGCTGGAAGGGACCTTGGAAGCTCATCCAGTCCAACCCCCTGCCAGAGCAGGGTCACCTATACCAGGTCACACAGGAACACATCCAGGTGGATCTTGAATATCTCAAGAGACCCGCCCCGGCAGCCTGTTCCAGTGTTCCATCACCCTCACAGGGAAAAAAACTCTTCCTTATGAAAGTTCACATGGAACTTCCTCTGCCTCAGCTTCCACCATTGCCCCTTGTGCTGGCATTGGGCATCAGCCAGCAGAGCCTGGCTCCATCCTCTTGGCACTCACCCTGCACATCTTTATCAACATGAAGGGGGTCACCTCTCAGGCTCCTATTCTCCAAGCTACAGAGTCCTCAGGTCCTTCAGGCTCACCTCCTAAGGATGTTCCCCTCCCCTCATCATCTTTGTGGCTCTGTACTGGACTCTCTCTAGTAGCTCCCTGTCCCTCTTGAACTGAGGGGCCCAGAACTGGACACAATGTTCCAGATGAGGCCTTACCATGGCAGAGTAGAATGGGGGGATAACCTCTCTTGACCTACTAACCACAGCCCTTCTAATCCACCCCAGGATGCCAGTGGCCTTCCTGGCCACAGGAGCACATTGCTGGCTCATGGTCAACCTCCCATCCACCAGGAACCCCATACACAAATTATTCTGCTTTACCACATGAAGACTAGAACAACAACACACATTCAAGCTAGCATGTCTGGGGAAGGCCTGAACTGCAGTGTCTTTGAGAAGAGGGAAAAGAAAACTACTCTTTTTCTCAGGGAGGGAGGAAATTAAGATTGTCAAGGCACATTTGTGGAGAGAAACAGCCATTAGAAAAGGGCAGTCCTGTAACTACAGTTGTGCAGTCTGTAGAGTTTAGACACAAGGGTTTAGTAAGTCCTGGGCAATTCTACTCAGAATTCACCTCCACTAATTATTTCCATTAGAGAATTCCTTTTGTCTTCTCTTGCAATTTTTCTCTTGCTCTTTCTGCTTTCCTTGCAGTCTGTGTAATGCTCCCAAAGTTGGGGCTGTCCTTCTAAAAACCACTAACCATCCACACTCTTTATATCCTGGCTCCATTTCCACCTGTTCTTTCCAGTTCCAGCCCAAGCCATGTTCTGGGGAAGCGCCAGACATTCAAAAAAGGGAAGCTTGCACTCTGTCATGAAAAATGTTAGTCTGGAAAACCATACAGAGGTTCCTCCAGACTTATGACCTTGCACTGTCTACCTGCTCTGAGACAACACAGAGTATTGCTCTGATTTATTTATTAGTGGGTGAAGGGTGCCCTGCCCTTCTTCGGGCTCACAAAGGAGAAATGAAGATTCCACTTTCCCCTTTTCTCTGTGTAAAGCCAGGTAGAAGATCACTATCCCCCTGTGCACTAAAGATTTACTAACTCTTGCATAGAGTAGAGTAGAGTAGAGTAGAGTAGAGTAGAATAGAATAGAATAGAATAGAATAGAATAGAATAGAATAGAATAGAATAGAATAGAATAGAATTAACCAGGTTGGAAAAGACCTTTGAGATCATCGAGTCCAACCTGTCACCCAACACCATCTAATCAACTAAACCATGGCACCTCATCCAGGCTCTTCTTAAACACCTCCAGGGATGGGGACTCCACCACCTCCCTGGGCAGCACATTCCAATGGTCAATCTCTTTCTCTGAAGAACTTCTTCCTAACAACCAACCTGAACCTCCCCTGGCACAGCTTGAGACTGCATCCTCTTGTTCTGGTGCTGGGTGCCTGGGAGAAGAGGCCAACCCCCACCTGGCTACAACCTCCCTTCAGGGAGTTATAGACAGCAGTAAGGTCTCCCTTGAGCCTCCTCTTCTCTAGACTAAGCAACCCCAGCTCCCTTACCCTCTCCTCATAGGGCTGTGCCCCAGACCCCTCCTCAGCCTTGTTGCCCTTCTCTGGACACCTTCCGCAACTCAACATCTTTCCTAAACTGAGAGGCCCAGAACTGGACACAAGACTCAAGGTGAGGCCTAACCAGTGCTGAGTACAGGGCAGAATTACTTTCCTGCTCCTGCTGGCCACACTGATCCTGATGCAGGCCAGGATGCCATTGGCCTTCTTGGCCCCCTGGGCACACTGCTGGCTCATGTTCAGCCTACTATCAACCAGTACCCCCAGGTCCCTCTCTACCTGGCTGCTCTCCAGCCGCTCTGACCCCATCCTATAGCACTGCCTGGTGTTGGTGTGGCCAATGTGTAGAACCCAGCACTTAGATGTATTCAATCTCATGCCCTGGGACTCTGCCCATCTGTTTTGAACAATAGAGTGTGGGCATTGGCAACTGTTAGGCTGCAGAGGAGAGGGTTGTGAGAAGTGCCAAAGAAGCCTGGTGTGTCTCAGGCTCTTCCCTTACTCTCAATTTGCTGTCTCTAGATGACAGCTGAAGTGCCCAAGTTGGAGATGTGATTCTATCAGATTTGTAGCCATCATTTCTGGTAAACAAAGGGGTGGTTGGTCTCTGTTTGATTTTGTATGTGCTCAGAGAAAGGAAAAGTTACATTAGAGCATGGTCCCAACTTTACTGTATCTGCCAAAAGAGTTGGCTAATGAATGCATCATGGTGACCAATCATGGGGTTTGACAGTTGCAAGCTCCAAGGTGATACACCTAGAAACACAATACTTTCCAAGACTCTGGCTACCCTGATCCAGCTCTTGACTGTATGTAAAACAAGCCTGAATTGCCAATTTCTGTGCTGAGAATCCTCAGTAGTGAAGAAATGAAACTACTCTGAAGTTCCATTTAGGTTTTTTTTGGCTGCAAGTTGAGACAGGAAGGGTAGAGCAAATGCACCAATATACATTAGAATACATTTGGCACTTCAGTGGATGAAGGGAGAGTAGGATAATGCAGTGTCTTGTCTAACCTGTATGCTGTGGATTCCCACAGGAGAAGAAAAGAAGCTACTCACCAGCATAAAATTGTTTGTAGGGTTGAGCATGCAGGTGACATAGTCTTCATCTTTGTACCTGAAGCGGACCACAGCAAAGCCAATTGCTTCTGGAATAGCCAGGATGAAGGACAGGAGCCAAATGGAGAAAATTTCAATAGCTGTGATCTTTGGGATTCCAATTCCCTGCACACGACTCCAGGAGGCAACTGCTCTGTACCTGAAAGAGACAGACAGTCCCCCGCCTTCAGATTCTCCCTTCAGTTCAGTCTCATATGTTAGCAGAATCCTAAAGCTGACATCTTAGACTTGTATTGCTTCATTTTGAGGTCTCTACCACAGGCTCTGGCGGCTATCAAGGCACCTGGGACACAGCAGAGCCCACCAAGGGGTGAAAGGTAGAGAGCTGGCTTCACCTCTTCTGAATACAGAATACAGAGTTAACCAGGTTGGAAGAGACCTCAGAGATCATCAAGTCCAACATATCATCCAACACCATCTAATCAACTGAATCAGCCTCATCCAGGCTCTTTTAAAACACTTCCAGTGATGGAATAGGCACCCCATTCCAATGGCCAATCTCTCTTTCTGGGAAGAATTTCTTCCTAACATCCAGCCTAAATCTCCCCTGACACTGCTTGAAGCTGTGTCCTCTTGTTCTGGTGCTGGGTGCCTGGGAGAAGAGGCCAACCCCCTCCTGGCTACAACCTCCCTTCAGGGAGTTGTAGACAGCAATGAGGTCTCCCCTGAGCCTCCTCTTCTCCAGTCTAAGCAATCCCAGCTCCCTCAGCCTCTCCTTATAGGGCTGTGCTTCAAACCCCTCATCAGCTTTGTTGCCCTTCTTTGGACACCTTCCAGCATCTCAACATCTTTCCTAACCTGAGGAGCCCAGAACTGGACACAGGACTCAAGGTGCAGCCTAACCAATGCTGAACACAAGGCAGAATGACTTCCCTGCTCCTGCTGGCCAGGATTGTGTGATACTGTGTGATTGTGTGCAGTTCTGCTGTGTGGATTGCACTAATGATTTCTAGCTAAAATAAGCAAGGGTTTTGAGGGTAGGACTACACCTGACATGACAGAAGGAAAAACAATCTTCCAGGCACATTCTAATAGTTCCAAACCAGCTGCCCTCCTTCAGCTACCTCAGCTCTAACAGCATTGAGGTTATCAGCTTCTGTTCAACTAAATAGTGCAAAAAAAACCCTCTGTGTGGAATGAAAATGTGTTTGCTCTGTTTACACTACTCAGTGTTAAAAGTCCTGGGTTTGTGCAGCATCTTCTGCATTTGCCTCAGACTACAACTGCCTGCTGCCTGGGACTGTTTGACACCTATCTCAGCCTCTGCATCCCGTTTCTGATGAGAAACTGAAGTGCATGGCTAAGCTGTCTGTAAATGTCAAACCAAGGGAAATAACCCTCCCCTCCTTTATCCCTTAGATAACAAATTTATCTCTAAAAAGTGGAATTATTGAAACCTGCCTTCCTTGTGCAATTGCCTCAGCTGTAACCTTGGTGAAAACAGGATTTAAGGGTTCTTAAACACTTCTTTCTTTTCCCTCTTCCTCTCTTTACTTTCTTGCATGGAATGGAATGGAATGGAATGGAATGGAATGGAATGGAATGGAATGGAATGGAATGGAATGGAATGGAATGGAATGGAATGGAATGGAATGGAATGGAATGGAATAGAATAGTATAGTATAGAATGGAATAGAATAGAATAGAATAGAATGGAATGGAATGGAATAGAATAGAATAGAATAGAATAGAATAGAATAGAATAGAATAGAATAGAATAGAATAGAATGGAATGGAATGGAATGGAATAGAATAGTATAGAATGGAATGAAATAGAATAGAATAGAATAGAATAGAATAGAATAGAATAGAATAGAATAGAGTGGAAAAGACCTTCATAGATGTGTTGCTGAAGGACATGGTTTAGCACCAGACTAGGTTGAGTTAGAGAATGCTTAGACTTGATGATCTTAAAGGCCTTTTCCAACTGCAAAGGTTCTGATTCTATGAATCTCTCCCTTCAGTGCTGGAGGATTTTTTTAACCTGGCTGCAGCCCTACCCCCAGATGGGGAACTGAGAGAGTCTTTCACCTCTACTTGTCTGCCACTTTTCAAGGAACTTATAAGGCCTTTTTAGCTTTGAGACCTCAACATTTGTCATCTTTGGTCAAAAGGTTCAAAAATTATTTGGAGAAGACTGATAGACAGACAAGGGAGAGCACAGAGCAGTCCACAGCTAAAACTTACAGGAGCAGACTTCACTGCTGCCTGGCAGTAGCTGCAGTAAATGAGTTACTCAGCATTTCCCACCAGTCAGCTCTCTCAAATTTGTGGAAAGAACAAATATTCCTCTTGACCTTGTAATAATCTGAAGTGCCTGCTCCAGAGCTTTCTGGCCTTGGTGATAGAACAGTTTCTGAACTGCTTGTGTCACTTCTCCAAAATTATAACACCCTTTCCACATGGAACTGCAGTGCTCCATGGATGTGTCATGGCAGGAGCCAGAGCCTTGTATGCCATCCTTGCAGTGAACAGATTGGAAGCATTTGCTTTGGTATCTCTAGCAACACCATACACAGCACAGGCACGGGTATAGTATGGACAGGTTCTCAGCACAGCATTTTACCAGGAAAATAAGAACAATGATTCTGAACATGCTAAAGCAAACTGCCTTTTGGACTTGCACATTGAGGCTAAAAACATCTTCTGAAGACATCCTTATCTTCAAAGAATATCAGAAAGGAGGGAGGCAGTGGTTCACTCAGGGGGGAGGAGGGGTGTGAGATGGAAATTCCCTGAGCACTGAAACAAACTGTACTGAGGTAACTGAGAAAGGGCCATTCAGCATCATAGCTTCTCTCACCTATTTATTTGTTTTAACATTTGCATTTGAATTTAAATCATTTGTGATCCACTTATCACAGGATCACAGGATGGTGGGGGTTGAAAAGGACCTCTGGAGATCGTCAAGTCAAACCCCCTGCCAGAGCAGCACCATAGAATCTAGTGCAGGTTGCTCAGGAACACATCCAGACAGGGCTGGAAAGTCTCCAGAGGGGGCTCCATAACCTCTCTGGGCAAGCTGGTTGTACAGAGCCTGTGCAAGCATGGAGAGACAGCTCAAAAAGCAAAGTAACTAAGGATTACTTTGCTAATGCTTCTGTCCCTGTGATGTGTACAAACAAATTACCTGTGTGCACACTTCTGAAGTCTCTTCCCCGGGTGCTGTGGGAAAAGAAGAATGCAAATTCCCTCACTTCTCTCATGTTTTATCAGTGAATTTGTTTTCTTGTGGTTTGCTTGTGGTTTCTGGGAGTCCTATGATAACTTTTAATTATTTTCCCCCCTTTAGTAGTGTTTGGTTCTGATCTATTTAAGTCTGCACCCTTGCAGAATGCACGTGTAGTCACAGGCTCACAGGATGTTAGGGGTTGGAAGGGACCTCAGGGGATCATTGAGTCCAAGCCCCCTGCCAGAGCAGGACCATAGAATCCAGCACAGGTCACACAGGAACACATCCAGATGGGGCTCGAAAGTCTCCAGAGAAGGAGACTTCCACAATCTCTCTGGGTAGCCTGTGCCAGTGCACTGTGACCCTCAGAGTGAAGAAGTTCCTCCTCATATTGAGGTGGAACCTCCTGTGGCATAGTTTATATCCATTGCCCCTTGTCCTATGCCAGGGTGCAAGTGAGCAGAGCCTGTCCCCTCCCTCTTGACTCCCAGCCCTCAGATAATTACAAACATTTATTAAATCCCCTCTCAGTCTTCTCCAGACTAACCAGTCCCAGGTCTCTCAGCATCTCCTCATCAGGCAGTGCTCAGTCCCTTCAGCATCCTCCTAGCCCTCCCTTGGACTCTCTCCAGCAGATCCCTGTACCTCTTGAACTGGGGAGCCCACAAATGGGTGCAATATTCCAGGTGAGGTCTCACCAGGGCAGAGTAGAGGGGCAGGAGAACCTCCCTGGATCTTCTGGACCCACTCCTCTTAATGCATCCCAGGACCCATTGGCCTTCTTGGCCCCCAGGGCACATTGCTGTCCCATGGAGAGCTTGTTATCCACCAGCACTCCCAGCTCCTTCTCCACAGGGCTGCTCTCCAGCAGATCACCTCCTAACCTGTACTGCTGCAGTTTATCCTTCCTGCCCAGGTGCAGGACTCTACACTTATCCTTGTTGAACTTCATCAGGTTCCTCTCTGCCCAGCTCTCAGTCTGTCTAAGTCTCTGAATGGCTTCCCAGCTTTCAGGTATCTCAGCCAAGCCTCCCAGTTTGGTATTATCAGCAAACTTGCTGAGCAGACTCTTGTCTGTCTGTTCCTTCATCAGTATCATTGATGAAGGTGTTAAACAGGACTGGACCCAGCATTGATCTCTGGGGGACTCCAGTGGTTACAGCTCTCCAGCTGGACTTGGCACTCTTGACCACCACTCTTTGGACTCTATGTCGTAACCAGTTCCTAATCCATCTTGCTGTCTAGTCTTCTATCCCAGTTCTTTCCTTGCTTGCATTTTTGCACCTGTTCTGTTCAAGCTCCATCTCTCTGGCACACACAAAGGTCAGCATGCACAGCAGTGAGGATTTGAATCCTCTGTGTATTTTATTAACAATTCCCTTTTTCCCCAGCTCACAACTCAAAGAAATGTCAGATAAGGAATTGCTGGCTAAAGAATTTAGTGAATGGCTTCAGCTACAGCATAAGAAGCTCAGAAATGAGACCAGAATTTGCTGGCTGCATATTAACCTGGAATTAGTCTCTTTGTTCACAGCTGGAAGAGTGGTTTGAAAAATAGTGGTGGTTAGACTTTTTCAAGTGGGTGTTCCATGAGTTATTTAATGTATAGGATCCTTGTCTAGCCAAAGACCTTGCATAATTAGGAGTGGGAAAATAGTGCAGAGTTTATTTCCCTCATGCTTGCAAAATAGAGGATGTCTGCCAGGGAACTGACAGCAAAGACTTGCATCCTGCATTGCATTTAATTCTCCAGTCTGGAATCTGTTTGCCTCTCTTTTGTCTTAATTTGCCTTTTTTCCCTTTGTCTTTTTTTTTTTTTTTTTTTCCTTTGTCTGTTTGTTTCCTTTTTGTTTCCTTTTTCTGTTTGTTTCCAACCTTGTCCAAAATATTTGGTTCTTTTCCAGGTTGTTTCCTTTTCTCTGTTTAATATAGTGGGTCCTCTTCTCCCTCTCCTTTTCACTAATCTAATCAACAAGCAGCTGAGTAGGAGCCAGCAGAGTGCCCTGGTGGCCAAGAAAGCCAAAGGCATCCTGGCTGAAATTAGAAATGCTGTGTCCAGCAGGAGTAGGGAGGTGACTGTCCCCTAGTACTCATCTCTGGTGAGGCCACACCTCGAGTGTTGTGTGCAGTTTTGGGCACCTCCATACAAGAGAGATGTGGAGGTGCTGGAGCCAGTGCAGAGGAGGGCAGGGAAGCTGTGAAGGGCCTGGAGAATAAACCTGATGAAGAGTGACTGAAGGAGCTGGGGATGGTTAGTCTGAAACAGAGGAGGCTGAGGAGAGACCTCATTGCTGTCTACAACTACCTGAAAGTACCTTCTTAAGTATAGTTTTTTATAAGAAACAAAAATTGAGATCTGCAAGGCCACTGACATAATTCCAGATGCTTTCCCACACCCTCTCTTTGATTTCATCATTCTTTGGTAAAGAACACTTCTGGAACTCTAGCTAGCATTCCAGCACTGGGCTCATTAATGCAGCCTGGTTGTGGGGTTTGCTGTGGCCCGGGGACCTTTTTGGGGGCCCAATTTGGATTAATTTTACCATAATGATGTCTGATCTGAACTGAAAAAGAAAATTTATTGTAGGCCTTATGAAATTCAATCAAGGAGTCTGTGAAGTTGAAATCATGGGTTATAGCTTGTCTGGGGACTCTCAGTCCTCTGTGCCTGCCTTACAGGGCAGGTGCTTCTGTTTCCCTGTTCTTTCTGACTGCATTAGCAAATGAATTGTTCAACTGGCCCATTAGCAGAACAGCTTTCTGTTCTGCAAGGAGCATCAGACCTTTGTAAGAGGGGAAATCAATACAGAAAAGAGAAGAGACCTGATCAGGGATGTTAAGATGTAAGTCTGCAACTACCTGAAGGGAGGTTGTAGCCAGGAGGGGGTTGGTCTCTTCTCCTAGGCAAGCAGCACCAGAACAAGAGGACACAGTCACAAGCTGCAACAGGGGAAGTTTAGGCTGGACGTGAGGAGAAAGTTCTTCACAGAGAGAGTTGTTAGCCATTGGAATGTGCTGCCCAGGGAGGTGGTGGAGTCCCCATCCCTGGAGGTGTTCAAGAGGGGATTGGACGTGGCACTTGGTGCCACGTTCTAGTAGTCATGAGGTATTGGGTGACAGGTTGGACTTAATGATCTTTGAGGTCTCTTCCAACGTTATTGATTCCATGATTCTATGATTCTAAGAAGCAGTCACTGTCACGATTACTGCCAGAACAGCCAGTGTGTGAGCTGGATTGTATGGACCTGCTCTGGCAGGGGGGTTGGACTTGATGATCTCTTTGGCTCCCTTCCAACCCCTGACATCCTGTGAACTGTTCCGAAATGGTGCTGGTGATACTGATCTGTTGCTCTGCGAGTTCACAGCTGTTCTTCATCTTAAAGACAGCATACAGTGTCTTGACTGTAAAACTCTTAATAAAATGAAGGTCTCAGGGCTTTGGTTTAGGGGTAAAATCCTGACTTATCTAATACACTTCCTGAAATTTAGGCCAGATAAAGTAACTGCCCTGAGCTGCCAGTTCTGTGCAATGTGATATGCAGAGGAGACGAGAAGAGGGCATATACCTATTAAACAAGATCCATCTCTGCCCTCTTCTTAAAAGCGTTTCTTCATCAAAATCTCCTGCCTGGGACATAAGGAAGAGTAAAAGCTCCAGGAGGGAAATATCCTTCCTCTTAGTCACAGTCAGGCACTGTTTAGAAAAAGAGTCAGACTCTCGTCATCATGACCCCAGGGTTTAAAAATGCCTGAGAGGCATCTGCAACAAATGTGAGCTTCCTCTGAAGGGTGAATGGCTGCTTTGGTGTTTTCTGTCAGCCTCTGAAGAGTTCCTCTGCACATGTGGATGGACATTGTTCTCCTCGGGCACATGCAGTTAAACCTTAATGACCTGCCAGTGCAAGTCACTTTGTTTGAGGGGCAGTTCCAACCAGTGGAGTTTCACAAGGGGATGCAGTTAATACAGTGAACAGAGAGGGGGGGAATGTAGTCTTGGTCTAAATTAAGACTGTAGTCTGCAAGAGGGACAGATAAAAAAATAATCAACAATTATCAAAGCTATGGAGCTCTGAATTCATAATACCAATTGACTTTTCCTGCCTCACAGAGTGCAGTTCCATTTATAGACCCAAAATAGCTATAAAGGAGATTGTTTTCAGGAGCTTAGTAAGACAAACATAACTCGCCTGCAGAGCAGGAACACTGCAGCTGTGGCAGCAAACAAGTCCTTATTTACTCACTTTCCATACTGAAGCCCAAACATTAGCTGGTGTGGAATTCTGTATTAATATGAACCTTCCACTTCCAGTGCCCAGCTTTGCTTCCTGCTCTTGACTCCTGATTTTGTGGTGATTTAAGATAGCTTCACTTCATGTTCTGGCTGTACACATCTGTTTCCTAACACCCATTCTCTGCAACCATTTACTAGAGCAGCACCAGATGACAAAGAGTGTGTGCCTGGCAAAGGGTGTAAACTGGGGGGAGGAAATGAAACAGTCTGATCCTTACTCACATGGAACAGCATTTAGTAGTTGTGAGGACTGGTAAATCAGTGCTTGTAAAAAATAAATCAATCTATGCACATGTAAAGAGGTGCTTGTGAAAAACAATTCCGTGCACATATAAAGAGGTGACTTCCACTGAGTTGCTTCCAATATGTGTAAATATAACTAACAGTAGGATAAAACCTAGTGAAACTGCCCTGGCCAGCACTCACCTAACAAACTCCCTGTTTCATGGCTGCTTGATCTGTGATTTATTCCTCAGATTGTATTTTATGCTGGGCAGATATTGCTTGAGGAGCAGAATTCCTTTTGTATTTCACAGGCAGCAAAATGGAAATAGGCAACTTGTCTGTGTTACTGGCTTCAGCTAGTGAGTTATTAATGCTGGGACACCTCTGCTATGAGGATAGGCTGAGGGAGCTGGGGTTGTCCATCCTAGAAAAGAGAAGACTCTAGAGAGACCTTAGAGCTGCCTTCCAATATCTGAAGGGAACCTACAGGAAAGTTGGAGAGGGATTTTCCATAAGGGTGTTTAGCAATAGGACAAGGGGCAATGGTTTCAAGCTGAAGGAGAGTAGGTTTAAACTGGGTCTTAGGGAGAAGTTCTCCAGTGTGAGGGTGGTGAAACTCTGGAATAGGCTGCCCTGGGAGGCTGTGGATGCCTGCTCTCTGGGGCTGTTCAATGAACAGGATGAGGCCTTGAGCAACTGAGTCTAGTTGAGAGGTGTCCCTGACCACTGTAAGGAGGTTGGGGTAGATGATCTCTGAGGTCCCTTCTAACCTAAACCATTCTATGATTAATACAGTAAGGAGCTGTATTTCAGGTAGGATACTACCAAGTTATTCATCAGTATCAAACTCTGCACATCAACTTTTTCTCCTAAAACCAAAGCAAGATTAATGTTAAAGTTCCTTTTGTCTTTGCACCACTGTGCCAATACACAGAATGTATTTTAATTATCAGTGTTTCCTACATCACAATTATTGCTGTTTTGGACTGGAACACAATCAAGGAAGTTCAAGACCAATCAAACTAGCTTCCACAGAAGGGAAGTCTTCATCTGTTGTTGCTTTGTGTATATGGGAGAAAAAATAAAAAAGCATCAAAGAATGATGTTCAAAATCAGCTTAGCTGTTGTTTTACCAGTAAAAGTATGCAAAAGAGCCCAGAGAGTGGTGGTGAATGGTGCCACAGCCAGCTGGCAGCCAGTCACTAGTGGTATGCCCCAAGGATCAGTGCTGGGCCCTGTGCTCTTTAATATCTTTACTGATGATCTGGATGAGGGCATTGAGTCCATCAGCAGCAAATTTGCAGATGACACCAAGCTGGGGGCAGGAATTGATCTGCTGGAGGGTAGAGAGGCTTTGCAGAGGGACCTCAACAGGCTGGACAGATGGGCAGAGTCCAAGGGTATGAGATTGAACACATCCAAGTGCCGGGTTCTGCACATTGGACACAGCAACCCCAGGCAGTGCTACAGGCTGGGGACAGAGTGGCTGGAGAGCAGCCAGGCAGAGAGGGACCTGGGGGTACTGGTTGATGGTAAGCTGAACATGAGCCTGCAGTGTGCCCAGGCAGCCTGCATCAGGAACAGTGTGGTCAGCAGAGAGTGATTGCCCATTGGAATGTGCTGCCTGGGGAGGTGGTGGAGTCACCATCATTGGAGGTGTTCAGGAGGAGACTTGATGGGGTGCTTGGTGCCATGGTTTAGTTGATTAGGTGGTGTTGGATGATAGGTTGGACATGATGATCCTGAAGGTCTCTTCCAATCTGGTCTATTCTATTCTATTCTATTCTATTCTATTCTATTCTATTCTATTCTATTCTATTCTATTCCATTCCATTCCATTCCATTCCATTCCATTCCATTCCATTCCATTCCATTCCATTCTATTCTATTCTATTCTATTCTATTCTATTCTATTCTATTCTATCCTATCCTATCCTATCCTATCTATCCTATCCTATCCTATCCTATCCTATCTATCCTATCCTATCCTGTCCTATCCTGTCCTATCCTATCCTGTCCTATCCTATCCTGTTCATCTTCCTCAGCACTTTTAGCAGAGGCATTAATTTTTGAACTATCAAAGTCTCAAAGCAAGTTTCCAATCTGTTTATCAATAAAACTCAATTAGTTCTAAAAGTTACCAAAATAAACACTGTAATTCTGGTAAAACATAAATGAATGTAAGGCTTAAGATCACAATCATGTTGAAACACAAAACAAACACGAGGCCAGACGAAAGGAAGAGGTCTGACCACTGAGTCAAGTCCCATTAAATGTTTGTCTGGTAAAGGAAAGTGAAATAATGCTTTGCTAGAGCTTCTACATACCTTCATAAAACCTGTGAGGTTACTTGGTCCAGTGGCTTCCTGATATCATTTTAGTCAGAAATGTGATGCTGTGCTGTAACCAGGCTATCAGAAAGCAGGAAGCAAGTCACATCTATACTGTAGTCTGCCTGCTAAGAAGACCATACTGAGTGCTCCCAGCTTTGGGAAAGCTACAAGGGCAAGAGCAGTCTGTCAAAAGAGTAAAACATACTGTACCTGTCCACACTAAGGGCACAGAGATTAAGGACTGTGATCCCCACTGATGCCTTCTGTATAAAGGGAAGGAATTTGCAAAGAAACTGTCCAAATTCAGAATTTCCAAAAGGCCACTTCTGAGCAAGGAGCTAAAGAGAAGATATAAAAGAATCAGAATATTTAATCAGCAACTTAGCAAGTATGTAACAGTTGTCATTCCTTCTTGTCTTCCACACAGCCATTGTAACCTTGAATTCTCCATGCCTGAAGAAGGTTCCTAGCATGGGGTGGATCTGGAAAGTAACTGCTGCTAGAGAAGTACAGAGGGAAGGTTTAAACTGAGCTGTTGACCTCCTGCTGTTACAGCAGTAACTTGCATTGTTAAAAAGATTTCTTTTTACCTTGGTGCTTCAGCCACCAGCACAGAATGATGCAAATCTAACTCAAGGCAGTCATGAATGGTCACAATCAGCACGTCCCAGAACCAAGCAGCCGAAGCAGAGTTCACAGTTGATGGGGAAATCCCTCCAAGCCAAATTCACATGCTGCACGCAAGTGGGTTCTTGTTGTTGGAAAAAGAGGACTGCAACTCATGGTAACAGTCACTGCCAGATTCTGATGTGTGTGGAACAGATGTTTGGTACAAACATCATTTGTTCCCTGTTATGCCTTCAAGGGCAAGCATCATGCATACATGGGGGCTGTACTGCAAGGCAACAGAAAAGTATCCATTTGGGGAGGCAAGAGTGAGTGGCTGGGGTTGAGACCAGTATTTTCAAGGAGGTTTTTAGATCACACAGGCTCACAGGATGTTAGGGGTTGGAAGGGACCTCTGGAGGTCATTGAGTCCAACCCCCTGCCAGAGCAGGACCATAGAATCCAGCACAGGTCCCACAAGAATGCATCCAGATGGGACTGGAAAGTCTCCAGAGAAGGAGACTCCACAACCTCTCTGGGCAGCCTGTGACCAGTGCTCTGTGAGCCTCACAGTAAGGAGGTTCCTCCTCATGTTGAGGTGGAGCCTCCTGCTCTGTAGTTTATATCCATTGCCCCTTGTCCTATGCCAGGGTGCAACTGAGCAGAGCCTGTCCCCTCCCTCTTGACTCCCAGCCCTCAGATATTTATAAACACTTCTTAAGTCCCCTCTCAGTCTTCTCTTCTCCAGACTAAAAAGTCCCAGGTCTCTCAGCCTCTCCTCACCAGGCAATGCTCCAGTCCCTTCACCATCCTTGTATCCGCCCTTGGACTCTCTCCAGCAGATTCCTGTCCCTCTTGAACTGGGGAGCCCACAACTGGATGCAATATTCCAGGTGAAGTCTCACTAGAGCAGAGTAGAGGGAGAGGAGAAGCTCCCTGGATCTGCTGGACACACTCCTCTTAATGCACCCCAGAATCCCATTGGCCTTCTTGGCCACAAGGGACTATAAAAGATCCTCTAGTTCAACCCCACTGCCATGGGCAGGGACACCTCCTGCTAGATCAGCTTGCTCAAGGCCCCATCCAGCCTGGCTTTGAACAAATTCCATGTTTTGAGCCTCCACAGATTCTCTGGGCAACCTGTTCCAGTGCCTCATGGGGAAGAATTCTTCCTAATGTCCTAGGGCCATTCCATACTGCATGCAAAGATTAGTTGTGTTCTTTCTATCATAAACCCAAGCCATGAGCATCACCTTTTTTACACTTTTACAGTTAAAACTAAAGAAAGCTTATACTGATTGGCACATGATTAAATCACTAGCAATTGGAATAGTTGTTTTCAGAGTTTGTTTTCTTGCAGACAGGCTCACAGGATGTTAGGGGTTGGAAGTGACCTCTGGAGATCATTGAGTCCAACTTCCCTGCCAGAGCAGCACCATAGAATCTAGCACAGGAATGCATCCACATGGGACTTGAAGGTCTCAAGAGAAGGAGACCTCTTCTGCTGGGCCATCTTCCTACTTGGGCAGACTGCTTACAGT
Source organism: Picus viridis (assembly GCA_033816785.1). Taxonomy (NCBI): domain Eukaryota; kingdom Metazoa; phylum Chordata; class Aves; order Piciformes; family Picidae; genus Picus; species Picus viridis. The sequence continues at coordinate 15,804,583 of CM066581.1, read as the reverse complement.
CAGTTCATGGTTTGAAAGTTGCCTTTGCAGCCATGAGGACTAAGTAAATTCAGCAGAAGCTTCGGTTCTGCAGCACTTTCATCTAGTCAGAGTGGGTGGCTGCTGTCTGCAGGATTAGATATTCAAACTTTGGTTGTAGCTCAGGGCTGCAGTGTTCAAAGTAAACATGTTATTTCTATTTAAATTAGAGTTAAATTGAAACATGCCAACAATGACTTTCTTGGACAATATAAATGTTAACTCTGAGGAGTTAAAAATGCACATCTGCCTTTCTCTCAGTTAAGGCAGAACCCTTGCATGAGGCTTTTAATTTATGTCAGGGCTGCAGAAAAAAATGCTGGGAGAAGAAACAACAGAGGGATATAAGAATCACAGGTTCATAGATTCACAGGTTGCATTGGGTTGGAAGGCACCCTCCAAGGTCATCTTGTCCAGCCTCCCTGCAGTGAACAGGGACACCTCCAACTAGAGCAGGCTGTTCAGGGCCACATCCAGTCTGATCTTGAATATCTCCAGGGGCACGGCCTCAACCATCTCTGGACAACTCATTCCAGCACCTCACCACCCTCATAGTAAAGAACTTCCTCCTTATGTCCAACCTAAATCTACCCTGCTCCAGTTTCAAACCTTAGCCCCTTGCCCTGTTGCTACAAGCCCTCCTAAACAGTCCTTTCTCAGCCTTCCTGTAGGCCCCCTTCATAGACTGAAAAGTAGTTGTAAGGTCTCCTGGGAGCCTTCTCTTCTCCGGGCTGAACAGCCCCAATTCTTTCAGCCTGTCTTTGTGGGAGAGGTTCTCCACCCCTCTGATCATCTTAGTGGCCCTCCTCTGGATCCACTCCAGCAGATCTATATCTCTCTTGTGTTGGGTGTCCCATAGCTGGTAATTCTCCAGCTGGAATTGTGGAATTTCAGCTCCAGACTCTTGTCTGGCTTTGGGTAAAATCAGAATCATTTTCAGGCACCACTGGGTGAAGGTTGAATTGTAAATGACAGCGTCAGGGAAAAGTGGCCCCTAGCAGGATTTTGTTCATCACCTGTGCCAATATACATCACACTTTAGAAGGCAACTGGAAGCTGGCCACCCCTTCATTTATGTGCACTGGCTGTGGCTGTAGCATGTACCCAGCAACAGAAACGAGCAAGCACTTTGTAGTGACCGTGAGACCCCGTTCCTACAAGGCAAATATTAGCTTCAAAAAGGTTCTCTAACTCATTACCCCTCACAGGGAAGCTTTATCCTGGTTCTGGCATGTACACATCTTCCCCACACCCCAGGAAGCTCTCCTTTTACAAGATTTTAAACATTTTATTCCTTTTGTTTCTTACACTTCTCTGCTAATTGAAACAACATCAGTACCCAACCATTAGCCATTCTTTTCAAGTTGATTTTGATCAGAATGACAGGGATCAGAATTAAGTTGGCAATCCCAAGCACCAATGTAGGCTGGGCAGCAAGTGGCTTAAGAGCAGCCCTGAAGAAAAGGACTTGGGGGTGCTGGTGGATGAGAAGCTCAACAGGAGCCAGCAGTGAGCAGTTGCAGCCCAGGGAGCCAAGCAGGGAAGCAAAGCCAGCAGGTCGAGGGAGGTGATTCTCCCCTCTACTCCACTCTGCTGAGACCACACCTGGAGCATTGTGTCCAGTTCTGGAGCCTCTGTTACAAGAAGGATCTGGAGGTGTTTTAATGTGTCCAGGGAAGGGCCATGAGGATGAGCAGAGGACTGGAGCTGCTCTGCTCTGAGGACAGACTGAGAGAGTTGGGGCTGTTGGACTCAGTCTGGAGTAGAGAAGGCTCCCAGGAGACCTTCTCGTGGCCTTCCAGGATCTGAAGGGGCTTCAGGAAAGCTGGGGAGGGACTTTTGAGGGTGTCAGGGAGTGATAGGACTGGGGGGAATGGATCCAAGCTAGAGGAGGGGAGATTTAGATTAGGTATTAGGAAGAAGTTGTTCCCCATGAGGGTGGTGAGAGACTGGCACAGGTTGCCCAGGGAGGTGGTGGAAGCCTTATCCCTGGAGGTGTTGAAGGCCAGGCTGGATGTGGCTGTGAGCAACCTGCTCTGGTGTGAGGTGTCCCTGCCCGTGGGCGGGGGGTTGAAACTGGCTGATCCTTGAGGTGCCTTCCAACCCTGACAATTCCATGATTCCACTTGATTTTTAAGATTAATTTTGCCATCCTTTCCATGGGTATCCTCCATTATCATGCCACATTTTCATTACTTCCCCTTGGAGCAGGTGCCAGCTTTTATTTCTGCAGATTTTGTTTAGTTGAGAAATCTGATCCTCTCTTTGGTTTTGCTAATTTTACAGCAAGAGTCCTTTGCCCTGTGTTCTGCAGAGGGAAACAACACATTACTTTTATATTTTTAATTGAATTAGTCCTGATTTAGTTAGGTAAATCTGATGACCTGGGGCTACTGGCTCTGCTCTCCAAGTGCTTTTGCGTGGTTTCATATACAGGTGGTGTTTTCTCTCGAGGCACAAGGACAGGAGGAATCTGGCTGGTTTTCCCCAGGTTGTTCTCCATGAGCTAGTCAAATGGATTGTGCTTTTGGAAACCCTCTCCCCAAATCTCTCTGAGATTTCAAAGGAAGATGTGGGGCAATGGAAATCAGCTTTTCCCCTAGTATTTCATTCCTGAACAAGAAGAGTGTGGCCAACAGCATATAGTTTTTCACACTGAAATCAGAAACCAGGATTTGAAGGTTCTTCTGTCAGTCTTAAAACAACCTCAGCAGAGTGACCAGACAGGCACAGCTTGAGCATCTCCCCTTCTCTGCTGCTTTTTATGGCCTGCCTGCCCTGCCACTGCAGCTTGAAGCAAACAGGACAGCAGCGCTGAGAACATTCCTTTGCAGTGATTTTTAAATGTCACTCCCTTGATTTTACTCTACTGCTGCTGCTATTTTCTAACCCTCATTAGTGTGCTAGCTGATGTCCAAAACATAAAGTCCCACTGTGCATCACAGCCAATTTATCTATCATCTGAAAGGGAGAATGTTACAACCCAGCCACCAGTATCCACCAGGCCCTACTCATGTGCATCCCCAGTGTTTATCTAATCCTAGGCTGATACTGTCTGTTTACAGGCAGATGATGACCCTGGAGCTCTGCCCAAAATAGATGAACTGGTTTAGGTGCTGGATATGAACCAGCTCTGAACTGCTCTATAAAACCTGCTTCAGATCAACAGCTATGTGTCAGGAGGTCCTCTCTGCCACATGACCCTGAGGATGAAAGCAAAGGCTTCATACCTACCCTTTCTTGCTTTGATCTCATCCCAATGCCCTAGGGCCTGCTTTTTCCTGTGCCCACTTGGGACCATTGCTGTGTTGACACACAAGATCTGTTTCCCAGAAACTGAAGTGTGTTTCCATGCAGATAGTGCTTGCCACCCATGCAGGTTTCTCTCCTGACTTTCATGGCTTTTAAGTGTTCAGTGATACTGATGGAACAACTCTGGCACAACCCTGGCAGTCAGAGTTTCTACCCTGTCTTCAGCAGGACACAGAGAAATACCTTCTTTATTCCATGGCTCCTGTTACACTTCTTTCCTTCCTTCCTTCCTTCCTTCCTTCCTTCCTTCCTTCCTTCCTTCCTTCCTTCCTTCCTTCCTTCCTTCCTTCCTTCCTTCCTTCCTTCCTTCCTTCCTTCCTTCCTTCCTTCCTTCCTTCCTTCCTTCCTTCCTTCCTTCCTTCCTTCCTTCCTTCCTTCCTTCCTTCCTTCCTTCCTTCCTTCCTTCCTTCCTTCCTTCCTTCCTTCCTCCCTCCTTCCTTCCTTCCTTCTTCCTCCTTCCTTCCTTCCTCCCTTCCTTCCTTCCTCCCTCCCTTCCTTCCTCCCTCCCTCCCTCCCTCCCTTCCTCCCTCCCTTCCTCCCTCCTTCCCTTCCTCCCTCCCTTCCTCCCTCCCTTCCTCCCTCCCTTCCTTTTCTTCCTTTTCTTCCTTTCATTCTTTCTTTCTTCTAGTTTCCTCTAGGAGATGTTGAGCTGTCTCAGTGAAGCTCTGCTTAAACTGTTCCACAGATATGTCTGCCCCTGTCTGCTTCAAGGCACGGGCCAAGTATGGTACCTGGTGTTTTGGTGGGAACCCAGGTGAAATCTGACTGACACAGATGTGTTCAAAATCTGTGCCACTGAGCTACCTGCCTGAAGTGGCAGAAGATGCTGATTCTGAGTAGTGTTCCTCCTGTCTCTGATCTGTAACTGCTTAGTTAAGAAGGGTGGATTGAGTCTCCTGCTTGTCTTGTGGTACTTCAGTTGTGGTATTTTGATTCAGTGACTCACTGGGAGCCTTCTGCCCCCATGAAACTTCACAGGACAAGAATTCACTGCGTGTTCTCAAGCCCTTCTCTTCTTCCTACAACCCATACAGCCAAGAGAGAATTGCATTGCAGGACAATCCTCATCCATTTCTTGCTTGGGACCCCCCCACAGACTGTTGCACGACTCAAATAAAAACCTCAGCTGTTTTCCACCCCTTTGCTGGGAGAAGGGAGAGCTGCAAGGCTGAAGGGGAGAGAACACAGCCTCTCTGTAGGTATTTCTCCCCTTCCCACTGCTAGAGTGAGAAGCCTCTGCTTTGGATAGGGTGAGTAGAAAAAGGCAAAGAGCAAGGCTAATTTGGGGCTAATAAGATCAATACTGAGTATATCCTGGTGACCTGATAGTGTGGGCTCCTGCTAACTTTGGCATCACTGGAGTTTTCTCTTTATAGTTAGACACAGAATACTGCCATGGCAGACAGGGCACACTGCATCCTTCAGCTCTTCTTTGCAGGAAATACATTCCCAATTTTGCTACAACCAAGGACTCTCCTTTTTTGCCACTCTGAGTAGATAAAATACTGTGGGTTTGGTTTTTTTTTTATGGAAGGAAGAAAGGTTATGTGAGGATGCATGAGAACCATCAAGGATAGTTTTCCCCTGAACTGCCTGAGCACAGCTTTTTCTGCTATTTTAGAATCATAGAATTGTCAAGGGGTGGAAGGGACCTCAAAGATCAGCCAGTCCCAACCCCACTGCCATGGGCAGGGACACCTCACACTAGAGCAGGCTGTTCACAGCCACATCCAGCCTGGCCTTCAAAACCTCCAGGGATGAAGCTTCCACCACCTCCCTGGGCAACCTGTGCCAGTCTCTCACCACCCTCATGAGGAACAACTTCCTTCCTAACATCCAATCTGAATCTACCCATTTCTAATTTTGCTCCATCCCCCCAGTCTTATCACTCCCTGACACCCTTAAAAGTCCCTCCCCAGCTTTCTTAGAGCCCCCTTCAGATCCTGGAAGGCCACAAGAAGCTCTCCTCAGAGCCTTCTCTTCTCCATGGATCCCTGCTCTGAGGGACAGCACTCCACATGCCAAGCAGGAATGACTCAGTTTAGCATTGCATAGGCTGCTGAATAGAGGTACACACAGACTTCTACAGACCACACACAACAGAGGAGGGTAATAGTAATAAACATTTATCCAGATACTGGAAGGCCACAATAAGGTCTCCTTGGAGCTTTCTCTTCTCCAAACAGAACAGTTCCAACTCTCTGTCTCCACAGGAGAGGAGCTCCAGCCCTCTGATCATCCTCGAGGCACTTCTCTGGACATCTTCTGCTCATCTTTGATTAAGGCTGGAGGTAGCAGAGGGTCTTAAGCCACATCACAAATGCCTACAGTCTTTTTCTCCTGCTTAGGCAGGAGAAAATACCAGAAAGTAGATTATACTGCAAGGAATCCTGAAAGGTAAGAACACAAATGTCCTGGGTTTGAAGCAGAACATTCTGTCTCAGCTAAGTGGTTAAAAAGAGACAATCCTGAATTTTACATACTTGCTAAAATGTTTGCATCTATTATAAAAACCTACTTAGGGCTGAAGTATGCCTAGCAACTCCAAACATCTCCCCTGTGGTATTTTTGCTGTTTACAAAGTAAGATTAGTTTCTTTGTTGTTGTTGTTGTTGTTGTTGTTGCTCTGTTGTGCTGGCTGACTTTCCATCCTTTTAGGTAGGCTGTTTCTCGAGCTCTTCTCCAGGGAAATGAGCTGCAAGGTGTGCTTATGGGAAAGGTGATTTGCTGAAAAGGCTTTTTTTCTCAATCCCTGGGCAAAATGTTGCTTTTGTTATTCCTCCAGCTGTGTTGTCTTTTGTGCATTGGTAAACAGAGTGACAGGATTGCTAAGACATGACTGCAGGACTGGTAAACCCTAGATATGCACAATGCAAACAGTTCCTTCTTATCTGTAGAGTTCAGCTGATTGGAAAATAAAGATAGCAAACATCCCCAAATAGTCTGTTAAGCCCAGAGCAGTGTCACAGAAAGGTTGGCATAGGATGTGAAACTAAGGTGAGGGAGGAGCTGCCTGTGCATTGAAGGGACATATATCCCACCCCCCAAATTAATTCAAGGCATTACAGCCATTAACTAAAGGCAGACCAGACCTTGAGCTAAGACCTAGAATAGAAACTCTCTTCCTTAAGCCCTGCTTTGGTATGCACATTAAACACCTTCTGCTAGGAAGCTGTAGTCTGTAAATTGAGAAGGCAGATTCCTGATGGACTTCCCTTTCCTGTTCCATTTTGGGTAACTTTTGCCTTCAGGACTCAGCAAACATCATAACTGCTGGGTTGGAAGGGACCTCTGGAGGTCATTGAGTCCAACCCCTGCCAGAGCAGGACCATAGAATCCAGCACAGGTCCCACAAGAATGCATCCATATAGGACTGGAAAGTCTCCAGAGAAGGAGACTCCACAACCTCTCTGGGCAGCCTGTTCCAGTGCTCTGTGACCCTCACAGTGAAGAAGTTCCTCCTCATGTTGAGGTGGAACCTCTTGTGCTGGAGTTTATATCCATTGCTACTTGTCCTATGCCAGGGTGCAAGTGAGCAGAGCCTGTCCCCTCCCTCTTGACCCCCAGCCCTCAGATATTTCTAAACATTTATTAAATCCCCTCTCAGTCTTCTCTTCTCCAGACTAACCAGCCCCAGGTCTCTCAGCCTCTCCTCATAGGGCAGTGCTCAGTCCCTTCAGCATCCTCTTAGCCCTCCCTTGGACTCTCTCCAGCAGATCCCTGTCCCTCTTGAACTGGGGAGCCCAGAACTGGATACAATATTCCAGGTGAGGTCTCACCAGGGTAGAACAGAGCAGGAGGAGAATCTCCCTGGATCTGCTGGCCACGCTCCTCTTAATGTCCCCCAGGATCCCATTGACCTTCTTGGCCCCCAGGGCACATTGCTGTCCCATGCAGAACTTGTTATCCACCAGCACTCCCAGCTCCTTCTCCACAGGGCTGCTCTCCAAAAGATCACCTCCCAACCTGTACTGCTGCAATTTATTCTTCCTTCCCAGGTGCAGGACTCTGCACTTATCTTTGTTGAACCTCACTGGGTTCCTCTCTGCCCAATTATCTTAGTTCAGTCTATTAAGGCTGGATTTATAACTGGCATCCTTCCTGTAAAACTCACTTTGTTACCATTTTTACTGTTGATTTGATACTACACATGGAAATGCTTGTGGTAATTAAGTGTAATGGGGCTTTAATACCTCCAGAACATCTTCAAAGGAGGCTAGTGACTGTTACTCACCTCTCAATCCATTTAACAAATTGCTAAAGGGAATCCACTGTATAATTACAGCAATTGGAGAGAGTAAGGGGGAATTTTTTGAGCTCACTGTTCTGTGAAGAGAGGATATAAATGTCAGAGACCTGTGACCCTATCTGTAGCTGATGGAAATTACATAATTGGGTTTTTTTTTCTTTCTTAATTGTCTTAATGCCTTACAAAATGAGGGACTCAATCCTCCTGAGAACTTTCAGTTTCAATTGCTGTGATCTTATTCCTCCCCAGGAGGCTCTGGAACAGGTTGCCCAGAGCAGTTGTGGAGGCTGCAAGCCTGGAAGTGTTCAAGGTCAGGCTGGATAGAGCCTTGAGCAAGCAAGTAGGAGGCATCCCTGCCCATGGCAGTGGGGTTGGAACTGGATGGTCTTTAAGACCCCTTCCAACCCAAACTATTGTATGATTTCATGATTCTTTCTAGCTGCTTCTTTCTAAGGATTTGTAAAATGGCTGTGAATGGCAGTGGCATTACCTCCTTCTCTTTTGGCAGTGGTTTCAAAACAGTTAAGGTTACCTCCTGATTCAGGAAAGTGCTAACACCTCTTTCTGATAGGTCACTGCAATGCCACAGTATTACACATCTTGTTCTATATGAGATAGCCCTCTTAATACCACATGATTGGCTATTTTATTATGCAGATGAATGCTTCTTTACTGTGGTTCTGACTGCTGTGTCCTCCTAAGCATGAAGAGCTGACCTCTCTACAACTACCTTAAGGGAGGTTGTAGACAGGCAGAGATTGGTCTCTTCTCCCAGGCAACCAGCACCAGAACAAGAGGACACAGTCTCAGGCTGTGCCAGGGAAGGTTTAGGCTGGAGGTTAGGAGGAAGTTCTACACAGAGAGTGATTGCCCATTGGAATGGGCTGCCTGAGGAAGTGGTGGAGTCACCATCCCTGGAGGTGTTCAGGAGGAGACTTGATGGGGTGCTTGGTTGCATGGTTTAGTTGATTAGGTGGTGTTGGATGATAGGTTGGACACAATGATCTTGAAGGTCTCTTCCAACCTGGTCTATTCTATTCTATTCTATTCTATTCTATTCTATTCTATTCTATTCTATTCTATTCTATTCTATTCTATTCTATTCTATTCTATTCTATTCCATTCCATTCCATTCCATTCCATTCCATTCCATTCCATTCCATTCTATTCTATATTGTTTGATGACCTTAGTTTACACAGGATGCTAATACATAGTTTGACATGAGGCTGACAATTGTTTTACACAGGATGCTTTGGTTGGTTTGACATGAGGGTGACTCTGAAGCTAAAAGAAGAATTAAAGTATAGCTCAGAAGCAAGGGTATAAACTAAGTTAAAATTAAGATGCATAGTTCAGAATCAAGCCTATGAAATAGTTGAAGAATAAAAGGTATTTTGGAACCAAGCACAGAAAATACTTTATAGTTAAAATATAGGTCAGAATCAAGAGAAGGCTCCAAGGAGACCTTCTTGTGGCCTTCCAGTATCTCCAGGGGGCTACAAGAAAGCTGGGGGGATTTTTCAGGGTGTCAGGGAGTGATAGAACTGGGGGGGGGGTGGAGCAAAACTAGAAATGGGTAGATTCAGATTGGATGTTAGGAAGAAGTTCTTCCCCATGAGGGTGGTGAGAGACTGGCACAGGTTGCCCAGGGAGGTGGTGGAAGCCTCATCCCTGGAGGTTTTGAAGACCAGGCTGGATGCGGCTGTGAACAACCTGCTCTAGTGTGAGGTGTCCCTGCCTATGGCAATGGGGTTGGAGCTAGATGATCTTTGAGCTCCCTTCCAACCCTGACAGTTCTATGATTCTAAGCACAGAAAACAGTTTAAAATGAAAATATAGGTCAGAACCAAGGGTATAAAACACTTTTCAATGGAAACTTTAAACCCAAAATAAAACCACTTTAATTTGTAGCCCTTCCAACCTCCAGTGATTCTGTGACACTGTAATGTTTAATCACATGCATTATTATTAGCAGGCTTTATCCTCATTTCAAATTCATCTTATAGTAAAGCCAGATAAAACTGAAAGGCTTGCTGAAATTTATGCTCCTGTCAGCTGGCACCAGGTGCTGCATTTTAGCTTGATAACAGACCTCTGCACAAATGTAAACCATGCACATTTACATGTTTATGATCCATGAATGAAGTTAAGGTTTTATGATCTTACCCTATCACTAGCTGTGTTATAATGCAGGTCAGCAGTTCTGATGTGAACAGTTATAGAGGGATTAAAGACAATGTTAGGCAGAAGTTCTTCACAGAAAGAGTGATTGGCCATTGGAATGGGCTGCCCAAGGAGGTGGTGGAGTCACCATCACTGGAAGTGTTTAGAAGGAGACTGGATGGGGCACTTGGTGCCATGGTTTAGTTGATTAGATGGTGTTGGGTGATAGGCTGGTCTGAGAATAGAATAGAATAGAATTAACCAGGTTGGAAGAGACCTTTGAGACCATTGAGTCCAACCTATCATCCAACAGCATCTAATCAACTAAACTTGGTGATCTCTAAAGTTTTTCCCAACCTGGTCAATTCTGTATTCTGTCATTGGCTGTCTCTTGAAGTTTAAAACCCAATTTGAAACCACAAGACTCTAACTATGATCAAACCATGCATTAAAATACCTTACACAGGTAAATCAGAGTTAAATCTCCAGAATCTTTAAGGGCCCAAATTGTGAGGAATGCTTGTTTTGTTTTGTTTTGTTTTGTTTTGGTTTGGTTTTAGAATAGAATAGAATAGAATAGAATAGAATAGAATAGAATAGAATAGAATAGAATAGAATAGACCAGGTTGGAAAAGACCTTCAAGATCATCACATCCAACACCACCTAAATCAACTAAACCATGCAACCAAGCACCCCATCCAGTCTCCTCCTAAACACCTGCAGTGATGGTGACTCCACCACCTCCCCGGGCGGCCCATTCCAATGGTCAATCTCTCTCTCTGTGAAGAACTTCTTCCTAACATCCAGTCTAAACCTCCCCTGGTGCAGCTTGAGACTGGCCTCTTGTTCTGGTGCTGGTGTCCAGTTCTGGGGCCCTCAGTTTAAGAAGGACATTGAGACACTTGAACGTGTCCAGAGAAGGGCAATGAGGCTGGGGAGAGGCCTTGAGCACAAGCCCTACGAGGAGAGGCTGAGGGAGCTGGGATTGTTTAGCCTGGAGAAGAGGAGGCTCAGGGGAGACCTTTTTGCTGTCTACAACTCCCTGAAGGGAGGTTGTAGCCAGGTGGGGGTTGGTCTCTTCTCCCAGGCAACCAGCACCAGAACAAGAGGACACAGTCTCAAGCTGTGCCAGGGAAGTTTAGGCTGGAGGTGAGGAGAAAGATCTTCACTGAGAGAGTCATTCGCCATTGGAATGTGCTGCCCAAGGAGGTGGTGGAGTCCCCATCCCTGGAGGTGTTCAAGAGGGGATTGGATGTGGCACTTAGTGCCATGGTCTAGTAGTCATGAGGTGTTGAGTGACAGGCTGGACTTGATGATCTTTGAGGTCTCTTCCAACCTTGGTGATTCTGTGGTTATATTACTCAGTGATTAATTTACTACCAGAAACACCTGAAGGTTTTACTGAGAAAAGAAAGGGGGAAAGTCTAATATCCTGTCAGTTAGGTACCAGCTGTGTGATCCCCAAAGTTACACTTAGTAGCATACAAAAGTCTTTGACAATTTTCTCAGCTAAGTAAGTTAACATCAGTGCCATACATTAATAAAGGGACTCCCTTCATTCAAGCCTTGGGGTCATGCATGCTGCATCAGTAAACCTGTTGCATCAGAAACCAGCAGTGCTTTCTGGCTCTGTTTAGTTAAAATGGAAACTAAAAACTGAGGCAGGATAACTTTGTATTGTGTGAAAGAATTGCTGAGGATCCTTTTTTGTACTTTGACAAATTCAGATGGAATTTAGTATTTCAGATATGTTGTAGTCAATCTGCCAAGCTTCACCGTACTTGTACTTGGACCATCTGTCACCATACCATAGGGGCTTAATTCGCTTTGCCTGCTTAGTAGCAGCACAAATGTCACAGTCATGGATGACTTGTGTGATAGCATCCATGGAAATGTCTATGGATCTGTCATGAGCCCATTGGTAGGTTGCATCTCTGGTATAACTGATTTTACCAACTCTGGAATCATGCTGAGAATCTGCTATTAGCAAATGCTTGAAAGAGTCCATTGCAGAGCCACACAGATGATCAGGGCAGCAGAACATCTTCCTTAGGGGGACAAACTGAGGGAGCTGAGGGCTCTTTATCTTGGAGAGGAGGAGCCTGAGGGGTGACCTCATTGATGTTGATAAAGATGTGCATAGTGAGTGCCAAGAGGCTGGAGCCAGGCTCTGTTGGGTGATGCCCAACACCAGCACAAGGGGCAATGGTGGAAGCTGAGGCATAGGAAGTTCCATGTGAATTTCCATGAGGAAAAATTTTTCCCTGTGAGGGTGAGAGAACACTGGAACAGGCTGCCCAGAGTGACTGTGAAATCTCCCTCTCTGGAGATATTCAAGACCTGCCTGGATGTGATCTGCTCTAGGTGACCCTGCTCTGGCAGGGGGTTTGAACTGGATGAGCTTTCGAGGTCCCTTCCAGCCCCTAACATTCTGTGATTCTGTGAAATATTGAATGAAGAGCTGAATGCTCAACTGCACTAACATAATCTCTCTCTGCAAAGTCCTAACCTGGAAGCCTGTAGTGAAAACCCTTGCAGAAAGTATGCTCTGTAAAAGCATCAAGTAAGGATGGGATATTCCAAAAACAGCAACTAGTCCAATGCTATTCTGCTCCCATCAAGGAGCAGAACAGCTTATGGCAAGACTTCCCTCATAAATTCTTTGGCTGGCTGTAGCTGGTATCACAACTGAAGAGTTCTGTGAAATGCCCAAGGCCACGCTTTGGTTAAGACCTAAGAACATCATCTTGGAAAGGAGTCATATGGAGGTGAGACCTGAGAGCAAGGGCTTTGTTACAGAATACAAGAGAGTAGTTTGGTTTGGGTTTTTTTTTCTTAAAAAAACAGACCAAGGGAGTAACTCACCTCTGGTGAGACCCCATCTGGAGTACTGCATCCAGTTCTGGAGCCCCTATTAAAGAAAGGATCTGGAGGTGCTGGAAGGTGTCCAGAGAAGGGCCATGAAGATGAGCAGAGGGCTAATTCTCTCAGACTGAGAGAATTGGGGCTGTTCAGTCTGAAGAGCAGAAGGCTCCCAGGAGATCTTCTTGTGGCCTTCCAGTATCTGAAGGAGGCTCCAAGAAAGCTGGGGAGGGACTTTTGAGGGTGTCAGGGAGTGACAGGACTTGGGGGGATGGAGCAGAACTAGAAGTGGGTAGCTTGAGATTGGATGTTAAGAAGGAGTTTTTCGCCATGAGGGTGGTGAGAGACTGGCACAGGTTGCCCAGGGTGGTGGTGGAAGCCTCATCCCTGGAGGCTTTTAAGGCCAGGCTGGATGTGGCTGTGAACAACCTGCTCTAGTGTGAGGTGTCCCTGCCCAAGGCAGGGGGCTTGGAACTGGCTGAGCCTTGAGGTCCCTTCCAACCCTGACAATTCTGTGATTCTATAACCACAGAGAGCAGACAGTAAGGAAACTGCAATTACAATGGGTAGTCGTTGCATCCTACCTTGTAGACCATGATAGGAATATCAATGACAATGTAGATGAGGTCTCCTAGTGCCAGGCTGGCGATCAGCGCGTTGGGGCCATTCCTCATGCACTTGTTCTGGTAAATGATCCTCAGCAGAGTTGCATTCCCAACCATCCCAACGATGAAAATAGCACAAGACACCACCGTGTTAATGTATTTGAAGGTCTCTGCAATCTTAGTCTGCTGGGAGCACCTGACAGTTTGGTTGGACACCAAGGGCTGCCTGGTGGTGAGGAGTATGCTGGATTCCATCCCTGAGAAAGTGGGCAGGTGGGTTCCCAAGTCGCTGCGATTGGCAGCGTATCTGTCCGAGCTGTCACTGAGGACAAATCCTGGGAGCAGCAGCAGCAAGGAAACTCTTAAACACGAGACTTCCATCCTGAAGTCCCCAAAGACCAAATCCTTTGAGATGGGGGGGTAGGGTGGGGGTGGGTTTCAGTATCTCAGTGAGATGCTTCTCACTTTTTCACCTGCAGAGAAAAGCAATAAACAAGAAGAAGAAAGAAATCAATACAACAGGCAGACTGACAGCAGGTATCATAGTATCATAGTATCAGTCAAGGTTGGAAGGCACCACAAGGATCATCTAGTTCCAACCCCTGCCATGGACAAGAACACCTCACACTAGATCAGGCTGGCCAGAGCCTCATCCAGCCTGGTCTTAAACACCTCCAGAGACAGGGCCTCAACCACCTCCCTGGACAACCCATTCCAGGGCTTCACCACTCTCATGGGGAAGAACTTCCTCCTCATGTCCAGCCTGAATCTCCCCACCTCCAGCTTCATTCCATTCCCCCTAGTCCTATCACTACCTGAAGGTAAGGGATGAGCTGTGGATGTGATCTAGCTGGACTTCTGCAAGGCCTTTGACATGGTCCCCCCACAACATCCTGCTCACCAAGTTGTAGACATGTGGATTTGCTGGGTGGAGTGTTCAGTGGATAAGGAATTGGCTGGATGGTTGCATCCAGAGGGTTGTGCTCCATGGCTAGAAGTCCAGATAGAGGCCAGTGGCAGTGGTGTCCCTCAGGGGTCCACACTGGGACCTGTGCTGTTCAGTATTTTTATCAGTGCTATAGACAGTGGGATCCAGGCACCACCAGCAAGTGTGCAGATGGCACCAAACTGAGTGGTGCTGTCCATATGCCAGAGGGACAGGATGGCATCCAGAGGGGCCTGGACAAGCGGGAGAGGTGGCAACAGGGGAACCTCATGAGGTTCAATGAGAGCAAGTGCAGGGTTGTGCACCTGGGCTGGAACAATCCTCACTATTGATACAGACTGGGAGAGGAGGTGATGGAAAGCAGCCCTGTGGAAAAGGACTTGGGGGTGCTGATGGGGGAGAAGCTGGACAGGAGCAGGCAGTGTGAGCTTGCAGCACAGAAGTCAAATCACATCCTGGGCTGCATCAAAGGATGCGTTGCCAGCAGATTCAGAGAGGTGATTCTGCCACTTTGCTCTGGTGAGACCTCACCTGGAGTACTGTGTACAGGTCTGGAGCCCTCAGTATAGGAAGAACATGAAACAAGTTGCCCAAGGAGGTGTTTGAGGCCCCTTCCCTGGAGATATTCAAGGTGAGGCTCAGCAGGGCTCTGGGCAGCCTGATCAGTTGAGGATGTCCCTGCTGACTGCAGGGAGGTCAGACTGGATGAGCTTTGGAGATCCTTCTGGCCTGGACCATTCTATGATTCTATGAGTCTATAACACACCCTGTTTCTGACTTAGGAAATGAGTTTGAGTGTAGAGCCTCTGCACACATATGGATAAACACCTCCATCATCACTGTGCTCCTCTGAAATCTGGATTAGCCACAGTAACTGACAAAATTCAGACACCAAAAATTCCCTCAGTAACTGACAGCTTACCCAAGTGGGGTCCCGCAGACCCCTGTGAGTTTGAAACAGAAGTTGTATATGAATGGAAACAATATGCTAGATGAAGTTCTGTGCTAAAGTAGTCTTGCGGGAGAAGGGGTTGGTCTCTTCTCCCAGGCAAGCAGCACCAGAACAAGAGGACACAGCCTCAAGCTGTGCCAGGGGAGGTTTAGGCTGGATGTTAGGAAGAAGTTCTTCATAGAAAGAGTTATTGGCCACTGGAATGTGCTGCCCAGGGAGGTGGTGGAGTCACCACCCCTGGAGCTATTTAGGAAGAGATTTGATGGGCTGCTTGGTGCCATGGTTTAGTTGATTAGATAGTGTTGGATGATAGGTTGGACTTGATGATCTCAAAGGTCTTTTCCAACCTGGTTAATTCTATTCTATTCTATTCTATTCTATTCTATTCTATTCTATTCTATTCTATTCTATTCTATTCTATTCTATTCTATTCCATTCCATTCCATTCCATTCCATTCCATTCCATTCCTTTCCATATGAAATACCAAAGTGTGTGTGCCAAGCAAAGGGCCTTTGGAGTCTGCTGAATGGTATTTCAGCCCAAAGAGAAAGCTATTTAGCTATTTCTTCTTATTATTTGTAAATGTGAGGTAACAGCACTGCACTAATAACTACAGGTTAATTGAACATGTGTTCATTTCCTGAGTATTATTTGTGAGGTATTGCAACAATCAGGCACCACATCACTTGGCTCTGACTTTATAACTACCTGGATTTCAAATGAAGACTGAAAGCACATGTTGTTTTGGACCTGGTCCAAAGTCCCTAAATATTAGGAGGAAGATTTTCGTAGTCTCAGGGTAGACCTCTGGCCAGGAAAGTCCCTTCAAACTTTATGTTGCCATTCCTGAATGCCACTGAAATGCATCTTGAGTACTTTGCCATGGTGAAGAGAATTATAGAGATGTAAGCTCTTTAAAGGTAGAGCATGGACCTGATGGTGCAGAGGAGGGCCACAAAAATGATCAGGGGGTTGGAGCAGCTCTGTTACAAGGACAGGCTGAGGGAGCTGGGGATGTTCAGCCTGGAGAAGAGAAGGCTTCAGGGAGACCGAATAGAAGCTTTCCAGTACCTGAAGGGGGCTACAAGAAGGCTGTAGAGAGACTGCTTGCAAAGGCCTGCAGTGACAGGACCAGGGGCAATGGCTTCAGACTAGAGAAGAGCACATTTAGATTGGATATCAGGAAGACGTTCTTTACTATGGGGGTAGTGGAACACTGGAACAGGTTGCCCAGGGAGGTGGTTGAGGCCCCATCCCTGGAGATATTCAAGGTGGGGCTCAACAGGGCTCTGAGCAACCAGATCTAGTTGAGGCTGTCCCTGCTGACTGCAGGGAGGTTGGGCCGGATGACCTTTGAAGGTCCCTTCCAGCCTGGACCATTCTATGATTCTAAAGAGAGAAAAAATAAATCCTTGCTTTAGTGGTCTAAGCAACAGCTCATGACTTTTCCAGATAGGAAAGGAAGCATCATACAGCATTCTGTCCCAGTAAGTACAAGTGGAGTCACCAGAGCTGGCTCCCTGCCACGGTGGGTATAGATATTACACCTCCAGTGAAGCCAAGAGGCCTCAGTTTAATATAAGATACAGATTGTTTTTACACAGCTCCTATTTGCAAAGCAAGACAAAGCACTGCCAAAAGAAGAGTAGAAAGTAAAGTATTTATAACTTTCTGATTTCTAGGGACTCACATGAAGGGTTTGTGAGGATCCTTTTAAAGAAATGAGTCTTAATTTCCTTCCCTTGGGGGCTGTTAAGTCCAACTTTACAGCAAGAACTTTACCAGAGGAAGAATGTCAGAGACAATTTACTGATACTACTTCTGGAGGCAGCCACAGGATAAATGTTTATTACTATTACCCTCCTCTGTTGTGTATGGTCTGTAGAAGTCTGTGTGTACCTGTGTTCAGCAGCCTATGCAATGCTAAACTGAGTCATTCCTGCCTGGCATGTGGAGTGCTGTCCCTCAGAGCAGGGATCCATGGAGAAGAGAAGGCTCTGAGGAGAGCTTCTTGTGGCCTTCCAGGATCTGCAGGGGGCTCCAAGAAAGCTGGGGAGGGACTTTTGAGGGTGTCAGGGAGTGATAGGACTGGGGGGATGGAGCAAAACTAGAAGCGGGTAGATTCAGATTGGATGTTAGGAAGAAGTTCTTCTCCATGAGGGTGATGAGATACTGGAACAGTTTGCCCAGGGAGGTGGTGGAAACCTCATCCCTTGAGGTTTTGAAGGCCAGGCTGGATGTGGCTGTGAACAACCTGCTCTAGTGTGAGGTGTCCCTGCCCATGGCAGTGGGCTTGGAACTGGATGATCTTTGAGGCCCCTTCCAACCCTAACAATTCTATGATATTCTCAACCTTTTATATTGGTGTATTTGATGAGGATTTGACCAACTGTGCAATCCTGTGTCCTGCAACTTTAACACACT
Source organism: Picus viridis (assembly GCA_033816785.1). Classification (NCBI taxonomy): domain Eukaryota; kingdom Metazoa; phylum Chordata; class Aves; order Piciformes; family Picidae; genus Picus; species Picus viridis. The sequence goes on along the minus strand of CM066581.1, from coordinate 15,787,049 downwards.
ACATAGAATCACAGAATTGTTACAGATTGGAAGGGACCTCAAGGATCAGCCTGTTCTGACCCCTCTGCCATGGACAGGGACACCTCACACTAGATCAGGTTGCTCACAGCCACATCCAGCCTGGCCTTAATAACTCCTTCTTTAGTAAAAGCTGGTTAGTGGTAGGGCAGTTAGCAAACAGTTTGCATGATGCAAGTGCTTTCACTTGAGGTTTCTAAATCTTACCAGAAACAGCAGAGCTCTTTGACTGTTTTGCTCTTTTCAGGCAACTTTTCATGCTTTTATTATTGACTGTGGTTCCCCCATTTATGAATGGGAAAACTGCACCAGCAATGACTTAAATGACTTTCCCAAGCTCACACTTGCTCAAGTAAATATGAAGTAGCTATGAAGAGAACCCACAGCCCTGTGCTTCAGTGGTTAGACATTAGTGTCCTCCTGCTGACTGAGTGATATTTTCAGCTGAAAAATCACTTCTTTTCCTCTCGTATGAGCATGATGGCGGCAGGGCAGTCGTGCAGCCAGCATGCAAAGCTACAAGCAAAGCTGCCAATTTTCATCCCTTCCTTCTTCTGGAAACAAAAAAACCAAGACAACAAACTTTTCTATAAGACACAAAACTTGAAAACCGGTAGTAGAATAATTTCTGAGGATTTTTCTTATGGGCTGCTGTCTGCCCTTCATTCCTCTGTGCATATGTTCAATTTATATTACAGAATCACAGAACCACCAAGGTTGGAAGAGACCTCAAAGATCATCAAGTCCAACCTGTCACCACAGACCTCATGACTACTAAACCATGGCACCAAGTGCCACATCCAATCCCTATTAGACACCTCCAGGGATGGTGACTCCACCACCTCCCTGGGCAGCTTATTCCAGTGGCCAATTACTCTCTCTGTGAAGAACTTTCTCCTCACCTCCAGCCTAAACTTCCCCTGGTGCAGCTTGAGACTGTGTCCTCTTGTTCTGTGGCTGGTTGCCTGGGACAAGAGACCAACCCCCTCTTGCCTACAACCACCCTTCAGGTAGTTGTAGAGTGCAATAAGGTCTCCCCTGAGCCTCCTCTTCTCCAGGCTAAACAATCCCAGCTCCCTCAGCCTCTCCTCATAGGGCTTGTGCTCCAGACCCCTCCCCAGCCTCATTGCCCTTCTCTGGACACATTCAAGTGTCTCAATGTCCTTCTTAAACTGAGGGCCCCAGAACTCATATTCATAGAATCACAGAACTGTTTTGGTTGGAAAAGGCTTTTTAAAATCATAGAATCCAACCATTCTCTAACTCTGCCAAACCTGGTGCTAATCCATGTACCTCTGCATCCTTGAAACAGCTCCAGGGATGGGGATTCAACCACCTCCTTAGGGAGCCTATTCCGGTGTCTGAGAACCCTTTTGGGTAAGAAGTTTCTTCTAATACCCAACCTAAACCTCCCCTGGAGCATCTTGTGGCCATTTCCTCATGGAATAAAACATGCAAACTGCCTCGTACTAGCGTCGGCGATAACTTTTTGCCCTAACATCACCCAGCGTTCTCCTTCATGTGATCTGAACGCCTGGAGTGGGTGAGGCTGTGCTGATCTGGTGGCCGCATGCAGTGCTGTACCCCTGCTCCCACAGCTCTGCACAATCAGCCGCAGATGGGGAGCCCGTAACTAACTTGCCCCGGGGTGGGGTCGTCAAACCAGAGAAACTCCCATGCCGAGAATCACAGGAAGAGACCACACTTCAGGACCTAGTTTAGTGGACATGCTGGTGTTAGGCTGACGATTAGACTTGATGATCTTAGAGGTCTTTTCCAAGTGAAATGATTCTCTGATTCTCTGACTATTGGAAATTAAATTGTTGAGAGTATCACAGAGTCACAGAACCACAGCAGCACCAGAATCCCAGCGTGGTGAGAGTTGGAAGGGACCTCTGAAGATCATCTAGTCCAAACGCCCTGCTCAAGCGGGATCATCGACCATTACAGGCGAGCCGAAACGTTCACGGGGATTAATCTGCCCGAAAAGCGTCTGAGATCTAACCAGGAGCGACTCAACTCAACCGAGACACAAAAGCGCTGGAAGGAATGGAGCCCCGAATTCCTCTCGGCCCTCTCCCGGTCCAGCACTGCTGGGGTCACTGCCTTCTAGTTCTTGCTGCAGCAAAAAAGCAAACATTCTCTGCTTGTGGCACCCTCGGCGAATGAAGTCAGCTGGGGAAAGCAGTGCTGCCCGCCGCTCGCAGCCTGTGGAGCATCCCACACGATGTGTACGGCGTTAAACTAACGGCAGCTATCCCGAGCTGCCCCGTGCCTGTCCCTTGTTCTCCCTCTCTCCCACTCACACACGGGGACACAGAGGTCCTCTCTCGTCACCTCCTCGTTCCCTGGAGCGTTCCCGAGCAGCGCTGGCCGCGGCCCCGGGCCGTGCCGGGAGCGGCCCCGGGCACTGCGCACTCACCGCTCGGGCTCCCGCTCATGCTCTGCCGCCGCCGTTGCTGCTGCTGCCGCCGCTGAGAATTCCCTCCGAGTGGCTTTTCCTGGGATAGTCTTCCCAGATCCTTCTGTCTGCGTCTGACTGGGTGGGATTGGGAAATCTCCACCTCCGCGGAACGACGGGAAGAAAGAGATGGACTGAAGAAGTCAGAGCGTCCCCTCTTTGCTGCCCCCCTCCCCCAATTAAAACAAACCTCAGCCCAAACCGAGCCCCTGCCAATGCTAAACACAAAGACTGCCTCCCGGGCACGGGGGAACACTCAGCTCTTTAACCGTTTCCTCGCCGAAATAGAGCTCAGCTCCTTCGCTGGACTAGTCGGAGCAGCAATGAATTTGGAGATCCACTGCACTCGGGACTCTCAGCTTGTGATTCTGATCCACCACACAGCAGAGGAGCCAGCAACAGGGCAGGGAAACACATCTCATGGTGAAATAACCAGTTTTTTTGCTTTGCATTGCCCCCAGGTTTGGCGAGAATTCTGTTTCCAAGACAATCGGCAAAAGTCGGTGTGCCAGAGTTTCAAAAACGCTGGATCCGTAAACAGGGAATGATTACTGCTCAGTCTTCACTAGGTCATGTTTAAGATGGGGGGAAATTGAAGTTATGTAGGACAGTGTATTATGAACACGCTGAAGCCCACACATCTTGCTGTGAAACGTGCTGAAAACACACATAGCAATATTGGGATCAGAGGTTGTTTCTTTCAGACCCGCTGAAAGGGTTTGAAATTTCCTTCAGAACCACACCTGGAATACTGTGTCCAGTTTCAGCCTCCCCAGTTCCAGACAGACAGGGGTCTACTGGAGAGAGTACAATGGAGAGCTACAAGGATGATTGGGGGACTTCAATATCTCTCCTGTGAAGAGTGGCTGAGACCTGGGGCTATTTGGTCTTGAGAAGGCTAAGAGGGGATCTTATTAATGTCTACAAATATCTGAGGGGTGGGGGGCAAGATGAAGGTGCCAGGCTCTTTTCTGTGGTGCCCAGTAATAGGATAAGGAAATGGGTACAAACTAGATCACAGGAAGTTCCACCTCCAAGTGAGGAGAAACTCCTTTACTGTGAGGGTGCTGGAGCCCTGGAGCAGGCTGCCCAGAGAGGTTGTGGAGTCTCCTTCTCTGGAGACATTCAAACCCCACCTGGGTGTGTTCCTGTGTGACCTGCCCTAAGTGATCCTACCCTGGCAGGGGGTTGGACTGGATGACCTCCAGAGGTCCCTTCTAACCCCTAACACTGTGATTCTATGAAATTAAACTATGCCAGGGGACACTTGCCACACTGAGGAGTCAGGTTCTTAACTGGCACAAATGGATGTGAATCTCCTGATGGAGATGGAAACAGGTTGATTGGGATTTTCAGGGAGTGGTTATTAATGGTGTAAACCTGACCCAAATCAATATCCTTTATAGGGTACCATGCCATCATTACCATACCATACCATACCATACCATACCATACCATACCATACCATACCATACCATACCATACCACACCATACCAGGAAGTCATTGTGCCCCTGTACTCTGCAATGGTTAGGCCACATCTTGAGTACTGTGTCCAGTTCTGGGGCCCTCAGTTTAAGAAGGACATTGAGACACTTGAACGTGTCCAGAGAAGGGCAATGAGGCTGGGGAGGGGTCTGGAGCACAAGCCCTATGAGGAGAGGCTGAGGGAGCTGGGGTTGTTTAGCCTGGAGAAGAGGAGGCTCAGGGGAGGCCTTATTGCTGTCTACAACTACCTGAAGGGAGGTTGTAGCCAGGAGGAGTTGGCCTCTTCTCCCTAGCAACCAGCACCAGAACAAGAGGACACAGTCTCAAGCTGCACCAGGGGAAGTTTAGGCTGGAGATGAGGAGAAAGTTCTTCACTGAGAGAGTCGTTCACCACTGGAATGTGCTGCCCAGGGAGGTGGTTGAGTCACCATCCCTGGAGGTGTTAATGAGGGGATCGGACGTGGCACTTGGTGCCATGGTTTAGTCATGGGGTCTGTGGTGACAGGTTGGACTTGGGGGTGCTGGTGGACGAGAAGCTCGACATGAGCTCTCAATGTGCGCTTGCAGCCCGGAAAGCCAATCAGATCCTGGGCTGCATCAGGAGAAGTGTGACCAGCAGGTCAAGGGAGGTGCTTCTCCCTCTCTACTCAGCTCTGGTGAGACCCCACCTGGAGTACTGCCTCCAGTTCTGGAGCCCCTATTACAGGAGGGATGTGGACGTGCTGGAGCGTGTCCAGAGAAGGGCCACGAGGATGATCAGAGGGCTGGAGCACCTCTCCTATGAGGACAGACTGAAGGAGTTGGGGCTGTTCAGTCTGGAGAAGAGAAGGCTCCGAGGTGACCTCATTGTGGCTTTCCAGTATCTGAAGGGGGCCTACAGGAAGGCTGGGGAGGGACTTCTCAGGATCTCAGGTAGTGATAGGACTAGGGGGAATGGAATGAAGCTGGAAATGGGGAGATTCAGGCTGGATGTGAGGAAGAAGTTCTTTACCATGAGAGTGGTGAAGCCCTGGAATGGGTTGTCCATGGAGGTGGTTGAGGCCCAGTCCCTGGAGGTGTTTAAGACCAGGCTGGACGAGGCTCTGGCCAGTGTGATCTAGTGTAGGGTGTCCCTGCCCATGGCAGGGGGTTGGACTGGATGATCCTTGTGGTCCCTTCCAACCCTGACTGATTCTATGATTCTATGATTCTATGATCTTTGAGGTCTCTTCCAACCCTGGTGATTCTGTGATACAATACCATATCACACCATACCATACCATACCATACCATACCATTCCATACCATATACAGGAGCACAGTATACATGTCTGGAGCCCTCAACATGGGAAGAACACAGACCTGATGGAGAGGGTCCAGAGGAGGGCCATGAATATGATCCTCTGTGAGGATAGGCTGAGGGAGCTGGGGCTGTTCAGCCTGCAGAAGAGGAGGTTCTGGGGAGACCTAACAGCAGCCTTCCAGTACCTGAAGGGAGCCTACAGGAAGGATGGAGAGAGACTGTGAAGGCCTGCAGAGACAGGACAAGGGGCAATGGCTTCAGACTAGAGAAGGGCAGATTTAGATTGGATATCAGGAAGAAGTTCTTTACTGTGAGGGTAGTGGAACACTGGAACAAATTGCCCAGGGAGGTGGTTGAGGCTCCATCCCTTGAGATATTCAAGGTGAGGCTCAATGAGGCCCCAGGCAGCCTGATCTATTTGGGGATGTGCCTGCTGACTGCAGGAGGGTCAGACTGGATGAGCTTTGGAGGTCCCTTTCAGCCTGGACCATTCTATGATTCTATGATTCAGTACCATACATCTCACAATGTATCTGAAACAGGACTTTTGCTGCAATTCTCTGCAGTTGAATTGTATTTCATTTGAATGATTATATTATATATATATATATATATATTTAAGTATTTCCTGGCTTTTTAATGATTATTAATTCACTTGTGTTGAAAAATAGTCAAAAATCAAGTTTTCATTCTGCAGGAACCTGCAATCCCTAACATTCTCCCTTGAAATGAAGTTCCTGAGACTGAAAATAGTTAAAGAAATCTGCATATAAAAAAAACCAAACCTTTACACTAAAATGAGCTTAAAATTTATATTGACCCTGTGAATGGGCTTTACTCCAAGCTTGAGTGAGGCTAAATTCTTGTTAGTAATGACAAGGATGTGTATGTGTCAAATAAGAGAGTTGTTAGCCATTGGAATGTGCTGCCCAGGGAGGTGGTGGAGTCCCCATCCCTGGAGGTGTTCAAGAGGGAATTGGACGTGGCACTTGGTGCCATGGTCTAGTCATGAGGTGTTGGGTGACAGGTTGGACTGGATGATCTCTGAGGTCTCTTCCAACCTTGGTGATTCTGTGATTCTGTGTGATATTGCTCACGTGCAGTTTAGGAAGAAAGATAAACTTCCAAAATGTGAATACATTATTTATGCAGCTATATGGAGATCAAAACACTTCTCCAGTGAGGACAGGCTGAGGGAGCTGGGGCTGTTCAGCCTAGAGAAGAGATCAGGGAGACCTAATAGTGGTCGTCCAGTACTTGAAGGGCACCTACAAGAATGTTGAAGAGGGACTGCTTCCAAAACCCTGTAGTGATAGGATGAGGGACAATGTTTTGAAATTAGAGGAGATGTAGGTTGGATGCTAGTGGGAAGTTCTTTCCCATGAGAGTGGTGGAACACGTGAACAGGTTGCCCAACAAGGTAGTTGAGGTTCCTTCCACAGACATATTCAAGGTGAGGCTCAACAGGGCTCTGGGTAACCTGATCTAGTGGAGGATGTTTAGGCTTGAGGTGAGGAGAAAGTTCTTCCCAGAGAGAGTTGTTTGCCATTGGAATGTGCTGCCCAGGGAGGTGGTGGAGTCACCATCCCTGGAGGTGTTCAAGAGGGGATTGGATGTGGCACTTGGTGCTATGGTTTAGTAGTCAAGAGGTCTGTGGTGACAGGTTGGACTTGATGCTCTTTGAGGTCTTTTCTAACCTTATTGATTCTGTGATTCTATGTCCTTGCTGACTGTAGAGGGGCTGGACTGGATTACCTTTGGAGGTCCCTTCTAACCCAAACCATTCTATGATTCTAAATGAGAAGGCAAAGCTGGATTCTTGTAGATGAAATAGTGTAGTTGCTTGGCATAGACTCATAGCAAAATACCTGGATCAGCAGGTACCTATGATTGATCTGTAATATACAAGTTTCTACCTCCTGTTTCCCTTTTCAGATGGTGCTATTTAAATTTCATCTCTGCTATTGTTTTTAATACAATAACTTAATAATTTAAAACAGTAATAGAAGCCTTACAAAAGCTCTGAACAGTATGGGAAAGAAATACCTTTTGGATTTAGGTTTCAAATAGCATAACAGTCAAGGAGATGTAAAATGGACCAAACCCCTGCTTCCAGCTTCACTTAGAGGCTGCACTTGGTATCTGAGGCTGAACCTTATTTTGGGCAGGATCTGTGTGTTGACTTCTTGTCTTCAAATTATGCTAAAACGTTGAAAAATGAGGAAAAGCACACCAATTCACAGAATCACAGAAACATTCAGGTTGGAAAAGACCCTCAGGATCACCAACTCCAACCACTGACCCTACTCTGCAAGGTTCACACCCCTAAACCATAGCCCCAAGCGCCACATCCAAACGACCTTTAAACGCAACCAGGGCTGGTGACTCAATCCCCTCCCTGGGCAGCACATTCCAATGACTGATCACTCTTTCCATGAAAAAATGTTTCCTAATGTCCGGTCTAAACCTACCCAGTCATAGCTTGAGGCCATTTCCTCTTGTTCTATCTCTAATTACCTGGGAGAAGAGACCAGCAGCAGCCTCTCCACAACCTCCTTTCAGGTAGTTGTAGACAGCAATGAGGTCTCCCCTCAGCCTCCTCTGTTTCAAACTAAGCAGCCCCAGCATCTTCAGTTGCTCTTCATCAGATTTATTCTCCAGGCCCTTCACAGCTTCATTCCTTCCCTCTGCACTGCCTCCAGGACCTCCACATCTCTCTTGTATGGAGGTGCCCAACACTGGACACAGTACTCCAGGTGTGGCCTCACTAGAGCTGAATATTCTTCCCTGAAATTTTGTAAGGCTTTCTTGGAATGTTGCAATATGCTGAAATCCTCGAGGGAGTTGCTTGTGAAAAACCACTGCTGAGGTATTTTGGTCTCTGCTACATTTTTTAATTGAACTTAAAAAAAAAGCTCTGTTAAATCTGTCTTGCCTCTCAGGAATGTTTGTTAGCTCCATTAGCTGCACCTTCAATCCTAGCTAAATGTCCTCATAGAAGCATAGAATTGTTAGGGTTGGAAGGGACCTCAAAGGTCATCCAGTTCCAAGCCCCCTGCCATGGGCAGGGACACCTCACACTACAGCAGGTTGCTCACAGCCACATCCAGCCTGGCCTTCAAAACCTCCAGGCATGAGGCTTCCACCACCTCCTTGGGCAAACTGTGCAAGTCTCTCACCACCTCATGGGGAACAACTTCTTCCTAACATCCAATCTGAATCTACCCATTTCTAGTTTTGCTCCATTCCCCCCAGTCCTGTCCTACCTGACACCCTCAAAAGTGCCTCCCCAGCTTTCTTGGAGCCCCCTTCAGATCCTGGAAGGCTGCAAGAAGGTCTCCTGGGAGTCTTCTCTTCTCCAGACTGCACAACCCCAACTCTCTCAATCTGTCCTCATAGCAGAGCAGCTCCAGCCCTCTGCTCCTCCTCATGGCCCTTCTCTGGACACCTTCCAGCACCTCCAGAGCCTTCCTGGAACTGGACACAGTACTCCAGGTGGGGTCTCGCCAGAGTGAGTAGAGGGGGAGAATCACCTCCCTTGCCCTGCCGGCCACACTTCTCTTGATGCAGGATTAGAGATTAAAGCCATTCGCTCACACTTGCAGTTTGGATACACATGCCTGCACACATCAGTCAGATGCAGAGAACCAGAAGATCTTGTTTATTGTCAAAATTAATACATGCAAAGAAAGCCTTTCAAGTTAGATGTAGAAATAGGGAAAAAAGTCTTAGTGGTTCCTGCTGCTAGCATTTGGCAAGACTAAAGGGAAATGAAACAAACAGATGTCCTATAAGCTGTCAAGATCTAATAAGTCTGGTATTAATAGACATGTCTGGGCCAAGAACTCTCTTGAGATAGTAACAATTATTGCCTCCAGATTATAGAGTGATAGAATCATGGAATTGTAGGGATGTAAAGGACCTCTGGAGATCATCTAGGCCAACCCAAGATAGTCTTTGTCTCTGCAGTTTCCTAAAGGGTCCAAATTCTCAGTTGTTAGGATTAAAAAGAAACAAACAAACAACCCCCCTAACCATTGCTTATTTTTAACTAATCATTGCTTTTTATTATCTTGTCTGTAGGTTTTAGTGCCCAGCCCTGATGAGGTGTCTCAACATGAATCAAACTCTGAGGGTTATTTTTAAATTGGTGAATAGGAACTGATAGTTTAATTCCTTCTGCTCCTGGAGGGCTGGTAGGACTTGGTCTATTATAAGAAGTGCTTGTTTGGACAGATATGTTTGGCAATGTATATCAGATTGATGAGACTCAGATTCAAGCTTTTTTCCCTTGTGGAAGGTTGTTCCACTAGAGTACCACCTTGCCCTCCATTGTCACCTCGTGGTTCTGTCAACTATCTACTCGACTGAGCAGTTGGAAGAGCTCAAGGTCCTGAGTGAGCAGCAAAGCTCAAGGAAATGGGAGCTATCCCCAAGACTGAAGAGTGCCCAGTGGATCCAAAATGACACAGGCCAAAACAGGCTGAAGGTGTGCCATGGTTTAGTCATGAGGTCTGTGGTGTCGGGTTGGACTTGATGATCTTTGAGGTCTCTTCCAACCTTGGTGATTCGGTGATTCTGTGATGTCCCTCCCTAAGGAAGAGTGTCTGCTGCCTTGTACAGAGACTGAGAGCCCTGGGCCTGTTTAGTCTGGGCAGGAGAAGACAGAGAAGGGATCTGATCGATGCCTATCAATATCTGAGGGGTGGGGAGCAAGTGGAGGAGGCCAATCTCTTTTTGGTGGTGCACAGTAATAAGACAAAGAACATGGATACAAGCTTGAACTTAGAAGGTTTCACCTCAACGTGAGGAGAAACTTCTGTACAGTGAGGGTGACAGAGCCCTGGAGCAGCCTGCCCAGGGAGGTTGTGAAGTCTCCTGCTCTGGAGACTTTCAAAACCTGCCTGGATGCATTCTGGTGTGGCCTGTCCTGTGTGATCATGCTTTTGGCAGGGGGGTTGGACTGGATGATCTCTGGAGGTCCCTTCCAACCTGTAACATTATGTGATTCTGTGTGACTGAGCATCTCAAGTGCTCAGGAGGGTGGATGTATAATATTTCCCCCCCACCCCCGAAATCCCAGCACTCCTTTAGGCAGAGCATGCTTGGAACAGTTACACAGGTAAACAGAGTGAGCATTATTGTGTTCTCTGAGGTTAACACCATTTGGCTTGCTAAACAAGTTGTCACATCAGTCAACCACTAACTTAGGAAGGAACTTCAAAGAAAACTCTCCCTTGTGCTTCCTTATTCTCTAATTTGCTTGGGCCTTATTATCTTTATAATATTTTCCTTACTTCATTTGCTTATATACACTATCATGACCTGCAGTTTAGATGCTGTATTTTAAGAGTTATACTTAAGACTGCATCACTTGATCCTGTTTTGCTGAGCTGCTGTGGCACAAGCTGCCATCGCAGTGTATTATTGGATGCTTTGATGAAGTCTGGGACAGCAATGTGCCCTGGTGGCCAAGAAGGCCAATGGGATCCTGGGGTGTATTAAGAGGAGTGTGTCCAGCAGATCCAGAGAGGTTCTCCTCCCCCTCTACTCTGCCCTGGTGAGACCTCATCTTGAATACTGCATTCAGTTCTGGGCTCCCCAGTTTAGGAGGGACAGGAATCTGCTGGAGAGAGTCCAGTGGAGGGCTACAAGGATGATTAGGGGACCGGAGCACTGCCTGATGAGGAGAGACTGAGAGACCTGAGGCTGGTTAGTCTGGAAAAGAGAAGACTTAGAGGGGATTTAAGAGGTGTTTATAAATATCTGAGGGCTGGGGGTCAGGAGGGAGGGGACAGGCTCTGCTCACTTGCTCCGTGTGACAGGACAAGGAGCAATGGATGTAAGCTGCAGCCTGGGAGGTTCCACCTCAACACAAGGGGGAACATCTTTACTGGAAGGGTCCCAGAGCACTAGAACAGGCTGCCCAGAGAGGTTGTGGAGTCTCCTTCTCTGGAGACTTCAAGGCCTGTCTGGTCGTCTGTGACCTGAACTAGATTGTATGGTCCTGTTCTGGCAGGGGGGTTGGACAGGATGATCTCTGGAGGTCCCTTCCAACCCCTAACATTCTGTGATTCTGTCATTTACACTTTCAGATAGATCTCTCTCTCTCTTCTCTGCATACTCACAAAGATCTGGCAGCTGGCAGCCAGTCACCAGTGGTGTCCCCCAGGGATCAGTACAGGGCCCCATCCTGTTCAATATCTTTATTGATGATCTGGATGAGGGGATTGAGTCCATCATCAGTAAATTGACAGATGACACCAAGCTGGGGGCAGGTGTGGATCTGTTAGAGGGTAGAAGAGCTCTGCAGAGGGAGCTTGCCAGGCTGGACAGTTGGGCAGAGTCCAAGGCCATGAGATTGAACACATCCAAGTGCCAGGTTCTACACATTGGCCACAACAACCCCAGGCAGTGCTACAGGCTGGGGTCAGAGGGGCTGGAGAGCAGCCAGGCAGAGAGGGACCTGGGGGTACTGGTTGATAGTAGGCTGAACATGAGCCTGCAGTGTGCCCAAGTGGCCAAGAAGGCCAATGACATCCTGGCCTGGATCAGGAATAGTGTGGCCAGCAGGAGCAGGGAAGTAATTCTGCTCTATACTCAGCACTGCTGAGGCCACACCTTGAGTCCTGTGTCCAGTTCTGGGCCCCTCAGTTTAGGAAAGATGCTGAGTTGCTGGAAGGTGTCCAGAGAAGGGCAACAAAGCTGGGGAGGGGTCTGGAGCACAGCCCAGTGAGGGAGAGGCTGAGGGAGCTGGGGTTGCTTAGCCTGGAGAAGAGGATGCTCAGGGGAGACCTTATTGCTCTCTACAACTCCCTGAAGGGAGGTTGTAGCCAGGTGGGGGTTGGTCTCTTCCCCTGGGTGGCCAGCACCAGAACAAGAGGACACAGTCTCAAGCTGTGCCAGGGGAGGTTCAGGCTGGATGTTGGGAAGAAATTCTTCACAGAAAGAGTGATTTACCATTGGAATGTGCTGCCCAGGGAGGTGGTGGAGTCACCATCACTGGACGTGTTTAAGAGGAGATTTGATGAGGCACTTGGTGCCATGGTTTAGTTGATTAAATGGTGTTGGGTGATAGGTTAGACTCGATGATCTCAAAGGTCTTTTCCAACCTGGTTAAATCTATTCCATTCCATTCCATCCAGAAGAGTTAAAGCTATCAATATTAAAAGGACTCAAAACCACTCTTGGTGTGTAACATCACTGAGATGCATATGAAATTCCCAATGGCAGTGCTGGGGCTGTTTTAAAGAGAGAAAAGATTTTAAGGTGGTGGCTTTTTTGGTCTCAAGATGGTCAAGTCAAGTGTTTTCAGCCACTTAATAAAAGCAAGCTGGTCCTGAACTTTTCAAATAAGGCTCAAAACAGCTTTGTCCACAGACTGGAACATTTCTGCAAGTTTGTGGTGTTCTTTTGGGGTTTCTGTGGGAGGAGCTGGTGAACAGAATCTGCTCCTGGATTGCTTTGAAGTAAAAGAGTTCAAAGTAAGCCACAAAACAAGCACCTTCTGCATTTAGCTGCCCAGTTTTCAGATAGTTCTACCCATCCATTGCTTGTCACTGATCAGCAGATGAACACATCCATCCCTCCTCTAAAGCTCTGTTAGCACAACCACTGCACGGCTTGCTAATTCACCTCATGCCAAGCCCACCTGATGATAATATCCCCTTGCACTTAGGCATTAAACTAGGGCAGATGAGTTGGTCTGAAACATTCAGAAGGGAGCCTTGGGCAGCTTCTCTTTGTAGAAGATGCTTGGCAATGAGGAGCAGGTAAGGGGCATGTAGAGGTTGAAGACAGTTTCTTCCACAATAGTTATAAGTTGGTGGCCATGGCTCTGAGTGCTATAAAGCTCAGAAGAGTTTTCAATGATTTTTGTGTCAAAACTACAGAGTACCTCTGATTTGTTAAGTGCCTGGATGACTATTAGCTTGTGCTGGCAGTTGCAATAGCTTAAGGCTTATAGGAAGGGAAAAGAATGAAACAAACTGGTTTAGTTAAATGCTTTCAGCTTTCCATTTTGCACAGTTTGACTTTTCCTTATGTTTTTGGGTTGTTTTTTTTTTTTTCCCTTCTTTTTTCTTCTTTTCTTCTTCCCTTGTCTGAGTCTTGTTCTGATTAGTCTGAAGTACAAACTGTGTGTACTTTGCTGAAGAGGATGTGAATGTGCTGACGGTTCTCAGCTTGGCCCTCTGCATTGGAAGGGGCTGAAAAAGGTTTTCAGCTGTGGAAGAGCCTCTGAACAGAGGGAGTTATTAGAAATAATAATTAAAAAAAACATGAATACACTTTCTCTTGGCCCAGTAATGAATCCATTCTGTATCATCTCTGTCTTTTGACTGAGCTGCTCTTCACAGAATCATAGAGTCACGGAATGGTAGGGATTGGAAGTGATCTCAGGAGATCATCAAGCTCCCAGGGAGGTGGTTGCATCCCCAACCCCTGGAGGTGCTTCAACAAGGCAGAGATGTGGTGCTGAGGGACATGGTTTAGGACCAGACTTGGTAGAATTAGTTAATGGTTAGACTTGATGATCTTAACGGTCTTTTCCAACCTTAATGATGGAGCTGGAATTGTTTAGCCTGGAGAAGAGGAGGTTCAGGGGAGACCTTATTGCTGTCTACAACTACCTGAAGGGTGGTTGTAGGCAGGAGGGGGTTGGTCTCTTCTCCCAGGCACCCAGCACCAGATCAAGAGGACACAGTCTCAAGCTGTGCCAGGGGAGGTTTAGGCTGGAGGTGAGGAGAAAGTTCTTCCCTGAGAGAGTTGTTAGCCATTGGAATGTGCTGCCCAGGGAGGTGGTGGAGTCCCCATCCCTGGAGGTGTTCAAGAGGGATGTGGCTCGGATGTGGCACTTGGTGCCATGGTTTAGTCATGAGGTCTGTGGTGACAGGTTGAACTTAATGATCTTTGAGATCTCTTCCAACCTTTATGATGATGCTATGAGTCTGTGTTTATTATGTTTACCATTATGCTTTTTAATGCTTTCCTTATTTCCTTCAACAACCCATTGTGAGCAGAGGTTGAGGCAGAAACCCTGATTCATGCCTAATCAACATCCCTGGTTTTCAGCTGTTAACTCTGGCTGCAAAGTGCCACATTCATTTGATTTATGGCTGCAGAGTATGTGGCTCTTGGAGAGGCAAGTTTTGTTCTTGAAAGGAACAAACTGTTTGCTCAGCCAAAATCCACTGGTGGAAAACTGTCCAACAAATAGGGACAAAAACTACCCCAACCCCCAGACTGCACAGATAGTTTAGACAAACCACTTCAGAAAGTGCAGGTTTGAAGTCTGCCTGGCCTGAGATGTTGAACATGGTTTGAATCACTACTGGGGAGCAAAGAGATAATCTTGCACGCTGTGCCTGTGTATTTTACAAAGCAAAACCTATTTTGAATCAGATTGGAAAGATTTTTCTCTTTCCACCCCTCTGTGCCAGGATCCAATTATAGCACACTGCAAGGGCAATAAATAATAGCTGCAAGAGGAGAGTGAGGGAAGGCCAAGGCATGCTACTTCTCCTTGTTGCCAAATAAAGACCCCTCTAATGAGGAGCCTGCTTGTTCTCCTCAAAATGCCACTGCAAAGCTTTCCTTCCCCATTTTACAACGTGCAAGCTGGGATTCTTCCAGCATCTGAGTGCATCTGAAACTGAACTAAACAAAGCATGTTGTGTTTTGTTTTATTTGGGTTTTAAACTCCTCTAAATAAAACATCTGAGGCATATAAGGAATGAAATCCGGACCGCTGCGAAGTCACTTGGGAAATTCTTTTTGTCTCCTGGTGAAGCTCGAACCTCACCCCAAGTGACTCAGATCTGAAGCCATTCTGAACTGCATTTGAGAGGCCATTTATTTTTTCCTCTGTGTGTGGAGGAAGTCAGATTGCCACTTTGCATCATTCTCCTGTTTAGACTTCAGCCTAAATTCCAACTGGCATCTTGCTTGAACTCGTTAAAGGGCAGGTTTTGTTGTTCAGCTTCTCTACCGAGTCACGGAGGTTTCAGAGCCCGTATGGAGTTCCAAAAGTGTCACCCTGGAAGGTGAGGTGCTGGAGCAGGTCCAGAGGAGACCAATGAGAATGGCAAGGGGGCTGGAGGGAAAGTCTGAAGAGGAAAGGATGAGGGAGTTCAGCCTGGAGAAGAGGAGACTTAGAGGGGACCTTACCACTCTCCACAACTACTTAAAGGGAAGTTGTAGTCAGGTGGGGCTCAGGCTCTTCTTCCAGGCAACTTGTGACAAGACAAGAGGGCATGGTACAAAGCTGTGCCAGGGGAAGCTTAGGTTGGATGTTAGGAAGCACTTCCTCACAGAAATGGTTTAGGTTAGATATTAGGAAGCATTTCCTCGCAGAGAGGCTGATTAGGCACTGGAAGGGACTGCCCAGGGAGGTGGTGGAGTTGTCGCTGGAGGTCTTTAAGAAAAGATTGGATGTGGCACTTGGTGGCATCGTTTAGCTGATGTCCTGGTGTTGAGTCATAGGCTGGGCTTGATGATCTCAGAGGTCTTTTCCAGCCTCAATAATAATCTGTGTGATTCTGTGATAACAGAAGGGCCACATAAAGGTGTCTGCTCCTGTGACTGCGCAGTAAAGGCTACGTACAGAAGGGCTCCTCCTGTGAAGAATTAAGAATCCTTACTGCATCAACAGAAAACCAGCAAGCTATGATTTCTACAGAGTCACAGTGGCTATTGCAGTGACATTAGAAGCATTACTGTTTCTCAGTGCTGTTTAGAAGCCTGTTTCAAAATGGGGATGGGACTACATGACCTTTAAAGGTCCCTTCCAACCCAGTGCATTCTACCATTCTACCTCTATGTGCCTTTCCAGCACTCAGTAGTTTCCTTCTGTTTAGTTGCTAGCAATTAGTTTTCAACCAAGGAAATGTCTGTGATTGCCCTCTGGTTGTGATGTTGGGTAGTGATAGGACTAGGGGGAATGGAGCAAAACTAGCAGTGGGTAGATTCAGATTGGATGTTAGGAAAAAGTTCTTCCCCATGAGGGCAGTGAGATGCTGGCACAGGTTGCCCAGGGAGGTGGTGGAAGCCTCATCCCTGGAGGTTTTGAAGGCCAGGCTGGATGTGGCTGTGAGCAACCTGCTCTGGTGCGAGGTGTCCCTGCCCATGGCAGAGGGGCTGGAACTAGATGATCCTTGAGGTCCCTTCCAGCCCTGACAATTCTATGATTGCCCACAGCATTCAAGATCTAACTCTACAGGCACAAGGAGCTCCATGTTGGAATAGAATAAAATTAAATTAACCAGGTTGGAAGAGACCTTTGAGATCGAGTCCAGCTATCATCCAACACTATCTAATCAACTCAACCATGGCACCAAGCACCCCAGACAGTCTCTTCCTAAACACCTCCAGTGATGGTGACTCCACCACCTCCCTGGGCAGCACATTCCAATGGCCAATCACTCTTTCTATGAAGAACTTTCTCCTCACCTCCAGCCTAAACCTCCCCTGGCACAGCTTGAGACTGTGTCCTCTTGTTCTGGTGGAAGGGACACTTAGTGTGTTCACAGCCATCAAAGTGATGAGTTCTGTCAGTAGGGCTTGAAAAGCTCAGCAATTTTCATGGAGGTTTTGGTGTGGTTAAGATTACTTGGTTCCAAGCCTATTTTCCTTCATGTGTCTGACAGAACATAACTGTGGATACAGAGCTTGTAGCTTGTCTTGGACCGAGGTAAGGGCACCCAGCCACGTTGATGTTGCAAACAGGATTTGTTTACTTTTTTTTTTTGCTTATCATGGAAGTAAACTGTAACAGTTTTGAAAGTGAAAAATAATTTCAGTTGGGCTGATAATAAAACAAAATATCGAAATACTGGACTGATTACAGATGAAGACAAAAGATCATAGAATTGTTAGGGTTGGAAGGGACCTCAAAGATCAGCCAGTTCCAACCTCCTTGCCATGGCCAGGGACACCTCACACCACAGCAGGTTGCTCACAGCCACCTCCAGCCTGGCTTTCAAAACCTCCAGGGATGAGGCTTCCACCACCTCCCTGGGCAGCCTGTGCCAGTCTCTCACCACCCTTATGGGGAACAACTTCTTCCTAACATCCAATTTGAATCTACCCATTTCTAGTTTTGTTCCATTCCCCCAGTCCTATCACTCCCTGACACCCTCAGAAGTCCCTCCCCAGCTTTCTTGTAGCCCCTTTCAGATATTAGAAGTCCACAATTAGGTCTCTTCAGAGCCTTCTCTTCTCCAGGACTGAACAGCCCCAACTCTCAGTCTCTCCGCGTAGGGGAAGTTCTCCAGCCCTCTAATCATCCTCATGGCCCTTCTCTGCTGAGATGCTAGGGATCCCCTCAAAAAATAGTGAAAAATACAGGAGATGCCTTGCCAAGAAAAGTAATTTGCATTTCCAGCACTAGAAGAAGGGTAATATGGTCTTTATAATAAATCCAGTCCAAATTCCTTTCAACAGAGAGGCATACTGTAGGGAATATCCAATAGCATGGTCCATAAATAAGTATGCCTAGATTAAGTGAAACTGGTAGATAGTAAATGATAGCTTGCAATTTATAGAGCAAGTTTCTGTTTGAATTCTGAAAGCATGGGAAATGTGTAATCCCTCTGGAGGGGAGCCTGTTTCTTTGCCCCTGTGCCTGGGTTATTGTGCAAGGTATGGTCAGTTCTTCAGCAGAAGGTGCCAAGCTCACAGCCAATATTTGCCTTCCTTTGCTTCTTGTCACTTCATTTACAGGAAGGAAGCAGCTTGATGTAATTACACTGCAAATGTAGCTTTTGAAATAGGTAGTAAACCACTCCAAAACATTGGTGGAGAAAGACTTGCAGACATCATGGGAGGCAATAGACCCTTTTCTCGTGATGATTTCACATTTTGCCTCCACAAGAATCATAGAAGTGTCAAGGTTGGAAGGGACCTCAAGGATCAGCCAGTTCCAACCTCCCTGCCATGGGCAGGGACACCTCACATTAGAGCAGGTTGCTCACAGCCACCTCCAGCCTGGCCTTAAAAACACCCAGGGATGAGGTTTCCACCATCTCCCTGGGCAACCTGTTCCAGTGTCTCACCACCCTCATGGTGAAAAGATTCTTCCTCACAGCCAATCTAAATCTACCCATTTCTAGTTTTGCTCCATCCCCCCCGAGTCCTATCATGCCCTGACACCCCAAAAAATCCCTCCCCAGCTTTCTTGTAGGCCTCTTAAGATACTGGAAGGCCACAAGAAAGTCTCTTCAGAGCCTTCTCCTCCAAACTGAACAACCCCAACTATCTCAGTCTGTCCTCGGAGCAGAGCAGCTCCAGCCCTGTGCTCATCCTCATGGCCCTTCTCTGGACACCTTCCAGCACCTCCAGATCCTTCCTGTGATAGGGGCTCCAGACCTGGATCTTTCAGTATCTAACACTATGGATGTGTATCAGTACTAGGTTCTAAGTACTCTGAAAGTCTTCTTGGCTTCCTATTGAAAACTACCTTGACCCTTGGGAAAGCTGTTGTGCCATTGTCGTGGTCTTCCTGGGACAGGATCCTAGACTAGCCATGGTCTGCAGGTTGTTAGCAGCTCTGAGTCAGCCAGGACAGCTGACCTGAGTTGGCTGTCTGTGAAATTGATAATCACAGAATGGTAGGGATGGGAAGGGACCTCTGAAGGTCATATAGTCAACCCCCCTCTGCTTGAGCAGGAAGCTATGTAGACAGGTTGAGGCTTGTCTCTTCTCCCAGGCAACCAGCACTAGAACAAGAGGACACAGTCTCAAGCTGTGCCAGGGGAGGTTTAGACTGGAGGTGAGGAAGAAATTCTTCATAGAGTGATTTGCCATGGGAATGGGCTGCCTGGGGAGGTGGTGGAGTTGCCATCATCACTGGAGGTGTTTAGGAGGAGACTTGATGGGGTGCTTGGTGCCATGGTTTAGTTGATTAGATGGTGTTGGGTGATAGGTTGGACTTGATGATCTCAAAGGTCTCTTCCAACCTGCTTTATTCTATGATATGATTCTGTGA
This sequence comes from Picus viridis, assembly GCA_033816785.1. Taxonomy (NCBI): domain Eukaryota; kingdom Metazoa; phylum Chordata; class Aves; order Piciformes; family Picidae; genus Picus; species Picus viridis. The sequence continues at coordinate 15,767,817 of CM066581.1, read as the reverse complement.
TTTACTACCTCAAAATACACTGAGGTTTCTATTGTAGGTTCTACCAAAGTAATGTTTTCTTCAGTTAATTTATTCTGTCCCAGTACAGCAGGTAGTGGAATGGGGCTAAAAGCTCATGGGTACTGCAGTAGCACAAATGCATATACCAGGGCTGTGAAGACATAGTTTAGCTTCCTTCCACCATGAGGGTGGTGAGACACTGGCACAGGTTGCCCAGAGAGGTGGTGGAAGCCTCATCCCTGGAGGTTTTGAAGGCCAGGCTGGAGGTGGCTGTGAGCAACCTGCTCTGGTGTGAGGTATCTCTACCCATGGCAGGGGGTTGAAACTAGATAATCCTTGAGGTCCCTTCCAACCCTGAAAATTCTGATTCCTGTCCTTTAAATCATATGTACAGGTCTGTATGGAACATAGATCTTGATTTTATTATAAAACAAATCTAAATTCTTATGAAATAAGAGGGCTGGAGCTCCTCTCCTAGAGGACAGACTGGGAGAGTTGGGGTTGTTCAGTCTGGAGAAGAGAAGGCTCTGAGGAGACTTTCTTGTGGCCTTCCAGTCTCTGAAGGGGGCTCTAAGAAAGCTGGGGAGGGACTTTTGAGGGTGTCAGGGAGTGACAGGACTGGGGGGGAATGGAACAAAACCAGAAATGGGTAGATTCAGATTGGGTGTTAGGAAGAAGTTGTTCCCCATGAGGGTGGTGAGAAACTGGCACAGGTTGCCCAGGGTGGTGGTGGAAGCCTCATCCCTGGAGGCTTTTAAGGCCAGGCTGGAGGTGGCTCTGAGCAACCCGCTCTAGTGTGAGGTGTCCCTGCCCTTGGCAGGGGGCTTGGAACTGGCTGATCCTTGAGGTCCCTTCCAACCCTGACAATTCTGTGATTCTATGAAAATAAGGTCTTGATTTTTATTATGAAATCGATTATAAAATGAAGAGGCTTGGCATGAGTAAAGTATTAATGAGCAAGCTGAGGCGTATCATGAACACCCCATGTGTGCACTTGTGAAATTCCCACCTCCTACATCCTCTTTTCCAGACAATGTTGATTTTACTTTGCAGCTTCCCTTGGCTTGAGACATATCACATTCCTTCCTTTCATTTGTCTAACCAAAATCCCACTTGTTAAAGTGGCCTCTGTGAGTTGGTAACATGACCTGATAGCTCTAACACCAGGACTGCAAGGGAAATGCTGTTTGCTGTGTGCGTGCAGAGCTGTAGAAGTAACCAACTGTGCAAATTACAAATGGTCGGGTTTTAACTCTTCCCGTAGTGGGGTGGATGAGCTCTTTCTGGTTTAGGGTTTGGCCTTGTTTTGGCTTGGGTTGGGCCTGGATTTGGCATGGGGTAGGGCTGGGGTGGGGGTTGTGTTTGTTCCCCCTCTTCCAGGCTAACTCTTGCTTTTGTTTTTTCATCCTGCTCTACTCTGCTCAGCCTACACCAAAACCCGCTGGGGAATGTGCTGATTTCTGTGGGTACTGCACAATACCTTTGGTTTACAAGGAAATAGGGCACTTGGGATCAGAAGTTGTCAAGGCTGAGTCAACTTTGGGTAGACATCCAGATGTGTTTGTCCTGGAAATTGAGCAAGAGCAGGCTGCTTATGGATTTTTATTACCTCTCTGTGTCAGCCAGATCAAAAGTGCTATGAGAGTAACCTCTCTCACGCTCTTGCTGTCTCACTTTTCTTCTTCCTTTTTCCTTTTTTTTTTCATCCCCTCATGTTTCTTTCACTTCATCTTTTGCATAGTCCTTAAAGGGGAAGGTTGAGAGAAGGTAATACACTGTCTTGAAACGTGTCTCCTGTTTTATCCGCAAGGAGGTCTCGTAGGAAGTAATTTTCCTCTGCAAAATTACTTTGTGCTATTGCAACATGGACTTAAGTCAAAACTGATCTTTGATGGCATCTTTCAGGAGATTCTAGTGCCAGGTATCCCTGCCCATGGGCAAAGGGGGGTTGGAACTAGATGATCTTTGAGGTCCCTTCCAAATCTAACAATTCTATGGTTCTGTGTATCCTGAGAAACTTATCCTTGCAGCAGGGTTCTGTTGACCAATAAAGATGACAATGGGCTCCTAATGCCCTCTGTGGAAGCATGTAGGTATCTGAATTCCAACAGGATCTTGTGTTGTCTTTTTAACCACGAACACTGAGAAAGAACCCAGGTCTCAGTCTCTGTAGACATTAGTTTCCCAATAAAAGGGGAGGGTTAGGGCTGCACTGTGGTTTCTTGGTCAAAAAAAGAAGTGCATAAGCTGAGTGTGTGTGGAAGTGAAGCATGGCAGTGATCCAAGATATGGGCTTCTAAGTACACTGCTGTCAGCTTTATTAACTCTTAAGAGTAGTGCTTGCTGCTATGGCTGCTTGTTGGATCCCTTCCTCACACTTCTTGTCATGAAACCACACATGCAAGCTATCACTAGGAGAAACCCCCAGATTTCCCCTGTCAGGGAAGGAAGAGAAGCAGCAACCAAAGTGGGAGGACTTCTGGTCTGTCAGATCTGTGCTTTTGCTTTGACACATCAAAGCAGTGGTATGGGAGCCACAAGGCATGAGAAGCCTGATGGATTATCTCAGGACTGTGAGTGAGAGACATTTGTTGTGTTCCATGCCCCTGCCGCACTGTGCAGACTCTTGTCCAGTTTAGCTTCGGATCCATACCTGTTACTAAGCTCAGCTCAATTCAGGGAGAATGTGATTATGGACCTGAAGCAGAGATGAAAACCTGCTTTGTTTTCACATGCTTCTTGCTTGTCGTCATTACTTTTGATTGTTGGTTTTCCCTTGGCATCTCTCTGTCTGAAGACAAAAACATGGGGAATGTGGTCCCAGAAGTAAATGGAGAACAAAGCAGATGTACTTTAAATCACAAAAACATTCAGGTTGGAAAAGACCCTCAGGATCACCAAGCCCAACCACTGACCCTACTCTGCAAGGTTGCCCCCTGGACCATATCCCCAAGCACCACATCCAAACCACCTTTACACACCTCCAGGGCTGGTGACTCCACCACCTCCCTGGGCAGCACTTTCCAATGCCTGACTGCTCTTGCTGGGAAAAAAATGTTTCCTAATGTCCAGTCTAAATTATCCAGTTGCAGCTTGAGGCTGTTCCGTCTTGTTCTATCACTAATTACCTGGGAGAAGAGACCAGCAGCAACCTCTCCACAGCCTCCTTTCAGGTAGCTGTGGACAGCAATGAGGTCTCCCCTTAGTCTCCTCTGTTTCAAACTAACCACCCCCAGCTTCTTCGTAAGATTGGTTCTCCAATAGATGGAACATTTCAATCTTAGATCCTTTCCTTTTCCCTTCTCTGATTTCCTAGGAAGGTGGTCAGTGTGTGTGCAGACCACTGAAGCCTTTCCAAAGATGCTAGGTGAAGGAGGACGTCAATGAATACTCATCTACTATTAGTTCATCTTATAATGCTGGCAGGTGGTTATAGAACTGCATGCTGCTGCTCACAGTGTGGAACATTAGATCAGGCAAAGTGAAGAAATGGATCTCTTCTAATTCCACTTGCAGCAGAAGCCCAAGAAAATAAAGAACAAAAGGCACAGAACTGACTTTCATGTTTCCAACCTAATCACTCCAGTAAGATGAGAAAATGTAGGACAGAATGGATGAAGTGTCTGGCCACAGTCCCCTCATCAATAGGGGGACCATGTGGCTAAGTTGGTAGCACGTAAGACTCTTACTGGGAAGGTCGTGAGTTCAAGCCTGCAGTGGGCAGGAGAGTTCTCTCTGGGCAGCAATGTCCTCCCTCCTCAAGAGGGGACTGGACTTGGTGCTGTGGTCTAGTCATGGGGTCTGTGGTGACAGGTTGGACTCAATGACCTTTGAGGTCTCTTCCAACCTTGGTGATACTGTGATACTGTGAATGAAGCAATGGGGGAATCATCCAGCACAGTGGAACAGAGTGACTTGAACCTGTTGCTTCTCACACTTCTGCGTTGGGTCTTCCCATCTGCACTTCCTGCTGACATCTGTGACACACTCCAACCATCTCTGCTCCAGGTCCATAATCACATTCCCCCTGAACTGAGCTGAGCTTAGTAACAGGTATGGACCCAAAGCTAAACTGGACAAGAGTCTACACAGTGCAGCAGGGGCATGGAATACAACAAATGTCTCTCACTCACAGTCCTGAGATAATCCATCAGGCTTCTCATGCCTTGTGGCTCCCATACCACTGCTTTGATGTGTCAAAGCAAAAGCACAGATCTGACAGACCAGAAGTCCTCCCACTTTGGTTACTGCTTCTCTTCCTTCCTTGACAGGGGAAATCTGGGGGTTTCTCCTAGTGATAGCTTGCATGTGTGGTTTCATGACAAGAAGTGTGAGGAAGGGATCCAACAAGCAGCCATAGCAGCAAGCACCACTCTTAGGAGTTAATAAAGCTGACAGCAGTGTACTTAGAAGCCCAGATCTTCACTTCCAGACACTCTCAGCTTATGCACAGCTTTTTTTGACCAAGAAACCATAGGGCAGTGGTCAGTGCTGGGTAGTTTCATGCTCTGTGTGTGAGCCTACAGGTGCACACTGGGGCTGGACCTTTATTTTACTCTTTGCAGCTGTGGTAGTTTTGGGCTGATGCCTAGGAAATGTCCTCAAACTACCACAACAGCTCCATGACCCTGTGGATTTTTTTTAAGCTGTGAAATTTCCTCCCCCTAAACTGTCCACTTCTCTTTTGTCCTTCAGATTTCTGGCTTGCTTTGCTTTGAATTCAAATTCCAATAGATTGGGCCTGGAGATGTATTATTCTTATTTTTTTAATAGCTTTCTCATGGGTTTGTGTCAGAAAGGGTTAAAAAATGTCTTTGAAGAGTGACAGAAGCCGTAGTTAATTCTTTGTATGCAGCCACTTGTGGGGGATTTCTGTTTTAGAAGGCTTTTAAAGTTTCTTGGTTTATTTGGTCGGGGTGTTTGGTGATCACAGGATGTTAGGGGTTGGAAGGGACATCTGGAGATTGAGTCCAACCCTCCCTGCCAGAGCAGGACCACAGAATCCAGCACAGGTCACACAGGAACACATCCAGACAGGGCTGGAAAGGCTCCAGAGAAGGAGACTCCACAACCCCTGTGGGCAGCCTGCTCCAGTGCTCTGGGACCCTCACAGTGCAGAAGTTCCTCCTCACGTTGAGGTGGAACCTCCTGTGCTGTGGTTTATGTCCATTACCCCTTGGTCTTGTTTTCTTGTCTTAAGAATTGCCTTTCTCTTATATTGCCTATGATTAAACCCAGGCTGCCAAACTTCACTCCCCTGCATCCACAGCACTCCAGGAATCAGTCAGATATTGCAGATGTGACTGAGTGTACAATTTGGCTGTGGTTGTGAAAAGCCCCAAGGAAATCTTATAGCTGTGTGGGAAACATCTAACTTTTGTGGGTGGTTTGGTTTTTTTTCTGCCTTCCCCCTCCATGCATTACTCCTCCTCTTTCCTGTTTGACTTCTGGGATTCTGCAAAGAAACCCAAGGCATGTTTCTTTTGATGCAAGTGTACAAAAGCATAAACAGCTGGATCATCATCATCATCAGTAAATTTGCAGACAACACCAAGCTGGGGGCAGGAGTTGATCTGCTAGAGGGTAGAGTGGCTTTGCAGAGGGACCTTGCCAGGCTGGACAGTTGGGCAGAGTCCAAGGGCATGAGACTGAACACATCCAAGTGCCGGGTTCTGCACATTGGCCACAGCAACCCCAGGCAGTGCTACAGGCTGGGGTCAGAGTGGCTGAGAGCAGCCAGGCAGAGAGGGACCAGGGGGTACTGGTTGATGGTAGGCTGAACATGAGCCAGCAGTATGCCCAGGTGGCCAAGAAGGCAAATAGCATCCTGGCCTGTATGAGGAACAGTGTGGCCAGCAGGAGCAGGGAGGTCATTCTGCCCCTGTACACTGCACTGGTTAGGCCACACCTTGAGTCCTGTGTCCAGTTCTGGACCCCTCAGTTTAGGAAGGATGTTGACTTGGTGGAAGGTGTCCAGAGAAGGGCAACAAAGCCGGTGAGGGATTTGGAGCACAGCCCTATGAGGAGAGGCTGAGGGAGCTGGGGTTGCTTAGCCTGGAGAAGAGGAGGCTCAGGGGAGACCTTCTTGCTCTCTGCAACTACCTGAAGGGAGGTTGTAGCCAGGCAGAGGTTGGTCTTTGGAGGTTAGGAAGAAATTCCACACAGAGAGAGAGAGATTGCCCATTGAAATGTGCTGCCCAGGGAGGTGGTGGAGTCTCCATCATTGGAGGTGTTTAGGAGGAGACTTGATAGTGTGCTTGGTGCCATGGTTTAGCTGATTAGATAGTGTTGGGTGATAGGTTGGATGCGATGATCTCAAAGGTCTCTTCCATTCTGGTCTGGTCTATTTCTATTCTATTTGTGCCTCTTCAAAGAAATGAATGAGTCTAAGTACCTGTGACTTAGTTCCAACCCCCCTGCCATGGGGGTTGGAACTAGATGATCCTTGTGGTCCCTTCCAACCCTGACTGATTCTATGACTTCCAGTTCATGTGCTGTTAGCTGTGTTGCCTGTGTTTATGAACAATAAAGGGAGAACAAAATCAAACCCATTGCTTCAGCCACTCTATCCTTTAGTTGGGGAAAAGATGAAATAAATAAATAAATAATGTGGATTTTGAGATCATGTAGAAAATTAAATACCAGGTTTTATTGTTTTAGCCATTAAGGAGGCCATTAGGATGTTGGGTAGTGATAGGACTGGGGGGGGAGTGGTTTGAAACTGGAGCAGGGCAGATTTAGGTTGGACATTAGGAGGAAGCTCTTCTCAATGAGGGTGGTGAAACACTGGAACAGTTTATCCAGGGATGTGATTAAGGCCCCATCCCTGGAGACATTCATGATCAGACTTCATGTGGCCCTGAGCAGTCTGATCTAGTTGGAGGTGTCCCTGCTGACTGCAGGGGTTGGACAAGATGACTTCTGAGGGTCCCTTCCGACACGATGCAATCTGTGAATCTAGTAGGGGATGTCCCTGCTCACTGCAGAGGGGCTGGACTGGATGACCTTTGGAGCTCTCTTCCTGCCCAGATCATTCTATGATTCTATGAAAATAGAAATGGATAGATTCAGATTAGATGTTAGGAAGTAGTTGTTCCCCATGAGGGTGGTGAGAGGCTGGCACAGGTTGCCCAGGGTGGTGGTGGAAGCCTCATCCCTGGAGGTTTTTAAGGCCAGGCTGGATGCATCTGTGAGCAACCTGCTGTAGTGTGAGGTGTCCCTGCCCATGGCAGGGGATGGAGCTGGCTGATCCTTGAGGTCCCTTCCAGCCCTGACAGTTCCATGATTCTATGACATTGCAAGTTGTAAGTTTTCCCAGAGAAAGTCAGTGTTATAGCTCACATTGATACTGTGCTCCCTGCTCTTACTTGGATTACTTGGACACTGCTGTACTTGATGTTATTAAACTGTTCTGACTTAGGATCAGAGTTCATGCTCCCACAAATCACCAGACAGCTGGCTGAAAGGAGATGTACAGTGCTTGTGGGATCTGTAGCCTGCATACATTTCCTACAGACTTTTGGCATTCCTCTCTGTCAGTGTTCTGGAAGTACAGAGGACATAGCAGAGAGCCACATACCCTGTGTCTGTACCCTCATAAAAAAAATGCAGACATTTTAGAGTCATCTGATGCTGAACACACGAAAATGAAGTAAGCTTTGAAGTGTACAGTTACCTTCAAAGGTGCTGGGTTCTCCCTGGGTTCTGCTCTCATGCTCTGTTTGTAGTTTATGGTATTAAGGCAGGAGTGAGCTTAGTGCGCTGACTAAAAGGTAAATGAAAACACATGCACTGCAGCTTTGACTCCTGCAGTTTAGGGGACAAGTGGCTGATGTACATATCCCAATATTTCTGACCCTACTACACCAGAGTAGCTTTGGTTTTGATCTGGGAGCTCTGCTCTGGCTTATTTGTAAAGACCCTGAATTCTTATTCCCAGACTGATATTCCACCCCCCACCTCCTTTTTCCCTACATTTTCAATCAGCTGTTTCTTTCCTTTCTCTGCCATATCCACTCTGCTCAAATTACCATATGTCCAAAATTCAGCTGCAAGCTTTCTGACTTGCCCTGGGTCCTGGGAACATACCACCCTCATTTTGATCTCTCTAAATTAGCTTCCTGTACAATTTCCTGTCAAACATGAGCTTCATGAGATTTGTCCTTGAATGTGTGTGTGATCATCCCTTCTCACTGCAAGGAAATGTTGGCTGCCTGACTAGCTGGAACGTTTTCACCAAGCCTGCTTTTAGAGAAGTAAATATTAATGACCTCTATTGAGTTATTTATTTCATTTTAAAGTGCTGACTCTCAGAAAGGGATCCGAATTCAGGTTAACTCGTGAGAATGCTAAGCAGGGACTTATGATAGTCTTATGCTTGTGTGAAGGGTTCCCCCCCCCCCCCCCCCCCCCCAACTCTCCTTGCATCTTGTGAAATACTTTTTAATATGGTAGTTGTGATCTTAAATGCACAAATCTGCTTGCGTCTAGATAACTGAGGAAGTTTCATCCTCCCCCACTGCTCTTCCCTGGTGGGACCACACCTGGAGTGTTGCATCCAGTTTTTGGCTCCCCAGTTCAAGAGGGACAGGGATCTGCCGGAGAGAGTCCAAGGGAGGGCTACAAGGATGCTGAAGGGACTGCAGCACTGCCTGGTGAGGAGAGGCTGAGAGCCCTGGGGCTGGTTAGTCTGGAGAGGAGAAGACTGAGAGGGGATTTAATAAATGTTTAGAAATCTCTGAGGGCTGGGGGTCAAGAGGGAGGGGACAGGCTCTGCTCACCTGCACCCCAGCATAGGACAAGGGACAATGGATATAAACTCCAGCACAGGAGGTTCCACCTCAATATGAGGAAGAACTTTTCACTGTGAGGCTCACAGAGCACTGGTCACAGGCTGCCCAGAGAGGTTGTGGAGTCTCCTTCTCTGGAGACTTTCAAGACCCATCTGGATGCATTCCTGTGTGACCTGCACTGGGTTCTATGGTTCTGCTCTGGCAGGGGGTTGGACTTGATGATTTCCTGAGGTCCCTTCCAACCCCTAACGTCCTGTGAGCCTGTAATTTGCAGGAAGAAATTTGGTGCCTCCTAGTAAACACCATTGCAGGAAGAGTTTTTACTGCCACTTCATGTGTGACTGAGGAGAAGACATTAATAAGGATTGAGGGATGCAGCTGTGAGGGATTCTGCTGCAGTATTTCAACTTAAAAATCAGATAAATGTCAGTCAGTGAGTCTAAAAATCAGTGATGTTCAAGACTTTCTCAGATTTGGGCTTTGCTACTTTCTTCTGGCACATTATAAAATGCAATGGTGCATGTGCAGCAGGGTTCCAAATGTGGATACAAACTCTTAAAGATCTAATTCCTCACCAATTTATTTCTGAACTGAATTATCTAAGGACTATGCTCTCAGATTGGAGGCTTGCAGGCCACATGGCTAATTCTAGGTCTGCTTCTGGCACAGGACACTGTTTCTGTTGACTGCTAAGAAGAGAAAAGGTTCAAAGAGCCATTTCCAGCTAACAAAAAGTAAGGAGAACATATCTGCCTTTTTAGTGCTTTGCTGAAAACACCAATTAGGGCAAGCAGTGGATAAGTCTAATTTTGCTTTTATGCAATATTTGTAGGGTGACTTATAACAGCTCCAAAGAATTGTTAAGACTGAACTTCTTGTGCAATGAGATGATGTTAAGAAATGGTGACTGGTGCCCAGTGCCTAGAGGATAAATTGCCTCTGATTTTATTGAAGTTGTTGCAAGAATATTTTGTACCACAGATGGGAAACCTCAGAACAAACATGAGCTGAAAGAACAGCTCCTAAAAGCACAGTGCTTCCTTTAGTAAACTGATTGATGGTTTATGATTATATATCTTGTGAGTATATTTAGCTTATCTTTCCTTTTTATTGGCATACTGGACCTAAGCTTTAGTGTAGTGATACCATGAGACTGATTGAAGCAATCTGATCTTCTGCTCTAGCTACAGAGAGCAGGTGGGTTTTTGCTCTGTAGATCAACTCTTGAGGTCTTGATCTTACAAATTTTAGCTTTAGAAAAAGCAGGTGTCATGAGGCCGGGGCTGGGGGTGAGATAAGAATTGTCTTTCAAGTTTGTGTTCAGATACCTGATGACATACACATCTAAGTGCTGAGTTCTGCACATTGGCCACAACAACCCCAGGCAGCGCTACAGGCTGGGGTCAGGACGGCTGGAGAGCAGCCAGGCAGAGAGGGACCTGGGGGTGCTGGTTGATAGTAGGCTGAACATGAGTCAGCAGTGTGCCCAGATGGCCAATGGCATCTTGGCCTGTATCAGGAACAGTGTGGCCAGCAGGAGCAGGGAGGTGATTCTGCCCGTGCTCAGCACTGGTTAGGCCACACCTTGAGTCCTGTGTCCAGTTTTGGGCCCCTCAGTTTAGGAAAGAGGTTGAGTTGCTGGAAGGTGTCCAGAGAAGGGCAACAAAGTTGGTGAGGGATTTGGAGCACAGCCCTATGAGGAGAGGCTGAGGGAACTGGGGTTGCTTAGCCTGGAGAAGAGGAGGCTCAGGGAGACCTTCTTGCTGTCTACAACTCCCTGAAGGGAGGTTGTAGCCAGGTGGGGGTTGGTCTCTTCTCCCAGGCAACCAGAACAAGAGGACACAGTCTCAAGCTGTGCCAGGGGAGGTTCAGGCTGGATGTTAGGAAGAAGTTCTTCATAGAAAGAGAGATTGGCCATTGGAATGTGCTGCCTGGGGAGGTGGTGGAGTCACTATCACTGGAAGTGTTTAGGAAGAGACTGAATGGGGTGCTTGGTGAATGGTTTAGTTGGTTAGATGGTGTTGGATGATAGGTTGGACTCAATGATCTCAAAGTTCTCTTCCAACCTGGTTAATTCTATTCTATTCTGAACTTGGATGCAGCTTGACACAGGCAGGACATGCCTGGCTATGTGGAAACATGGATCAGCTGGGATGGGAGACAAGGGATTTACCCTAATAATTGTGGGACTGTTAAGAGAAGGCTGAGACGGGATCTGATCAATGTCTATCAATATCTGAAGGGTCGGTGTCAATGTGCCCTTGTGGCCAAGAGAGCCAATGGGATCCTGGGGGGCAGCAAGAAAAGTGTGGCCAGCAGGTCTAGGGAGGTTCTTCTCTCTCTCCACTCTACCCTGGTGAGACCACACCTGCAATCCTGTGTCCAGTTCTGGGCTCCCCAGGTCAAGAGGGACAGAGACCTGCTGGAGAGAGTCCAAGGGAGAGCCATGAGCATGATTTGGGGACTTGAGCATCTCCCCTGAGAAGAGATACTGAGAGCCCTGGGGCAGTTTAGAATACTGAGAGGGGATCTGATCAATGTCTATCAATCTCTGGGGGGTGGGGGTAAGTGGAGGAGGCCAATCTCTTTTGGGTGGTGTGCAGTAATAAGACAAGGAACAGCAGCTACAAGCTTGGACATAGAAGGTTTCAGCACAACTTGAGGAGAAACTTCTTTCCATGAGGGTGACAGAGCCCTGGAGCAGGCTGCCCAGAGAGGTTGTGGAGTCTCCTTCTCTGGACACATTCAAAACCCACCTGGATGCATTGCTGTGTGAGCTACCCTGGGTGATCCTGCTTTGGCAGCGGGGTTGGACTGGCTGATCTCTGGAGGTCTCTTTCTACCTCTAATGTACTGTGAGACTGTGATAGGGGAAATACATCCAGCAACATGCATTGAGAGAGGGTAGTTACAGCTTTACTCTCTTATCTTTCTTTGATTTGAGCCACCCTTTTGCCTTACTCTATATTTAGATGCAACGTGGCAAGTGCTAGAAGAGGAGCTGCTACTTATCATGTAAGCCCAGAATGTGCTTCAGCCCTGTTATGGCTGTGTGACCAAGTACCTGGAAGTGTGTCACACAGATCCCTTCCCACTCATTCCTCCCTATTCTTAGAAGAGAGAAATATCCCTCAGAGAGGTTAACATTCATTGCTTGTTGACAAATAATTCTCTATTTATCTCTTTTTTTTAAAAGACTAATTATAGCTGTGTGACACTCCTGCATCCTGAGCAGCATATCACTGTCTTATCTGGGAATCTGAGAGGTGGGGGAAGGATTGAATGTTTACTTACTGCTATTCCAGAGGTTGTGGACAAAGCAAATAACGCTTCTGTGGCCCTAATTATTTTCTGAGCTGATTGTATACACCTTCTGGGGTGGGGTGGTTTCCTTGTTGTTTGCTTGTTGGTTTGGTTTTGTTTGCTTGCTTGCTTGTTTTACATTTTCTTTTGTCTGGAGGCAACATTTAGCAGAGGAAATTGGGTGAAAAAGAACCAGAGAATTGTTAGGGTTGGAAGGGACCTCAAGGATCATCCAGTTCCAACCCCCCCCTGCTGCATGCAATACAATAAAAGCTGTTTATCAGCTCAAACATTCCAGGAAACAGTCATCTCTTAGGGAACAGATTCCTCCCTGAGTTACTTCCCAAGTACACCCCACTCAGGAAGCAATACTAGGTAGTTCAATTGAATATGTGCTTTGTTGGAAGGAGGTTGTGGAGTCTCCCTCTCTGGAGATACTCAAAACTCACCTGGATGCATTCCTGTGTAATCTGGTGTAGGTGATCCTGCTCTGGCAAGGGGCTTGGACTGGATGATCTTTTGAGGTCCCCTCCAGCCCCTGAAATTCTGTGATTCTGTGAAAAAGAAAATCATTCAAAACAATCCTGGTCACTCTCATGTATTTACAGCCAATCACTTACAACCTATGTTAAAAGAAAGAAAAGGGCAGATAGCAGCTTCAGAGAGGCTGCTGGCTTGGAAAAGCAAATCCTAATGTGATGGATGTGATGGCTTTTATTTGCTGTCTAAACATGATAGAATCATAGAATCAATAAGGTTGGAAGAGGCCTCAAAGATCGAGTCCAACCTGTCACCCGAGACCTCATGACTACTTAAACCATGGCACCAAGTGCCACGTCCAATCCCCTCTTGAGCACCTCCAGGGACGGTGACTCCACCACCTCCCTGGGCAGCACATTCCAATGGCTAACAACTCTCTCTGGGAAGAACTTTCTCCTCACCTCCAGCCTAAACTTCCCCTGGCACAGCTAGTTTTCTTTAGTTCTTTTTTCTGCCTACTATTTCTCTTTCTCCCTCTGCTTCAGAAAGACAGAGTGTTTACATTGAAATGGTAACGATGCTTCTTTTGAGTCCAAGACTGTAATTATGGGCCAGTAAACCAAGATGTAGTCAATGGGTAGCCAATGAGCAAGGAGAGCAAAATGCTTTTCTGAGAACTGGAACATAAAATTCATATGAGCTCATGATGGATAGACATCTATTCTCAGGAGATGCTCAGTGCTGTAGTGGGAACCCATGACTGCTTTCTTAAGTGTTGGCCAAGTGCCCAGTAGGAAAAGCCAGCTGTTTAACTATTGCATGTTATGCTCATTGGAAAAATCATCCAAACACTTGATTTTAAACTTAGAGTAAGGGAACATCTGATGAGAATAGTCCTGCAGGTGGAGACTTTGTTACCTTACACATCTCCACATCGAATCTCGATCAACTATTACTTTTGTGACAAGTGGAGTCCCTCAGGGATCAGGCCTGGGACCAGTCTTGTTCAACATCTCTGTCGGTGCCATGGACAGAGGCATCGAGTGCACCCTCAGCAAGGTTGCTGATGACACCAAGCTGTGTGGGACAGCAGACAGGCTGGAGGGAAGGGATCCATCCAGAGGGACCTGGACAGGCTGGAGAGGTGGGCACAAGCCAACCTCATGAGCTTCAACAAGACCAAGTGCAGGGTCCTGCATCTGGGTCGAGGCAATCCCAGGCACAAATCCAGGCTGGGCAGTGACTGGCTGGAGAGCAGCCCTGAGGAGAGAGACTTGGGGGTGCTGGTGGACAGGAAGCTCAACATGAGCTCTCAATGTGTGCTTGCAGCCCAGAATGCCAACCAGATCCTGGGCTGCATCAAGAGAAGTGTGACCAGCAGGGCAAGGGAGGTGGTTCTCCCCCTCTACTCAGCTCTGTTGAGACCCCACCTGGAGTACTGCATCCAGTTCTGCAGCCCCTATTACAAGAGGGATCTGGAGGTGCTGGAAGGTGTCCAGAGAAAGGCCATGAGGAGAAGCAGAGGGCTGGAGCACCTCTCCTGTGAGGACAGACTGAAGGAGTTGGGGCTGTTCAGGCTGGAGAAGAGAAGGCTCCCAGGTGACCTCATTGTGGCCTTCCAGTATCTGAAGGGGGCTACAAGAAGACTGGGAAGGGCCTTCTCAGGATCTCAGGTAGTGATAGGACTAGGGGGAATGGAATGAAGCTGGAGGTGGGGAGATTCAGGCTGGAGGTGAGGAGGAAGTTCTTCCCCATGAGAGTGGTGAAGCCCTGGAATGGGTTGTCCAGGGAGGTGGTTGAGGCCCCGTCCCTGGAGGTGTTTAAGCCCAGGCTGGATGAGGCTCTGGCCAGGCTGCTCTAGTGTGGGGTGTCCCTGCCCATGGCAGGGGGTTGAAACTAGATGATCCTTGTGGTCCCTTCCAACCCTGACTGATTCTATGATTCTATGAATTGTTGCTCAAGAGAAGTAAAGCCAATGGTCCTAATGAGTTCCTCCAGTGACCCATTCAGTACAGCAGCAGTCCTCCATGCAGCTTTCAGCAAGCTCATTTGACTTTAGTCTCAGGTCTGCTGCTTCAGAGTCCCCATTCCTTGGTGTACTGGGCTGCATGAAAAGATGCATGGTACAGCAGATCCAGAGAGGTGATTCTGCCTCTTTGTTCTGGTAAGACCTCACCTGGAATACTGTGTCCAGCTCTGGAGCCTGCAATATAGGAAGGAAATGGACCTGATGGAGCAGATCCAGAGGAGTGCCATGAAAATGATCAGGGAGGTGGAGCAGCTCTGCTATGAGGACAGGCTGAGGGAGCTGGGGGTGTTCAGCCTGGAGAAGAGAAGGTTCCAGGGAGACCTAATACCAGCTTCCCAGTACCTGAAGCGGCTACAAGAAGGATGGAGAGAGACTGTTTACAAAGGCCTGCAGGGACAGGAGGGACAGTGGCTTTAAGCTAGAGCAGAGCAGATTTAGATTGGATGTTAGGAACACATTCCCTACTATGAGGGTGGTGGAACACTGGAACAGGCTGCCCAGAGAGGTGGTCAAAGTGCCTTCCCTGGAGATACTCAAGGTGAGGCTTGATGAGGCCCTGGGCAGCCTGATGTAGTTGGGGATGTCCCTGCTGACTGTGGGGAGGTCAGGCTGGATGACCTTTGGAGGTACCCCCTGGCCCAGACCATTCTGATTCTATGTTGCAGTGGCCAAACTCCAGCTCCATTTTCTTGGATGGCTCTCACAGCAGCAGCTGCATAGACTGTGCCATCTACCTGCCAGCTGTTCTTCTATGTTCTTTCTGCCCACATTGTCCCTTTCTTGGGTGTATTTTCAACCCTTCCCTTAACCCTCATTAACTAAACCTAGCTTGAGAACTGCAGAAGATCAGTTAAGATCGGTCCTGTGACCCTACATTGTGCATGTTCTGAGTTAAGCCTGGAGAAGATGACTTTCTCAAGTGGCACTGCAGCAAATACAAAAGGCTTGTGCTTTGTAAGGTATTGTAACTTGTTTCTTCTTTGTTTTTAAAACAGTGATGCCATCTGTGCCTCTGCTTTACCAGCATGGATTGATACATGTAAGGTTTCCACCTCTCTCACTGTACAGTACAATACAAGGTAAGCTGGATGAGAAAAAAACTTGATTTGAGCATCAGTGGTCTTGTATTTATGTGTGAAGAGGAGGCTCAGGGGAGACCTTATTGCTGTCTACAACTACCTGAAGGGAGGTTGTAGCCAGGAGGGGGTTGGTCTCTTCTCCCAGGCAACCAGCACCAGAACAAGAGGACACAGTCTCAAGCTGCAACAGGGGAGGTTCAGGCTGGAGGTGAGGATAAAGTTATTCACTGAGAGAGTTGCTAGCCGTTGGAATGTGCTGCTGTGGTGGTTTGAGCCTTAACTGGGGCTTAAAAGCTCAAATGGGGGCAAGGCTGAGAATCCCTCCCCCACTGGAATGGGCTGCCCGGGGAGGTGGTTGAGTCGCCATCCCTGGAGGCATTCAAGAGGGGACTGGATGTGGCACTTGGTGCCATGGTCTAGTCATGAGGTTTGTGGTTACAGGTTGGACTCGATGATCTTCGAGGTCTCTTCCAACCTTGGTAATACTATACTAAATACTATACTATACTAAATACTTTCCCCTCCCCACCACCTTTTTCCCAATAGAGAGACAAAAAAAAAGGGAGCAAATTCACCAAGAAATAATTTGGGTTTGGCTTGAAAGTAGAGAGGCAAAGAATTTTTTTCTTTAAACTATATATATATATATATACACATATTTATGTAACAATGACAGACAGGGCTCACAAGGGTAAGAAACAAGGCTGGATGGGAAAAGAAAAAGAAATATGAGGTACAGAACCAGTCCTTTGCAAAGTGTGGAAGCAGCAGGGAGGACCATGTGGCAGTGAAGCATCAAGCCAGCAGCAACTCTTTCGTCCCTGTGAAGCAGAAGGAAGAGAGAGCAATGGCTGCAATGTCCTCCCTTTTATACCCCTGCTGGACAAGGCCGGGGGTGGGGGGAGATGGGGGAAGTGAAACAATCCAAGTCAGTTTCTCAGGGGGAAAGCACCCTCCAGGGAGGGCAAAAAACTCTCACAAGCCCTCCCCTGCTGTTTTCAGGATGGGCATAGCCTACCACAGCTGCCCAGAAAGGTGGTTGAGTCCCCATCCCTGGAGGCGTTCAAGAGGGGATTGGATGTGGCACTTGGAGCCATGGTTTAGTGGTCGTGAGGTCTTGGGTGACAGGTTGGACTTGATGATCTTTGAGGTCTTTTCCAACCTGATTGATTCTATGGTTCTCTGAATTTGTACCTGTATGTAGGTGAATACCTACCTCTCCATGTGTTTATGGACATAAAACTTAAGCTTCCTACTGAAAGGGTTTATTTTAAAACAGTACCCAGTTTGTCTTTGGACTTCAGTAAGCATAGA
This sequence comes from Picus viridis, assembly GCA_033816785.1. NCBI lineage: Eukaryota > Metazoa > Chordata > Aves > Piciformes > Picidae > Picus > Picus viridis. The sequence goes on along the minus strand of CM066581.1, from coordinate 15,750,820 downwards.
GGAAAAGAGGGAAGAGAGTGAAGAAGCGTTTTGCCTCGGCCAGAGATGCCCTTGCAGAGCGGAGCAGACTGTCCTCTAACACAGTTCTCCAAGTGCCAGTCAGCTTTTTTGGTTCCACGTTGTTCCCAACTCAGTTTGGCCTGTCATCTGGATCTAAATCTAATCTTGTCCTTTAAATTCCCCTAAGTTTGGAAATAAGGGGAGGGGGGGAAGTTTTGGCAAGAACCACTCTTGGCAATCTAACAAGAGTAGCATGCAGTCAGTTTTGTATCTGCTGGGCTATGTAGAAAGGCACAGTCAGACCTGCTCTGGGAGTTCCCAGATGGATCCTTTAAAGAAATTTATTGTTGGCTTTGTGTTTCCTTGAGTGCTTGTTTTTCCATATGTTTTGTGGTGATTATTGTTTTGTTTGTTTTTTCAAACTTCACTGAAGCAGGATCCAGTGCTGGCCATTGCAATTTATGGTTTGCCCTTCAGTGAAGCTGTTGTTTCACAGACTCACAGAATGCTAGGGGCTGGAAGGGACCTCGTGTGCCCAGGCAGCCAAGAAGGCCAATGGCATCCTGGCCTGCATCAGGAACAGTGTGGCCAGCAGGAGCAGGGAACTCATTCTGCCCCTGTACACTGCACTGGTTAGGCCACACCTTGAGTCCTGTGTCCAGTTCTGAGCCTCTCAGTTTAGGAAAGATGTTGACTTGCTGGAAGGTGTCCAGAGAAGGGCAGTAAGGCTGGGGAGGGGTCTGGAGCACAGCCCTGTGCTGTGGGAGGTGGGGTTGCTTAGCCTGGAGAAGAGGATGCTCAGGGGAGACCTTCTTGCTGTCTACAACTGCCTGAAGGAAGGTTGTAGCCAGCTGGGGGTTGGTCTCTTCTCCCAGGCAAGCAGCACCAGAACAAGAGGACACAGTCTCAAGCTGTGCCAGGGTAGGTTTAGGCTGGATGTTAGGAAGAAGCTCTTCACAGAAAGAGAGATTGGCCATTGGGATGGCCTGGCTGTGGAGGTGGTGGAGTCACTGTCCCTGGAAGTGTTTAAAAAAGAGCCTGGATGAGGCACTTAGTGCCATGGTTTATTTAAGTAGATGGTATTGGGTGATAGGTTGGACTTGATGATCTCAAAGGTCTTTTCCAACCTGGTTTATTCTGTGATAATATCCAACCTACTGCCCACCCTGGGGCAGCTTGAGGCCATTTTCCGTTACACAAGGGCTCAGTCTTCCTTTGTGATTATGGAGCTGTTCAAAGGTCTCTGAAATTGGCTTTCTGCTTGGACAAATGAAGAGACAAGCCCACCTTGGTTAAGCTAAGCTCAAGTGTTGTAAAATGTATGCTTTTGGAGCTTGAATATATTGGAAGGAAAATGCAGTGCAGAAAAGGATAGTGGCAGCTACTCCAACTGCTGAAGCAATCAGAAGATATTACACAAGCGCAGTCGTGTGCCAGGTAGGGGTTTTGCTGCCTCACGTGAAGGCAGCTGGGGTTTTCCCTTCAAGCAGTTTGCAAATGCTCTGATAAGCACAAAAACTTAGAGAACTTCAGCACATGTATTTTTAGGATTTATCAATCACATTGCTCAGGGGAGGTGGTGGAGTCATGGTGCTCAAGAGAAATGTGCAGATATGGCACTTTGGGATGTGGTTTAAATGCCATGGTGGGGTTAGGGCAGAGGGTTGGACTCGATCCTAGAGGCCTTTGCCAACCAAAACAGTTCTAGGACTCTGTGATTATTTCTGTACATACCACATATTTACAAAAGCTTAGTGAAAAGGAGGTACTGGTAACTGTGGCTGCTGTGTATGAATTGTGTAGTACCAGTTAGGTAGTCCTGATATTTTAACAGGTGATGATGATTTATTGGTTATGGTTACACCAGACTGAATAGACTAGACTAGAATAAACCAGGTTGGAAGAGACCTTCAAGATCATCACATCTTACCCATCATCCAACACTATCCAATCAACTAAACCATGGCACCAAGTACCCCATCAAGTCTCCTCCTAAACACCTCCAATGATGGTGACTCCACCACCCCCTCCCCGGGCAGCCCATTCCAATGGGCAATTTCTGTGTAGAATTTCTTCCTAACATCCAGTCTGAACCTCCCCTGTTGCAGCCTGAGACTATGTCCTCTTGTTCTGGTGCTGGTTGCCTGGGAGGAGAGACCAGCCCCTGCCTGTCTACAACCTCCCTTCAGATAGTTGTAGACAGCAAGAAGGTCTCCCCTGAGCCTCCTCTTCTCCAGGCTAAGCAACCCCAGCTCTCTCAGCCTCTCTTCATAGGGCTTGTGCTCCAAACCCCTCCCCAGCTTTGTTGCCCTTCTCTGGACACCTTCCACCAAGTCAATATCCTTCCTAAACTGAGGGGCCCAGAACTGGACACAGGACTCAAGGTGTGGCCTAACCAGTGCAGTGTACAGGGGCAGAATGACCTCCCTGCTCCTGCTGGCCACACTGTTCCAGGATGCCATTGGCCCTCTTGGCTGCCTGGGCACACTGCAGGCTCATGTTCAGCCTACCATTGAGCAGTACCCTCAGGTCCCTCTCAGCCTGGCTGCTCTCAGCCACTCTGACCCCAGCCTGTAGCACTGCATGGGGTTGTTGTGGCCATTGTGTAGAACCTGGCACTTTAGATGTATTAAATCTCATGCTGTTGGATTCTGCCCATCTGTCCAGCCTGGCAAGGTCCCTCTGCAAAGCCCCTCTACCCTCTAACAGATCAACTCCTGCCCCCAGCTTGGTGTCATCTGCAAATTTGCTGATGATGGACTCAATGTCCTCATCCAGACCATCAATAAAGATATTAAAGAGCATTGGGCCCAGCACTGATCCTTGGGGCACACCACTAGTGACTGGCTGTGGCACCATTCACCACCACTCTCTGGGCTCAGCCTCCAGCCAGTTCCTAACCCAGCTCAGAGTGCTGCTGTCCCAGCCAGGGGCTGACAGCTTGGCCAGGAATTTGCTGTGGGGGATGGTGTGGTGTCAAAGGCCTTGCTGAAGTCCAGGTAGACTACATCCACAGCCTGCCCCACATCCACCAGGCAGTCACCTGATCATAGAAGGAGATCAGGTTGGTGAGGCAAGACCTGCCCTCCCCGAATCCATGCTGGCTGGGCCTGATCCCTTGGCCATCCTGTAAGTGCTGTGTGATTGCACTCAAGATGACCTGTTCCATAATCTTGCCTGGCACTGAGGTCAGGCTGACAGGCCTATATTCTTGCAGAACCTAGTCAAAACCAGTGTATTGGTAAGTAATAGCTGATGTGCAACTGAAATGAAAGGGCCTCTTATTTTTACTGTCATTGTATGCCCCTTTTGATTTTACCTATGTTTAATGTTCATTTGTCTCCTAAGCTGATGCTTAACTCATCTAGTCTTATCCTAGAACTTACTCTCCCTTGCAGAAGTTTTGCTTCTAAGTGCCTCTTTCTTTCCTCCCCATCTGTGCCCTTTTCTGAATCTACATCCCTCACAATATTTCTGAAACCCCTTAATGGCTTTGGCTAAAACAATTACTGAACATTGAGTTGTCCAAATTGATTTCCTGAGGTGCTAATTAAAACCTTTGTCCTTCACTCTACGTGTCACTTTCCTCTACTCCTGACATGCCTTTTGCCACTTTTTCTCTAACAGGCAAACACATTATTTGCAAGCTGGTTGTACAGAGCCTGTGCAAGCATGGAGAGACAGTTCAATAAGCAAAGTAACTAGGGATTACTTTGCTAATGCTTCTGTCCCTGTGATGTGTACAAACAAATTACCTGTGTGCACACTTCTGAAATCTCTTCTCCAGGCACTGTGGGAAAAGAAGAAGAATGCAAATTCCCTCACTTCTCTCATGTTTTATCAGTGAATTTGTTCTCTTGTGGTTTGCTTGTGGTCTCTGAGAGTCCTATGATAACTATTAATTATTTTCCCCCTTTTAGTAGTGTTTGGTTCTGGTCTATTTAAGTCTGCACCCTTGCAGAATGTATGTGTATTCACAGGATGTTAGGGGTTGGAAGGGACCTCAGGAGATCATTGAGTCCAACCCCCTGCCAGAGCAGGAGCATAGAATCCAGCACAGATCACACAGGAATGCATCCAGATGGGTCTTGAAAGTCTCCAAAGAAGGAGACTCCACAACCTCTTTGGGCAGCCTGTCCCAGTGCTCTGTGAGCCTCACAGTGAAGAAGTTCCTCCTCATGTTGAGGTGGAACCTCCTGCTCTGTAGTTTATATCCATTGCCCCTTGTCCTATGCCAGGGTGCAGGTGAGCAGAGCCTGTCCCCTCCCTCTTGCCCCCCAGCCCTCAGATATTTCTAAACATCTATTGAATCCCCTCTCAGTCTTCTCCAGACTAAACAGCCCCAGGTATTACATGTTTCTGAGCAGTAAGACACCCACCACAGAAGCTAGAATTTGAAAGACCTAAAGGGCAACCTAAGTCTGTGTATGTGTGTGTGCCTGTGTAAAATGGATGCTGATTATTTTTTCTTAGCCCTATCTCCAGCAACTGTAATTATCTTGGTTGTTTCCATGTGGTGTTTCTGGTTATTTTTCTTTGATTAGCAGTATCTTCACATGGAAACAGTTGTAACCCAAATAAAGGCAATTATTAAGGAAAAGAGTGTATCTACTTTGAAGAAATTCTAACTATCAACTCTGGCTCTCATTTGGTTCTGTGATATACTCTAAATTCTTTTCAGATGGTTTTTAGGTGTTTGTTTTTAAGATAAGAAGGCTGTGCAGATTGTCAGGCAGACTGAGCAAGGCTGATATGATTAAAAGGTTGCAGAATTTCAAAATACTGATTTGCTCTAGCAGAATACTTCTGGAGTGATCTAACAGTGAAAGATCATAGAAAAATCATAGAATTGTTAGGGTTGGAAGGGACCTCAAGGATCAGACAGTTCCAACCCCTCGGCCATGGGCAGGGAGACCTCGCTCTACATCAGGTTTCTGCACGAGTCAGGCATGGATCATTGATCTAATAATCCCATTTCATCCATACTGCCAAGGTGGGCATAATGAAGGAGATTAATTTGTTCATCCTGACAAAATGGAACCTAGGTGACAGAATGGAATTTCTGTTAAGCTATAACAACAGAGAGCTACCTGTGCTGAAGGAACAGGGGGGGCACAAGAGCATACAGGAACAAGTTATGCCCAAAGAGATGCAAAGCTGGAACTTGAAAAAAGCTTCTAAAAATAAAAAAAACAATGATAATCTGGATAATAGTTATAGAATCATGGAAGTGTCAGGGTTGGAAGGGACCTCAAGGATCAGCCAGTTCCCATCCCCCTGCCACAGGCAGGGACACCGCACACTACATCAGGTTGCCCACAGCCACATCCAGCCTGGCCTTAAAAACCTCCAGGCATGGGGCTTCTATCACCTCCCTGGGCAACCTGTGCCAGTGCTTCACCACCCTCATGGGGAAGAACTTCTTCCTAGCATCCAATCTGAATCGACCCATTTCTAGTTTTTTTCCATTCTCCCCAGTCCTATTTGTCTACCTATTATCTTACTTATCTTACCTGGTTTAGGAATAGAATAGAATAAACCAGGTTGGAAGAGACCTTCAAGATCGTCACGTCCAACCCATCATCCAACACCATCTAATCAACTAAACCATGGCACCAAGCACCCTATCAAGTCTCCTCCTAAACACCTCTAGTGATGGTGACTCCACCACCTCCCTGGGCAGCCTGTTCCAATGGCCAATCACTCTATGAAGAATTTCTTCCTAACATCCAGTCTAAACCTCCCTTGGGTGCAGCTTGAGACTGTATCCTCTTGTTCTGGTGCTGGTTGCCCAATACTAATCACCAGGGGCAGAGAAGGGTTCCTCCCTCTCTTTAAAGTGGTTGTGATCAGCTAATGAAGTGTTTTATTGCATGTTAGATGATGGGCTGCTTACAGGTAAAGGAGATTTTATGGCTTCAGGGTTAGCAGCACACATGTGCACACTTCAAATAACAGGCTGGCTGAGGCCTTGAGCAACCTGGTCTAGTGCAATGTGTCCCTGCCCATGGCAGGGGGTTGGAGCTAGGTGATCTTGAAGGTCCCTTCCAGCTCAAATCATTCTATGTATCTTTTTTTCATACATCTTCCTAGGCAATGTGACATGTAGTTCTTTTGCCAGGCCATTCTAGGTTCAAGTGCCTTGGATGTCTTCCTTAACTTCTGTGGAGCATTGTCACAAGCATGTGTGCTGCCCTGAGGAAATGCCCACAGATGTTTGAGTGGGAGCAAAACCTCAACTAGAGTGAGGGAGAAGTCAGGATTCTCCACTATGAGCCAAGCACATCATGTATATTGTGGTCATATACAGCCTCAAATACATACAGACCTGAATTTCCTCTGCTATGATTCACAGCCCCAGCTGACTGAGTGTATTAGTCCCAAATGGGATGTTTTTGCTTCTGGTGGTGGCCTGTTGGATGCAATACATGGGAATCTCTCTCTCTGCTGCTGTGTCCAGTGACTGGCCCCATGGTTACACTCCTGGTCAGAGCATTTTTGCTGAATTAGGCTATTCCTTTAGTACAGCTGTGTCTTGTTTGTTGCCTGGGCTGATTTTGAGCTCAGTTCTGCTTTCTCTTTAGTTCCACCATTTTGTAAGGGTTGGGTAAAACCAAAGGGCTGGGACTAGGCCTCAACAACACAAACTGAGTGTGGCGTGTGGCAAAGCTGCTTCTGAGGGCTACTTCTCTATTGTCAACCAGCAACAAGAAATCTGGTGCAAGATCTCCTCCCATCCATCTCACAAGTGCAGCTCTGGACCAGTTGCCCCTTTGTCCACAGTAGTCATGGAGGGAAATGTCCTTTTAATACCGTTGCACATAAGGATCTGGGGTTCCAGATGGTTCCTGCTTTGTGTTTCAGCTCTCTTTTTCCCCATGCTATTAAACATTTTTAGTAGGCATTTGGGAGAGAAGAAAGGAGTGTGATAACAGAAGAAGTGCTAAAAGTTAAATCCTATCTTCTGCACACAGCTTAAACAGCAGCATGTTCTCCTCCCCCTCCCCATGTTCTTCTGGAGCTGCTAAAATGCAGCTGGCAAAAGCAGCACAGGCAGCTCAGAAATGACGGTGCAGAAGAAAGTGCTTTTTGCAGCTTGCTTGTTCTGTACTTTCTTCCTCTGCTTGTGGCAGCTGCTTTCAGACCACTCTGGACACTGGAACAGGCTGCCCAGAGAGGTTGTGGAGCCTTCTTCTCTGGACTCATTCAAAACCTGTCTGGATGCCTTCCTGTGCAGACTACCCTGGGTGATCCTGCTTTGGCGGGGGGGTTGGACCTGATGATCTCTGGAGGTCCCTTCCAACCTGTACTGTGCTGTGATACTGTGACACTAGTTTTTAATGGGGTGTGGAATGGTCTCAGTGGTTTCAGAAGCTCAGTGATTTCAGTGGTGGTGTGTGCTGGTTCCATCTTGGAGCAAGAGGAAGATTCTCAGTTCAGTGAAAGGCATCCTGCAAGTGATCCATACAAGACCCTCAATGTTTAGCTAACGCAGCAGGAATTTGTGCTGAGTGCTTGGATGTGTGTGAACAAATGCATCAGTAAGTGCCCATGTGCATTTCATGTGCTGAGCAGCTTTATGACCACCAGCAGTCTCCTGTTTATTTAGGAAGGAAAAGGGAGACTGTTGGTTTATGTCTGAAATGGAAATCTCTGCACTGAGTTATTGGATTACTGATACTGTTGTTCCAGGCTCTTCCATTAATAACAGCAAGGATGTAATTGCCACGAGTAAAGCACAGACCATCTTTCCTTGCTGTGATGCTGACTGAGGTGATTGGGCTGCAGTTCTGAGGTGGAATGTTATTTGGTTGATTTGTTCAGTACCTTAAGGAACCTTACAAGTGAAGAGCGAAGGCGTATGGCATATAGAGGAGCACAGCACAGTGATCCTTTTGTGGTGGTCGAATGCTGTGAGTGATTCTTCTGACACACCAAAAAGATACATGTCTCAGGCCTTAAGGAAATTTTTAGCTGGATAAGAACTGGCTTTCAGAGGTTTCACATTTTGTTTTTCTGTGCCAAGTGTGTATGGGAGAAGCCTTACAAGGTCAAGAGAAAATAAGCAAAAGTCAAAGACAGGCTCGTAAGACAAATAGTAACATCTGGTAAATGACTTCCTTCTACATTTGCAGAGCTCTTGTTTACTGCAGTGAATGTGAAATGCTTTTCTTGGCAGGATCATAGGCTTAAAGTCCATCAGTCTGGGAATAAAATTCATACAGGTTTATAACACTGCTAATGCACAGGAACAAATTGCACTTAAAACCTGGAGTGAAAACCCATCACGCAGTGATGCTAAATGCTTTGAAAAGAAGCAGGTCTTACTCTTTTTTTTTTTTTTTTTTTTTTGATTGATTTAATGTATTTTGAGAGGCATTTTGCCTGTTTCTACTGGTTTATACTGGCAGAGGTAGTGCTGTGATTGTGCCCTCTGTCCAGTCATTATCATGTGAATCCTCTCTTTATGCTAATTAAAGGCCTGTGTTCTCAATCAGAGAAGCAATACAACAAGGTAGTTTAAACTCTGCTAGTGATCTAGGCTGAGGACGCTGCACAAATCAATTTGTCACAGGGACTCCCAAAAGGCAAGAATCTGCTGAAGAAAGGTAGGCAAAAGAGGCAGAGCTGATCCAGTTCGTTGACTTTCTGTGATGGCTTCCAGCTGATCCCACACTGCTTTTCCTCTGGTGGAATATTCAGGAAGGAATGGGCATGCAACCAGAGCTCGATTTCTATGGGAACTGTCTTCCCAGATGAATATTTTGCTTCTGGGTGGGGGGAGGGAAGTAGTACAGATGGTATAATTATTGATAGCATGGGTATAGCAAAAAAACCAACTTGCCCCTTCTCTCTCTCTCCATCTTCTTCCCTTCTAGGACTCAAATTATGCAGAGGTTAGAAAAACATCAGGGACAGCTGGGCTCCTCCAACAGAAGTTTCAGAGCTGGTTTTTTTTTTCCCCCCAGTTGTAGGAGTGCTCCAGTGAGTTCATGTAATCATTTCAAGTTTTATTCTGTGGTAATTAATGTTCCTGTGGTATTTTGCATCGCTTGGAGTTTGTTCAATGCTACATAGTTTAACTGGAACAACAGAAATTATTCCTTCTGAGATCAGGACACTTGGATCAACTGAAAACTGAGAAGTCCACGGGACTAACTGTTTCATAGATGAAAAATCAGCGTAGTAGTGTAATCTCAAATTCATTGTAGGGTGTTCTTTGTGCTTTGAGAGGTTCTAGGTGTGAGATTAACTGAAGCCTGAAAGGCTAGGCAAACTGAGATGTCTTCATGCTTGAAGGAAACAGAAAAGAAGGCTGCAAGAGAAAAGAAAGGAGGCAATGTGAAATTCCTTCTGTAGAATTCTCCATGGGTACATTTCTGGAGCAATTCTGCCTGCGATTGCGATTTGGCAATAGATCAGAGGCTCACAGGCTGTTAGGGGTTGGCAGGGATCTCTGGAGATTGAGTCCAACCCCTTGCAAGAGCAGAACTATAGAATCCAGCACAGGTCACACAGGAATATATCCAGATGGGTCTTGAAAGCCTCCAGAGAAGGAGACTTCACAACCTCTCTGGGCAGCCTGTTCCAGTGCTCTGTGACCCTTGCAGTGAAGAAGTTCCTCCTCATGTTGAGGTGGAACCTCCTGTGCTGTAGTTTATATCCATTGCCCTTTGTCCTATGCCAGGGTGCAAGTGAGCAGAGCCTGTCCCCTCCCTCTTGCCCCCCAGCCCTCAGATGTTTATAAACATTTACTAAATTCCCTCTCAGTCTTCTCCAGACTGAAAAGCCCCAGATGTGTACCTGGTATCAAATGCTGCTTGCATTGCTTGAAAAATCAGGCCAGTTTCTGGAGACCAAAATGTGCCTGTGTTGTCAAAATTCCTGTTCATTGCCTACAGAGGATTTGCTCATTGGTTTTCATGCCAATATACCAGCTTGCCTGCACTGGCCTGAACTGTGTCTCTCCTGATCTAGACTTGTGTTGAGGAGCCTGGCCCTTTGGATTTGTATTTATAATGAACTCTGTTTATTGTCCTTGATAAAAGCAGGGAAACCCAGCCTGGTTGATAATCAGAGTGAACTCTTCAGTTGTTCCTTGTAATGAGGGACAATGGTATTTTGCCATCATCTCTGATTAACGTGCTCATCACCACTACATGTCTTCCCTTTGGATTTCACCAGCCACATGTCAGCAACTGTAAGAGCCAATTTCTTGCCCTTTGTAAGCCAGGCCAACGGGAGGGCTTGGGAGCAGAGAGCCATAATGGACCATGCAAGTCTGAGAGCAATTATTTCTAGCTAATCAAACACAAGAAATAGCAGGAAGCAAGGTTTATTTATGGCAGGGACCTCTGCTGAGAAACCTACAGTTTTTATTTACTGCTTCCAAAGCAGATCACTGGAAAATGAACAAAATAAAAGTCCTGTGCTATCTGCAAGCAAGGACAGCTTAAAAAAAAAAAAAAAAGAAGCAGTCAGCAGGAAGAAAAATCTGTCATGTATTTACAAGATGCAAGCCCATTATTTCAGATCTGCTTTCTGTGTAACATGTATTTGCATGTTTGGTTCTTTCTTTTTAAGGTGATAATGTTATGAAAATGATTAAGGTGGCAGACAGTGACTGTTTCAAGGTGAGTCAGTTTATTTTGAAAGGTTACAGCCAATGAAGTTTTAAGGTGTAGACTAAAGCAAATTATTTATAGTCTGGATTCGGGCCAGTGCAGTGCTATAGCAGCCCCTGGGTAGCTTAGGGGCAAATTTCACCTTAAGCAGGAAAGAATTTTATTGCTCTGCATAGAAGCAAGCTGCCCAAAGCTACCCCACTTCAGGGAATAGAGCATATTACCTTCCTAGACTCTCCTATTCTTTCCCACTATGCTACCATCTTTTTCTCTTTGGGGATGCTAGAGGGGACAATTCCTCTCTGGTGTTGCAGTAGAAGCGTCCCAAGACGGAATACAGAATGATCCAGGTTGGAAAAGACCTTCAAAGATCATCAAGTCCAACCTATCACCCATCCATTTGTGTAACTTTTTAGTCCCTGAGCAGACATTGTGTGGCTTGTTCTTGGCATCCACCTGTCCATTACCACTGTCACGCTCTGGCTCTGCATCTGGCATCAGCTGTTAGCAAATGTAGGCTACTTACAGTCTCAGCAAAGCTGAAGCTCAGACTTTCATTACTAAAAGCAAAACACTGCTGATTTTGTTGTAAAATGTGTCTCCTACATTTCTTCATAATGATCTATTCAGTGTGTGTTGTGTATTTATTTGGTGGGTCATGCTAGGAGGAGTTATGTTGCAGTAGATTGTTAGGAAGGGCAGCTAAGCTAGTGAAGGGTCTTGAGAATAAGTCTTGGGAGCAGCTGAGGGAACTGGGGTTGTTTGGTCTGGGTAAAAGGAGGCTGAGGGGAGACATTCTTGCACTCTACAGCTTCCTGAAGGGAGGTTTCAGCCAGGTAGGTGTTGGTCTCTTCTCCCTAGTAACAATAATGGTTGGACTTGACCATGGAATCATAGAATCAACAAGGTTGGAAAAGACCTCAAAGATCATCAACTCCAACCTGTCACCCAAGACCTCATGACTACTAAATCATGGCACCAAGTGCCACATCCAGTCCCCTCTTGAACACCTCCAGGGATGGTGACTCCACCACCTTCCTGGGATCCTAGAGGCCTTTTCCAACCATAATAATTGTGTGTGTGAGTATGGTGATTCTTCCTGTCTACTCATTGCTAGTCTGTACATGAATAAACCTGGTTAGAGCTGACCCTGCAAATCAGGTTTTGCTTTTTATAGTGCTGGAAACATTTCTTTAAAACAAATCTTTTCATATTAGCCTCTATGACTGTATTGACAGTTGGACTGGATGATCTTAGAGGTCTTTTCCAACCAAAACAATTCTGTCATTCTAATTCTATACTCAACACTGGTGAGGCCACACCTAGAGTGGTGTGTACTGTTCTCCAGTCCAAGAGGGAGAGCTCCTGGAAGGGGTCCAGTGAAGGGCCCCTAAGATAACTGAGGAACTCTCATGTGAGGAAAGTCTGAGAGAGCTGGGACTGTTCTGCTCGGAAGAGAAGGCTCAGGAGAGATCTTATTGATGTATATGAATACCTAAAAGGAAGGTGGAAAGAAGATAGAGCTAGGCTCTTCTCACTCATGCTCAGTACCAGCACAAGAGGCAGAAAGTATGAACTGGATGGGGTGCTTGGTGCCATGGTTTAGTTGATTAGATGGTGTTGGGTGATAGGTTGGACTCAGTGATCTCAAAGGTCTTTTCCAACCTCTTCTACTCCCTTCTTCTATGCTCCTCTTCTATGCTCCTCTTCTATGCTCCTCTTCTATGCTCCTCTTCTATGCTCCTCTTCTATGCTCCTCTTCTATGCTCCTCTTCTATGCTCCTCTTCTATGCTCCTCTTCTATGCTCCTCTTCTATGCTCCTCTTCTATGCTCCTCTTCTATGCTCCTCTTCTATGCTCCTCTTCTATGCTCCTCTTCTATGCTCCTCTTCTATGCTCCTCTTCTATGCTCCTCTTCTATGCTCCTCTTCTATGCTCCTCTTCTATGCTCCTCTTCTATGCTCCTCTTCTATTGTCTTCCAACTAAAGCACAGGAGGTGCTCTCTCAACAGCAGGAAATGTTTTTTATACTGTGAGGGTGACTGAGCACTGACACTTATTGCTCAGCAAGGCTGTGGGGTCTTGCACTTTGGAGATACCTGAAAGCCATCTGGACATGGTACTGGGCAGCTGGCTCTAGATGGCCCTGCTGGAACAAGTGGAGTGGAGCAGATAACTTCCAAAAGTCCATTCCAATCTCAATCACTCTGTGATTCTGCAAAGGGTGAGAATTGAAGCCACACACACTCAACAGCATGTTCCCAAACTCCTTGGAGCTCAGTGCTGCTTAGAAATCTAGACTGAGCCTCACTCCACAGTCCCTGGAATACAAAAGATTCTCCCTGGCAAATCAGAAGAGCTGTTTCCCCCCCCCCCCTCCTGTGACCATCTGTTCATAATACTTAATTTAATCCATATTAATGAAGACCCAGCACTGAAAATATTTGACAAATCTCCACCAACCAGTCAATCACAGCCTGCAATAAAGGTTGAGAAGCACTAGAATGCCTTGGCCCAACTCTCAGACATATCTGGCCACACTGAACAATGGTTCAAAGGTTCATCATGCATAGCTATGATTCTGACAGAGGAAGACTGTCTGCCCAGATTATTAAAGGAAATAGAAATAAAGCCATCTGCTTATTAGGCTTGCAGGTCACTTTCCACTTCTGCAGTTCTTGGAGATAAATGCTGTGAAGCAGGGAGTGGTGCCTCTTGTATTTTAAATTCATTCAAGCAGGCGTGCTGGCATCTGGCATTCTGGGCCCCTCAGTTTAAGAAGGACATTGAGACACTTGAACATGTCCAGAGAAGGGCAATGAGGCTGGGGAGAGGCCTTGAGCACAAGCCCTGTGAGGAGAGGCTGAGGGAGCTGGGGTTGTTTAGCCTGGAGAAGAGGAGGCTCAGGGGAGACCTTCTTGCTCTCTACAACTACCTGAAGGGAGGTTGTAACCAGGAGAGGGTTGGTCTCTACTCCCAGCACCAGAACAAGAGGACACAGTCTCAAGCTGCACCAGGGGAAGTTTAGGCTGGAGGTGAGGAGAAAGTTCTTCCCAGCAAGAGTAATTGGCCATTGGAATGAGCTGCCCAGGGAGGTGGTGGAGTCACCATCCCTGGAGGTGTCCAAGAGGGGCTTGGACATGGCACTTGGTGCCGTGGTTTAGTAGTCATGAGGTCTGTGGTGACAGGTTGGGCTTGATGATCTTTGAGGTCTCTTCCAACCTTATTGATTCTATGATTCTATGAAATGAGGGCTTCAGGAGCAAAATGATGTGTTATTTTCTAAATCAAAGTTTGTTTGTTTGTTTGTTTGTTTGTTAACAGGTCCAGCACCTGAATGGAAGGTTCCTGAGCCTTTCAGTTGTAGATCTGTTTGGTAAGGTTTCTGTAATGCTTTGTGTATTGTTGTCTGATAAATGCATCATGGATCTCTCCTTCCCCAGTCACTGGTGCTCAGCTATGTACTGGGAAAGTGAAAGCAATTTTGAAGTATCTCATTATGCTCTGTATCTGTCTGGGGTAGATAGAATTACACTGCTCTGGTGACAGTAAATGCTGTGTGTTTATACTTGAGGTGTTTCCTCTGAGCTTTTGAAAGCTGTTGGACTAGATCCTAGAAACAAGAACAGTTTTATTGGGTATGGCATATGAGAAGACTTTAACCTGCATATATTGGGTCCAGATGAGGGCCATGGAAATGATCAAGGGGTTGGAGCACCTCTGCTACGAGGACAGGCTGAGGGAGCTGGGGGTGTTCAGCCTGGAGAAGAGGAGGCTCTGGAGAGATCTAATAGCAGCCTGCCAGTACCTGAAGGGGGCTACAAGATGGATGGGGAGAGTGTTTACAAAGGCCTGAAGTGACAGGATGAAGGGCAATAGCTTTAGGCTGGAGAAGAACAGATTTAAATTGGATGTTAGGAACAAGCTCTTTATTATGAGGGTGGTGGAACACTGGAGTGGGTTGCCCAGGGAGGTGGTTGAGGCTCCTTCCCCAGAGGTATTCAAGGTGAGACTCAATGAAGCTCTGGGCAACCTGATGTAGTTGAGGCTGTCCCTGCTGACTGTGGGGAGGGCAGACTGGATGAGCTTTGGAGGTCCCTTTGAGCCCAGACCGTTCTGTGCTTCTATGGGTGTGAAGGGTTAAGAGTTTGATTTAATGCATAAACACAGCCTATATAATCTAGGAGGGAAATCAGCCTGTGTCAATCTACTGTTGGACATTGGCTTCCTTACAGTGCAGCTAAAAAACATAAGTCTGTGAAAATGTAATTGCACAAATAATCATAGAATCAGCCAGGTTGGAAAAGACCTCAGAGATCATCAAGTCTAACCTATTACCTAATCCCTAACACCTCCTGACAACAAAACCATGGCTCCCAGTGCCACATCCAATTCTTTTTTGATCACCTCCAGGGATGGTGACTCCACCACCTCCCTGGGCAGCTCATTCCAGTGGCCAATTTCTCTTTCTGGGAAGAACTTTCTTCTCACTTCCAGGCTAAACTTCCCCTGAAGCAGCTTGAGACTGTGTCCTCTTGTTCTGGTGCTGGTTGCCTGGGAGAAGAGACCAACCCCCACCTCTCTACAACCTCCTTTCAGGTAGTTGTAGAGAGCAATAAGGTCTCCCCTGAGCCTCCTCTTCTCCAGGCTAAACACCCCCAGGTCTCTCAGCCTCTCCTCATAGGGCTGTGCTCCAGGCCCCTCCCCAGCCTTGTTGCCCTTCTCTGGACACATTCGTGTCTCAATGTCCTTTTTAAATTCAGGAGCCCAGAACTGGACACAGGACTCAAGGTGTGGCCTAACCAGTGCTGAGTACAGGGACAGAATGACTTCCCTGCTTCAGAGAGAGAGACACCCATAGCATTTAATGGCTTTTCCAGGTGTCTTGGTGGTGTTTAAGATTAGGAACCCTCAGTGTCTTTTTTGGAAACTGTTGAAGAAATTGCACTGGACCTTAAATGGTCTTGACAGCTCCAGCCATAATTGTGGCCTTTGGAGCCCTTGGAAATAGAATTAAGGAGTTTCTCTAATCTCTCCCTCATTTTCCCAGGCCTGTAGAGGTGGGACAGTTTTGCCTATTGCTTCCTTTGCTGCTGGTGAACAAAAGGACAAAGTAGTGTTGCAGCCTGCCTTTCCCTTTCCCCCTTTAAAAGTTTGCTTGAAAAGACTGAGACTAAGATCAAGAGCTTTGCAGACACATCAAGAATTAATGACTCTTGTGGCAGTCACACATCCTGTGCCAAACAATCCACATCCTGGCTGAGGTGATGAGTACAGAGACAAAATCTGACAGGGAGCGTGTCATGGGAGTAGCAACTGTACAGGAACAAGTATTGGGAATGACTTCTTACAAGGAAAACAAAAGATGATTAGGGATTCAGAAAAAGATGTGACCAAGATGTCCGTAGAAATGAAAGGTGACTGGTCTGACAAGTCCTACTGTCTCTTTGGCATTCCCATGTGCCAGAGACAGAGGCAGATCCTCTTATGCAGTGATTCCCTTGAGCTTTTCCTACTTATCTATCTTCTAATCATAGTGAAGAATTCAGGCCTTTTGATCCTCTATTGCAGATGAAGATTAGCTGGGATGAGGGGAATTGACTACTCCATGCCAGCCAAGGTTGAGGTATAGCTAAGGGAAAGCATATGCAGGCAGCACTTTGTCTTAGCTTTTTCTCTCTGTGCTGTAGACCTTTCAAGGTAGGAACAAATAGTGCTTGCTTCTAGGGATGTGGTCTACCTGGACCTCTGCAAGGCCTTTGACACCGTCCCCCACAGCAAACTCCTGGCCAAGCTATCAGCCCATGGCTTGGACAGGAGAACACTTCATTGGGTTAGGAACTGGCTGGAGAGCCGAGCCCAGAGAGTGGTGGTGAATGGTGCCACAGCCAGCTGGCAGCCAGGCACTAGTGGTGTGCCCCAAGGATCAGTGCTGGGCCCAATGCTCTTTAACATCTTTATTGATGATCTGGAGGAGGGCATTGAGTCCATCATCAGTAAATTTGCAGATGACACCAAGCTGGGGGCAGGAGTTGATCTGCTGGAGGGTAGAGAGGCTTTGCAGAGGGACCTCAACAGGCTGGACAGATGGGCAGAGTCCAAGGGCATGAGACTGAACACATCCAAGTGCCGGGTTCTGCACATTGGCCACAGCAACCCCAGGCAGTGCTACAGGCTGGGGTCAGAGTAGCTGGAGAGCGGCCAGGCTGAGAGGGACCTGGGGGTACTGGTTGATGGTAGGCTGAACATGAGCCTGCAGTGTGCCCAGGGGGCCAAGAAGGCCAATGGCATCCCGGCCTGTATGAGGAACAGTGTGGCCAGCAGGAGCAGGGAGGTCATTCTCCCCCTGTACACTGCACTGGTTAGGCCGCACCTCGAGTACTGTGTCCAGTTCTGGGCCCCTCAGTTTAGGAAGGAGGTTGACTTGCTGGAACATGTCCAGAGAAGGGCAATGAAGTTGGTGAGGGGTTTGGAACACAAGCCCTATGAGAAGAGGCTGAGGGAGCTGGGGTTGATTAGCCTGGAGAGGAGGAGACTCAGGGGCAACCTTCTTGCTCTCTACAACTACCTGAAGGGAGGTTGTAGAGAGGCAGAGGTTGGTCTCTTCTCCCAGGCAGCCAGCACCAGAACAAGAGGACACAGTCTCAGGCTGCACCAGGGGAGGTTTAGGCTGGATGTTAGGAAGAAGTTCTATACAGAGAGAGTGATTGCCCATTGGAATGGGCTGCCTGTTGAGGTGGTGGAGTCACCTTCATTGGAGGTGTTGAGGAGGAGACTTGATGGGGTGCTTGGTGCCGTGGTTTAGTTGTTTAGGTGGGTTGGATTGGTTGATGGGTTGGACACAATGATCCTGAAGGTCTCTTCCAACCTATTGTATTGTATTGTATTGTATTGTATTATTCAGTCAGTGTCAAACTCAGTTTGGCCTCACTGGAACAAGGGTTGCTGCAGCATGTAGGTAGGCTCAAAGAATGTCCAAGCCATGACACGTGGAGTGAGCACAAGGGGAGAGGTGGTAAACCCTGATTTCACATGTAAAGCTTTGAAGCTGTGTTGAAACTCTTCATGGTCTCTACCAGAAGTGATTTAAATGTTTTGTTATTTGTCTGTGCAGAAGAGACAAGCCAGGTCAAAACCCTGTTGCCTGGACTCTTGCTACGGAAATCTCTGCGTCAGGCCTTAAATCAAAACTGGTCTTCAATCAACATCACACCTGTCTGAGGCTTGGAATAAGAACCACCACCAGTGCTGCAGTACAACAGGATCTTTGCTAGTGCACTTAAAATAGCTAGGAAATGAACCAGATCTAAGTTACATGGCTATAAGACAGCCTCTCCAAATGATTGGAGGGTCGGTAAACACCTTCTTGGCTCTCTAAATACCAATTTAAAACCAAAAATGGCACCAAGAACTTTGGAATATTTCTGCACCAGAATGTCTAGGATTGTATTATTGTATTGCCTTCAGCATGAATTACAAGGCTGGGCACAGCCTAAGTCCCATACCCTGAGGCGTCCAGGTTTTTTTTTTTTCCCCTGCTGTTTCCTGTTTCTCTCTCTTTTGTCCTCCCCTGGAATGGGGACAGGCCTTTCCACACCAGTCTAGGAGAGCAATAAGCAGGAGGAAAGCTGTACTCCTCCTTCCTTAAACATCACCTCCCCACCTTTTGCCCAATGAAATGCCAGGATATTTTGTCTGCAGTAAGGAGTGAGCAATGAGCCTGTGCTGAGGTGTGGGATCTGCCAGTACAGGAGAAGATGAGAGGGAGTGGATTTCTGTGTCCCTGTGAGGCTTCACTTTAACCCCATAGCCAAGTTGTTCTGGAGAGGTCACAGATCCGTTCACAGCCTTTCCCAGTGAGATAAAATTCTCTCACACAGGAAAAGGAGAAGCCCTGTGGCTATCTGCAGATACCTAAATCGTTTTGCGCCTACTGTTCTTGCAAATCCCTTGATGGAGTGCTTTGTGCCATGGTTTAGTCGATTAGATGGTGTTGGATGATGGGTTGGATGCGATGGTCTTGAAGGTGTCTTCCAACCTGGTTTATTCTGTTCTATTCTATCAGGAGACAAAGACATATTTTGTGTCAGGAGGAGAGACTATTCCAGCTGTGTCACCTATTGCTGTCACAGTCACTATCACCAAGGTACCCAGCTTCCCAGCCAAACTTAGCTCACTCTTTGGTGGCTTGAGGGAGATAGGGAAAGCAGAGCTGGAGTCCGACAGCCTGCACCGGGGAGCGTCCAGGCACCATTCTGTGCCTTATCGCTCAGCTACACCAGCCAAGTATTTTCTGTGTCAGGAAAAGGTGCAGTGGCACAAGCTGGCTGCCAGTATTTGACAAGAGAGTGATTTGGGGAGAGGATTGGATGGTTAGCAGAAGATGTGAGAAGGTGGTATGCCTACAGCTCTGATATTTGCTGGGGCTATGGTGAATGAATCCACCACCTTCGCATGGCTGCTAACGAGGCACAGGTCTCAGGCAAAGTCTGACAAAGCCTGGCTTGTAGTGTTACCACTGGGAAGGTTTTTGAAGATTAAAATAGGGAAGGGAGAATGTATTTGCAAAACTCCTCTTGTTGTTTTTCTTTCCTGTTGACTCTCAAAGAGAGCTTTTTGAGATTCAGTAGCAGCCTGTTTTTCTCTACTTTCCCCAATGTTTTCTGACTTAGCAAATGACCCTGCAGGCCTTCAGTCTCTTTATGTGTTCACTGATGGCCAGGACCTCTTGCTCTGACAAAGGCTTGTAGGGCTTGACATGGCTTAAGGCTGCTTCACTTATGAGCTTCACAAACACAGGTTACCTTTGCTATAGCTTCAGTGCCAGAAAACAAACATGCATGCACTTAAAATCCAGTGGAAAGTCAGACAAAGTCTTCTTAGGGTTTTTAGTTCAATCACTACAGCCCTACTCAACTGGGGAGCCTAGAGAACAAGCCAAGAGTAGAAGGAAGAGTCCTGCCTGCCTTTCATGTAGAGAAACCTGACTTCTTCATCCTTTTCAAGGCACCAGAATGTCAAGTCAGGTTGTGTTGCCTAAGGCTGCTATGCGGTGAGGGGATTTAAATGTAACCTCCACATACAGAAAAAGGAAGTCCCTTAATTCACTCAATATTTTATGAGAATTCTCCTAATGCTGGTCTTATTCCTAAAGGTAAACATCTCAGAGGCTTTTCAAAGCCTGTATTTCATTATTTAATACTCTGTTTTCGGTAACACAATTCCCAAGGCCTGAGCTGGTAACTAAGTCCACAGGCTGGAAATATCAGCAGTCCAGGAACTGTTAAATAATTAAGCCATCGGTGCCTGCAAGTGTTAGGGCTGGAATCACTCATATTTGAGTTTCCCAAACTGCTGGGGTAAAAAACAACCATGTGTCCTGAAAAAGGCTTACTTGCTGCCAGCTCTTTCTAAGGACAATATGACTTTTGTCTACACTGAG
This sequence comes from Picus viridis, assembly GCA_033816785.1. NCBI lineage: Eukaryota > Metazoa > Chordata > Aves > Piciformes > Picidae > Picus > Picus viridis. The sequence goes on along the minus strand of CM066581.1, from coordinate 15,730,753 downwards.
ATGGTTTTTGGAACTGCATGGGGTTTTTTTGTTTAGGAAAATAGTATTTCTAGGAGAGTATTTAGCAGTGAGCCTGTACATACCTGCTTGCAATGAGGCTGGGGAGAGGTCTTGAGCACAAGCCCTGTGAGGAGAGGCTGAGGGAGCTGGGGATGTTTAGCCTGGAGAAGAGGAGGCTCAGGGGAGACCTTCTTGCTGTCTACAACTACCTGAAGGGAGGTTGTAGCCAGGTGGGGGTTGGTCTCTTCTCCCAGGCAACCAGCATCAGAACAAGAGGACACAGTCTCAACCAGGGGAAGTTTGGCCTCGAGGTGAGAAGAAAGTTCTTCACAGAAAGAGTAATTGGCCACTGGAATAAGCTGCCCAGGGAGGTGGTGGAGTCACCATTCCTGGAGGTGTTCAAAAGAGGATTGGATGTGGCACTGGGAGCCATGGTTTAGTTGTCAGGAGGTGCTGGATATTAGGTAATAGGTTGGACTTGATGATCTCTGAGGTCTTTTCCAACCTTACTGATTCTATGATTCTATGATTCTTGATTCAGAGCAGTTTCACATCTATGTAATAGAGTTCTCCCATCTTCTGGACTCACTGGAAATCCCTGCCTCCATTCAGAGGCTAAATCCATCTGTGTGACAGCCCTATGGCAACCTATTTTAAAGAATTCCTAGGGATAGCCACTGGCTGGAAAATGCAGGGTGGTGTTTGGCTGTGGAATAGCACAGCCCTAGCCATGGTGTATGTGCATGAAGGGGGTGTGTGTACACAAGCACATACTTGCATGCATCCTGTCTCTCAAATGTGGGAAGTTCTCTGCAGGCAACTGGAGGTTAAGTATTCAGACTACTCATTTTGACATCTTGGACACTGAGGTGGGAGTGGGATCATTTTGAACACACAGGACATGACACATGCTGATCTCTAATTTCAGGCAGATGGAGGCAGCTCAGTACACTGGGGAAGCTTCTCAGCGATGAATGATACACATCATGATTTGTCTTCATCAGAGAAAGAAGGTAAGGTGGGTTTTATCATAGGACCATTTACCCTGGAGGAGGATAAAGTAGTGCAGTCCTGGATGAAGTGTGGAATAGAGAAGTGTAACAGAGGGCTTTTGTGAGCAGGAGTAACATAAACTCCCTAATGTAGTCTGGGTGCCAGTTGAGTGAGCACCGTGGTTTTAGTACTGAACAAGTTGCTTTTCTTTTCCTCTACACAATTTGCTATGTTAAGTGGCTGGATAGCAATGGAGAAGGGAGGGAAGGGTTAGAGAAGGAGATTTTGATGAAATGTGAGAGTCCTAGAATGGCTTGGGTTGGAAGGGACCTTAAAGATCGTTCAGTTCCAACTTCCCTGCCATGGACAAGGACACCTTCCACTAGCCCAGCTTGCTCAAAACCTTATCCAGCCTAGTCTTAAACACTTCCAGGGATGAGGCATGTACAGTGTCTCTGGGCAACCAGTTTCCACTGCTAAATGGAATTCTGCACTTATTAATTTGAGTTGGCAGTGCAAGGCAGGAAGTAGAATAACCATAGAATGGTCTGGGCTGGAAGGGACCTCCAAAGCTCATCCAGTCTGACCTCCCCGCAGTCAGGAGGGACATCCCCAACTAGATCAGGTTGTCCAGGGCCTTGATGAGCCTCACCTTGAATCTGTCCAGGGAAGGAGCCTCAACCACCTCCCTGGGCAACCTGTTCCAGTGTTCCACCACCCTCGTAGTAAAGAACTTGTTCCTAACATCCAATCTTAATCTGCTCTACTCCAGCTTAAAGCCATTGCCCCTGGTCCTGTCCCTGCAGGCCTTTGCAAACAGTCTCTCTCCATCCTTCCTGTAGCCCCTTCAGGTGCTGGCAGGCTGCTATTAGGTCTCCCTGGAGCATTCTGTTTTCCAGGCTGAACACCCCCAGCTCCCACAGCCTGTCCTTGTAGCAGAGGTACTCCAGTCCCCTGGTCATTGTTGTGGCTGGCCTCTGGACCTGCTCCATCAGGTCCATGTCCTTCCAAGTAGAAGCATTAAGATTGGAAAAGACATATAAGATCCTCAAGTCCAGCCATCAGCCCAACACCACCATGCCAACTAAACCATGTCCCAAAGTGCCCTGTCCACAGGTCTCTTGAATACTTCCAGGGATGTTGACTCTACCACCTCCCTGGACAGCCATTCCATATGGGACTGCTTGGAATAGTGGCTTTTGTTCTGCTGCAGTTGATAGTAGGACAGTGCTGCCTTTCTGTATCCACCACCAGCCATGCTTACAAAGCTTAGATGTGGAAATAAGTGGTTAGAATCATTATTTTTTGTTTGGGTTCATTTATTTGCTTTGGCCTTTTGAAATACTCTGGGACTCTTGTGATCTGTAATGGGAAATCTGTCTGCACTCCCTTCAGAGTTTGTGCTGTGTTTACAAGTTTAGACTGTATTGACAGTGTTACCAAGGAGAGACTGGCTCTTGGCAATGCAGGAAGCTTTAGCAGCTTCATCTCTGTAGACACAAAACTTTAAACACAGAGGCATTACAATTAAAAGCCTTCACATTTTCAATTATTTGCTTTTGAAGCTAGCCATAAATTACAAACTGCTAGGCTTAGGGTCATCTCTGCAGCCACTTAGACCTTCTCTGTCTTCTGTGTGTTATGAAACAGTTGGTGATGCGAGGTGTCCTTCTGCTAAGTGTCACCTGCCTCTTGTTCAGTGGCCACTGGAATGTAGCCTTCTCTCTCTGCTTCTCACCTCCTGAATAGAATAAACCAGGGTGGAAGAGACCTTCAAGATCGAGTCCAACCTATCATCCAACACCATCTAGTCAACTAAACTATGGCTCCAAGCACCCCATCCAGTCTCCTCCTAAATGATGGCAACTCCATCACCTCCCGGGCAGCTCATTCCAATGGCCAATCACTTTCTCTATGAAGAATTTATTCCTAAGATCCAGCCTGAACCTCCCCTGGTGCAGCTTGACACTGTGTCCTTTTGTTCTGGTGCTGGCTGCCTGGGAGAAGAGACCAACCCCCACCTGGCTACAACCTCCCTTCAGGTAGTTTGAGACAGCAATGAGGTCTCCCCTCAGCTTCCTCTTCTCCAGGCTAAGCAACCCCAGCTCCCTCAGCCTCTTCTCATAGGGCTGTGCTCCAAACCCCTCCCCAACTTTGTTGCTGTTCTCTGGACACCTTCCAGCGAGTCAACATATTTCCTAAACTGAGAGGCCCAGAGCTGGACACTGTACTGAAGGTGTGGCCTACCCAGTGCAGTGTACAGGGGCAGAATGACCTCCCTGCTCCTGCTGGCCACACAAAGTGTCTTCTGCAACCCCTTCTTGGTGTTTCTCATAGAGCAGATTTTCCTCTCTTTTATTTTGGTAATCTTTCAGAAATAAGCTGTAATGTAATTGTAGCTTGTTCCAGCTCAGTGTCATGCTTGCTTTGAGTCGCTCCTCCTGCTGAAACAGGTTTCTGCTCAGCAGTTGGCAGTGCAAACGTGAAAGTGTTGCAGCCTTTGGTTGGTTTTTGTTTGTGTGTTTGTTTGGATCTTTTTAAGAGAAACTCCTCATTGGAGACCATTCCATTTGTTGAGCTATCCATTTAGGGCTAAAACTTACTGCTTTGTCTCAAGTATTCGATATTGTAACAGCAAGCAATAGAGCATGAAACCAACTGCATGACACAGCAAGTAACCTTTGGTTGTGAAGGACCTGATTGATTTAATATGAATCATAGAATCAACCAGGTTGGAAAAGACCCCAGAGATCAAGTCCAACCTATTACCCAATACCCAACATCTCCTGACAACCAAACCATGGCTCCAAGTGCCACATCCAATCCTTTTTTAACACCTCCAGGGGAATGGACTCCACCACCTCCCTGGGCAGCACATCCTAATGGCCAATTACTCTTTCTGGGAAGAACTTTCTCCTCACCTCCAGCCTAAACTTCCTCTGGCACAGCTTGAGACCATGTCCTCTTGTTTTATTGAGGCTGGAAGGGACCTCCAAAGGTCTTCCAGTCTGATCTCCCTGCAGTCAGCAGGGACATCCCCAACTAGATCAGGTTGCCCAGAGCCTCATCTAGATCAGGTTGCATCGAGCCTCATCTTGAATACTTCCAGGGAATGAACCTCAACTGCCTCCCTGGGCAACCTGTATGTGAATGTAAATGTCTGGCACTTACCTCAGACCTAGAGGATTCTGGATTTACTTCAGTGCTGTGCAATGTAAGATCAGGATTTTTGTGCAGGAATGTGCTTTTTTTTCCCCCTGAAGTCTTTGTCATCTGATGATGACCTGATCTAGTTGAGGGTGTCCCTGATTACTGCAACAGAGTTGGACTAGATGACCTCTAGAGGTCCCCTCCAAGCAGTGCATTCTCTGATCCTAGGGCAGGGTATCCTTCAGTTCTTCAGATGACCTCTTTGAACTGCAAGTACATATTTCAAAACACCAAGACAAATGGCAGGATGGAAACTTGTGACATACTGATTTTATTTGAGGCTGGTGCTTCATCATCTTGCTCTCTAAACAGCACAAGCATTTTCTGGTTTGCTTTCCACAGTTGCCAAAGAGTTGTGTCCCCAGTCACCTCACTAAAATAAATCAGACCAGTTCCTTGCATGCACTGTGTCACAACCACAGCAGATGACTTATTTGAATGACATGTTATCCTTTTGGTTTTGTTTTGTGAGGGGGCAGTGGTGTTAGTGTGAAGGGTGCAAGATTATTCAATATCATAGAATGCATTGGGTTGGAAGGGACATTTGATGTAAGTCAGTAGTGTACATTTGGTACACAGGGCTGCTGAGCCCCAGCTCTTCATGATGAAACTCTGCTGGCCATGGAAACCTGAGGACAATTTTGTTCCCTGTGAGGGTGAGAGAACCCTGGAACAGGCTGCCCAGGGGGTTGTGGAGTCTCCCTCTCTGGGGATATTCAAGACCTGCCTGGACATGTTCCTGTGTGACCTACTCTAAGTGATCCTGCCCTGGCAGGGGGTTGGACTGGATGATCTTTCGGGGTCTCTCCCAGCCCTTAACATTCTGGGATTCAAATGGGCTTGTGCAGAGTGACTGTGCTGGAACAGCTCAGGTGAGATATACAGTGCTTGAGAAAACTCTCAACCATCCTAGCATGCCTGCTCTGGCACTGCTGGGATTTAAACTAGCACCCCCCCCCCCCGCTCTAAGCATAATAGAGCTGTTAAGAGAGCTTGGTCCAACTCATTTGGACCAATATTGTTCTTCAGGTACTGAAAGAAATTTGCTACTAGAGGGGGTAAGGGAGCAGGGGAGGTGTATTATGTCTTAAACAGCCCAGTTCTGGGCTCCCCAGTTCAAGAGGGACAGGGATCTGCTGAAGAGAGTCCAAGGCAGGGCTACAAGGATGCTGAAGGGACTGGAGTGCTGGCTTATGAGGAGGGACTGAGAGCCCTGGGGCTGTTTAGTCTGGAGAAGAGAAGACTGAGAGGGGATTTAATAAATGTTTAGAAATATCTGAGGGCTGGGGGTCAAGAGGGAGGGGACAGGCTTTGCTCACTTGCACCCCGGCATAGGATAAGGAGCAATGGATGTAAACTACAGCACAGGAGGTTCCACCTCAACATGAGGAGGAACTTCTTCACTGTGAGGCTCACAGAGCACTGGTCACAGGCTGCCCAGAGAGGTTGTGGAGTCTCCTCTGGAGACTTTCCAGCCCCATCTGGATGCATTCCTGTGTGACCTGTACTGGATTCTATAGTCCTGCTCTGGCAGGGGGTTGGACTTGATGATGTCCTGAGGTCCCTTCCAACCCCTAACATCCTGTGACCTGTGAACAGAATGCCTTGCCCTGAGCTAAGTGGAAGTATGTTCTGAACCTTGTCCTCAGTTTGCAGCTTTTGGATCCTATCCTGATTAGGCCTAAGCAATGTGATTGTATTGTTGTGCAAGAAATATGGCATTAGAGATTTTTTTTTGGTTGGGGGTTATTTATTGTTTGGCATTTTAGGTGAGTCAGCCTGTACCACAATGAACAGCACATACTGCCAGCATCTCTGTGGCACATCTACTTCTGTTTGGTTGACAGTGTTTTTGCACATTCTGGAAAAGAAACCACATTGTAAATGGCAACCCACAGCATTCCCCTTTGCATTGGTTTGAGTGAATTAAGCAGGTTATGGAGCTGTGTTTTCTGCTGGCTTTTGGGATGAGAGAAAATTATTGGTTTTGCCAGATCCTTGACTTCTTTTGTATGAGGCCCAGGGTCCCAGCGAATCCACTTCACTTCAGGGAGACATTAAAGACTTTACCAGTTCCTAGAGGGTCCTTTGCTGGATCAGGCCAATGGTGGACATAACAGGAATGCAAATTACTTCCATTATGCAATTTTAATAAATATGATTCAAAGACAACTGTTCCTGCAGCTTGTCCAACAGAAAAAAATCCCAATAAGCTCAAGCCAACTGCTGAACAAAAAATGCCAGTAGCTGGGATGAATTATAATTAATTTTGGATGGTAACTGTGTCCCCTAAAGGGAAAGGAAACTTTAGGCAATGTAATTAGGGGTGAGGAAGAAAAAGATCCCATTAGTATTATGAACTGAGCAGGGAAGTCCCAGGTGTAAGGAATGAAGCTCCAAATCTGCAGTTGTTCTAAATCAAGCTAGAAATGCATACAGGAATGATGCAGCAACTGTTGTGAAAGGTGGTGGTGGTGGGGTCTGCAAGGAAAGACAACTTCTTGAGACATACTGATCCAGAGAAAATTCAGGAAAAAAGGTTTAATTTCACATCCAGTGAAGTGCTAAGCACATCAGACAGCCATTCCATTGTTAGGGCAATGCTCTTGCTTACAGAGGATTGGCAGCCAGATTTATCTTTTCATAGAATCATTGAATCACAGAATTGTCAGGGTTGGAAGGGACCTCAAGGATCAGCCAGTTCCAATGCCCCTGCCACAGGCAGGGACACCTCACACTAGAGCAGGTTGCTCAGAGCCACATCCAGCCTGGCCTTAAAAACCTCCAGGCATGGGGCTTCTATCACCTTTCTGGACAACCTGTTCCAGTGTCTCACCACCCTCATGGGGAAGAACTTCTTCCTAACATCCAATCTGAACCTACCCATTTCTAGTTTTGTTCCATTCCCCCCAGACCTATCACTCCCTGACCCCCTCAAAAGTCGCTTCCCAGCTTTCTTGTAGTTCAGATACTGGAAGGCCACAAGGAGGTCTCCAGGTCTCCTCAGAGCCTTCTCTTCTTCAGACTGAGCAACCCCAACTCTCTCAGTGTGCCCTCAGAGCAGAGGAGCTCCAGGCCTCTGCTCATCCTCATGACCCTTCTCTGGACACCTTCCAGCACCTCCAGATTCTTCCTGTAATAGAGGCTCCAGAACTGGACACAGACCTCCAGGTGGGGTCTCAGCAGAGTGGAGTAGAGGGGGAGAATCACCTCCCTTCACCTGCTGGCTGTTCTTCTTCTGATGCAGCCCAGGATGTGATTGGCTCTCTGGACTACAAGTGCACACTGCTGGCTCCTGTTGAGTTTCTCACCCACCAGCACCCCCAAATCCTTTTCCTCAGGGCTGCTCTCAAGCCAGTCCCTGCCCAGCCTATATCAGTACTTGGGATTGCCCTGACCCAGCTGCATGACCTTGCATTTGGTCTTGTTGAACCTCATGAGGTGGTCATGGGCTCACCTCTCCAATCTGTCAAGGTCTCTCTGGATGGCATCCCTTCCCATGCTTAAAGGACATATTTAGTTTAAGACCTCTTCATCTGTGCTGCTGAGCCAGCCCCAAAGCTGAGGGTGCTTTGCATAGCCTTCTGCCTTTTCCTATCTGCTCTCTCATGACTGACTCCTTGTGTGCCCACTGACTGTTGTCCATCTCCTGCTGGTCTTGTGCCTTCCTTAGCCAAGACTGTGCTGGTAAGTGCAGCACACTATCCTGGGCAGCTGTGTCCTTGCTGTTATGAGGGTGGCAGGAGGATTTCATGGCTTTGTCGTCTCAGGTGTCTAGCCCATAATCCTGGTTTGAGGTGATGTCTGAGTTTGATACTCAGTGAAAACCAAAATAAGTGATATCTGAGTGACATCTGAAATTCCAGCTGTACAAGATCCCTCTTCCTATGAGGAGAGGAGGCTTTGCATTTCAATATCGAGTGTTCCATTAAGCATGCAGGGCCCGATTCTTCACTGCATTTCCCTGGTGTGATTCCAGGATCTGTGCTCTGACTGCATGCTGAATATTCACTTTTTTTCCCCCTGACAGGGTGGAAGCTGATACACAACCTCTGACTTTGGGCTCCTGTGCTGTTTCTTGTGTCACAAACGATGACAACTGGCAGAAATGGTGCCTAGCAGCAGCGAGAGACGCTGCCAATATTCACTTTAATTGCATTCTATATGTTCAGCTATAATTCACAGTTTTAAAGAGCTAGAAAATGAGTGCCCTGACATGAGGTTCCTTGGTGTCCCTGTAGCAAGGCAGGGGGAAGAGGAAAGTTGTTGGGTTTTTTTTCTTTCAAGACTCAACAAAACCAGTCCCTTACTGTGTGACAGAAACAAGCTGCACCCAACCTGCCAATGGTTCAGCAGGTTTTTCTCAGTTCAAACTGGGCTGCAGCCTCAACTTTGCAGAAGGGATTCAAACCCTGCAGGGAAACAACAGAGGCTCGAGTGTGGGTTTTCCCCCTCCCAGCATCCGTCACGGTGCCAGGTAGGGAACCAAATGAGTGGCAAAACGCTCTCTGTGCTAAAATAGCATAACAAATGGCTCCAGGGCACACAGAGAGAGAGGCCAATACACAGCATTAATTAGCCTAAAAGTAATTAGCAAAATATTGATGAAAAATCACAACTGGCACGACTGAGAGCTGCATGAGTTTTTGAACTCAGCAATGTGAAACCCCATGTGTAGTAGCTGTGGGTTTGATGCACGTTGGTGAGGTTTCAGTGACAAGCAGACAGTTTTGACTGGAAGAAGCAAAAAGAGCAACAAAACCTAATTTTCTGCAGAATGTAAAGGCTCTGCCTGAAAAGTAATTGTTTCCAGCAAATTCTATGAAAGACAGAAGAAAGTGACATTGCACTCCACTAGAATTAGTCCCATTAGTTGCAGGGAAAACATTTGCTGGGCTTCAGTTGTGCTTTTCTAAGTGGAAAGTGTCTGGAAGGGAAGAATTTTGTTTTCAAATGTGTTCATTATTCAGAAGCTTTGGACAAATATTTCTGAGACTAGAGGTTGTAGCCAGGTGGGGGCTGGTCTCTTCTCCCAGGCAGCCAGCACCAGAACAAGAGGACACAGTCTCAAGCTGGGCCAGGGGAGGTTCAGGCTGGATGTTAGGAGGAAATTCTACACAGAGAGAGTGATTGGCCATTGGAATGGGCTGCCTGAGGAGGTGGTGGAGTCACCATCCTTGGAGGTGTTTAGGAGGAGACTTGATGGGGTGCTTGGTTGCATGGTTTAGTTGATTAGCTGGTGTTGGATGATAGATTGGACACGATGATCTTGAAGGTCTCTTCCAACCTGGTCTGGTCTGGTCTGGTCTGGTCTGGTCTGGTCTATTCTATTCTATTCTATTCTATTCCATTCCATTCCATTCCATTCCATTCCATTCCATTCCATTCCATTCCATTCCATTCTATGGATCATGCACAAATAAAGCTACATTTTTTAGTTTAGCTTCCCACATGCAATATTTAGTACGACATCCTGGATCTAGGTGATCCCCTCTCAGTTTAGCTGAACAGCAAACAGCCCCAGGTCTCTCAACCCCTCATAGGATCATGGGATCAATAAGGTTGGAAAAGACCTCAGAGATCATCATGTCCAACCTGTCACCCAACACCTCGTGATTAACTAAACCATGGCTCCCAGTGCCAGGTCAAATCCTATTTTGAACACCTCCAGGGATGGTGACTCCACCACCTCCCTGGGCAGCACATTCCAATGGCCAATCTCTGTGGAAAGAACTTTCTCCTCACCTCCAGGCTAAACCTCCCCTGGAGCAGCTTGAGACTGTGTCCTCTTATTCTGGTGCTGCTTGCCTGGGAGATGAGACCAACCCCCACCTGGCTACAACCTCCCTTCAGGTAGTTGTAGAGGGCAATAAGGTCTCCCCTGAGCCTCCTCTTCTCCAGGCTAAGCAACCCCAGCTCCCTCAGCCTCTCCTCACAGGGCTGTGCTCCAGACCTCTCCCCAGCCTCGTTGCTCTTCTCTGGACACCTTCAAGTGTCTCAATGTCCTTCTTAAATTCAGGAGCCCAGAACTGGACACAGGACTCAAGGCAGATGTTGCAGTCCCCTCAGCATCTCAGTATCTCTCCACCGCCTCCTCCCAGTAGTTCCTTATCCTTCTTGAACTGGGGAGCCAACAACTGGACAAAAGACTCCAGATGATGCCTCATCAGGCAGAGCACAAGAGGAAGAGAAACTCCCTTGACCTGGGTCTTACTGAAAGCAACTTTATTTACAGATTTTTGTTTTGTTTTGTGGCTTTTTTTTAAGTTCTGGGAAGTAGCAGAATTCTCCAGGGAGCAGTTGTTTGCTTTCCATGCAGAATCTGGAAAGCTATGATGTAATCAAGTGCTTTGACTGTGTGTTATAAATGGTCAAACTAAGACCTAAATCAATATTTAGACTGGAATATACTGAAGGAAGGGGTATTTAGATTCAAGGGCTTCTTCTTTTCTGGTGAAAAGTAGAGAGGAGCACCTAGTTCTGCAGTTTGTTTGTAGGGTTTGAGCTAACTTCATTAGCTGTACATCCCCCAAACAAGTCCAACTAAATATTTCTCTGTACAAACATTATTTATCTACTGTGACAATGAGGCAGAGAATTTGTTTGCTCTTTGATAATTTTGGGAGTTGAATGATTTAAAATATTTGGGGACATTTTGGGAAGAGTAGCATAGAATAGAATAGAATAGAATTAGACTAGACTAGAATAAACCAGGTTGGAAGAGACCTTTGAGATCATCATGTCCAACCCATCATCCAACACTATCTAATCAACTAAACCATGGCACCAAGCACCCCATCCAGTCTCCTCCTAAACACCCCCAGTGATGGTGACTCCACCATCCCCCTGGGCAGCACATTCTAATGGCCAATCACTCTCTCTATTGAGAATTTCTTCCTCACCTCCAGCCTAAACCTCCCCTGGCACAGCTTGAGACTGTGTCCTCTTTTTCTGGTGCTGCTTGCCTGGGAGAAGAGACCAACCTCCCCTGGCTACAACCTCCCTTCAGGTAGTTGTAGAGAGCAATAAGGTCTCCTCTGAGCCTCCTCTTTTCCAGGCTAAACACCCCCAGCTCCCTCAGCCTCTACTCATAGGGCTGTGCTCCAAACCCCTCCCCAGCCTCATTGCCCCTCTCTGGACACATTCAAGAGTCTCAGTGTCCTTCTTATATTGAGGGCCCCAGAAGTGGACACAGTACTCAAGGTGTGGCCTAACCAGCGCTGAGCACAGGGGCAGGATGACTTCTCTGCTTCTGCTATTCCTGATCCAGGCCAGGATGCCATTGGCCTTCTTGGCTACCTGGGCACACTGCAGGCTCATGTTCAGCCTACTGTCAACCAGCACCCCCAGGTCCCTTTCTGCCTGGCTGCTCTCAGCCACTCTGACCCCAGCCTGTAGCGCCGCCTGGGGTTGTTGTGGCCAATGTGTAGATCCTGGCACTTGGATGTGTTCAATCTCATGCCCATCATGGACTCTGCCCATCTGCCCAGCCTGTCAAGGTCCCTCTGCAGAGCTCTCCTACCCTCTAACAGATCAACTCCTGCCCCCAACTTGGTGTCATCTCTCAATTTACTGATGATGGACTCAATCCCCTCCTCCAGATCATCAGTAAAGATACTGAACAGGATCTGGCCCAATACTCATCCCTGGGGGACACCACTAGTGACTGGCTGCCAACTGGATAGTGGGGATAAGTGGACAGATTATCTGTTAACCTGTGCTAATCAATGCCTTTTGCTTCCACAAACATTTCATGTCCCTAGCAAAAAGTCTAACTGGCTGCATTGGCAGAGCAGCTACTTATCCTTATAATAAGTAGTTAAGGATACCCATGGCATGATGTTTTCCCCTTAGTGCCTTTATGCCTTAAGTACATTGGTAGCAGCTGTGTTCACAACCAGTGGAATAAGGTTGAAAGGTGGGGATGAGGAGGGCTTGCTTCCACTCCAAAATCTGTCACTGTTTTCCTCCTGGACTAAAGTTTCTCTCCATGTCTCTTCCATGTAGTCTTTGTCTTGTAGCTGGTTTATGTAGAATGTAATAGATTAAGACTAATTCAGACCTGGGTTTGAACCCTCCCAGAATAGTATCCATGACTAACAGTTTCTAATCTCTGTATCTGCTTTGAGCATTGCACTTGACTGTGGCTAGTCTTGGCCTAGAATCAACTTTATGAGTGTTGGTTATTCTTTAAGCAGAATACAACATGGAGATATACAGCATCCTTATTATGAGTTAATAAACTGAGTAATACAGAGTCCTGGAGAGTTAATTAACTAATACAGAGTCCTGGAGCCCATCAGCATAGGTCACTGGCCGCAGAGGCACATGTACAGCTTCTTTGTTCTTTACTCTGGCTTCACATAAGCTCTTGGTGACCAAGCTCAAAGCCAGTCTCACTTCTCAAGGCAGTCTGATTTCAGTGGTATTTAAGACCAAACCCATCTGTCTTTTAAATACCTGAGATGAAGAGAGGGCTTGATGATTCTGCTCCTTCCGTGTAGCTGCCCTATTTTTGGAATAACCTATATTGTTCTATAATTCTGTACTGACTCTGGGAAACTGTGAAATGAAAAACACACACACACACACACACACACACACACACACATTTCTGTGGCTGTAGTTCAAGTTTAAAAACCAGAAAATTCAGGATTATTCTCCCATGGTCTCCTCAACATGAAAGAGTCTGATGCAGCACTTCGTTGGCTACTGTCCAGTCTAGTTGGGAGGTAAATTGTGATCCTCCTCTTGGAATCCAGCCTTCACCGCCAATGCCCCCAACCCCTCTTCTCTTAAGAGCTGAAGTCAGCCAAGAGGAACCACAAGCTTTGTCAGACACTGACATTCACAAACCAGTCCTCCCATTCTCCTACCTCAACATTTCCCTCTTTGCTGAATTTCCTTCTCGGTCCAGACAACTCCAGACTAGACAAGTCTTTGCTGTGGCAAACCATCTAACCCCTTTGGGCATGGAGAAGACCAAATGTATTTCCTGGCTCCAGCTTGCAAACAGATGAGTCTTCAGTATACCAAAAATTCAGCTGTTGACTCTGAATGTGACATTCCCAGCACATATGGGAGAAAGTGCCTGGGAACTGGGAATGCCATGTTTTGGCTGGCTGAGCCCTCCCTTCATGGGACATCCCATTGGGATCCAGTAGACAGGTAATTCTGTGGGCCCATTCAAGTAGTCCATCTGGCAGATCAGACCTACTAGTAGTGGATTTATCAGCCCAACTTACTGCTGCCTTGCTGTGAGAATCTTATGTCAGCCCTTAGAAAACATCTTCTGTCTTATAAGTTTGCAGCTCTCTGTATAAATCAAAGTTTATAGAGATAAAGAGTCAAACCATAGGACAGAATATTTCATTGAGTACTAAGTGCTGAATTCTTAAGTGTTGCCCATTTTGAGGGCCAATTTAAACAAGACTGAATCAAGCTGAGCTGTTTACCTTCCTAACACTGCCTGCTATAACATAATAAATGATGGGGCTGCAAGCCAAGGAAGGCGACTGGAAGAATGTTTTGTTTAGACTACTACAACAGCCAAATCAGCATCGTGGTAGGAATGCAGTAGGTTAGGAGTGAACTGAGCTGGCAGAGCTGCCATAAAAGTGCTGAGTTACTGAAATCACTGAAGAGACTGAATTTATGCTTCAGATTTCCCCAAACATTCCACCAGCATGTAAAGATTGTAGAAGTGGATGTTATGTAGGAGGGGGAGTAAGGAAGGAGGAGATTATCCTTGTCTCTGCTGTGCTCCTATGTCTTTGTCTGCATTTGTTCTGCATGGGCATTTACTTCGTTGTGTTTCTGGTTTTATCACTAGCTGAGTGCTTTTTTTCAGAAGTCATTTCATTCTCCATACCTCTGGTTTTCTTTCTGTAAAACATCAACAGTGCTTCCTTCTTCTCTTTTTTCCCCCTCTGGAGCCTCCAGCTCACTGCAGTCCCCAGAGAGCTTTCATTATATTTGGAGTTATTGGCAGCAGGACCCGCAACTTCAGAACTGCACAGAGAACAAAGCAGCTTTAGCTTATGAGAACCCTTGTACCCAATTCATGGAGAAACAAGCTCCAAGAAGCATTTTGCTGCAAGCCAGAGGAGGCTTGGTGGTTGGAGAGCTGGTGATGAGAAAAGGCAAAGCACTGCCTTGCTGCACAGAACAGCAAGCCCTTCGCCCAGAACCTGGCTACTTTTTCATCATCTCAGAAGGTCACTTTCTTCAGGCTCTTTATTACTTCTTTGGAAGGATTCATATACTGCTGACAAAAGTGAATTTTGGCTCTATTTCTGATACCTCTGTATCCAGCTGTTTCTTTCCCTGCCTTTTAGCTCCTCCTCTAAAAGGAAGACTTGGGGCGGCGGGGGGGGAATGTTTAGCATAATGCACACTAAGCAAGGTTTGGTATAGCTCTGTGTGTTAAAGAAATGTGAGGATTTCCTCAGAGCTTGTAAAAAGTCCACATCCTAGTTCAAATAACCTTTTGTAAAAAGAAGGGCAGGGTGAAGAAGTTGTGTCTGGAATATTGAGGCATTTCGTGCAGGAGGAGAAAGAACGAAGGAAGTCTTCCTTCTCTCATGTTTTACTGTTGATTGCTAATGAGTACCTGTGTTGGGTGCCTCAGTTCAAGAGGGACAGGGAGCTACTAGAGAGAGTCCAGCACAGAGCCACAAAAATGATGAAGGCAGTGGGAATATCTTCCCTATGAGGACAGCCTGATGGAGCTGAGGGCTCTTCAGCTTGAAGAAAAGGAACCTGAGGGGTGACCTCATTAATGTTGATAAAGATGTTGTAGTGAATGGTGCTTATGTCCAGGACTGTGCCCCAAATATTGCCAGAACATGCTTCTGTGTGTTTGACTCAACCCTCCTTTTCCCCAATCCCTTCTGGAGCTGGCTGGGGAGGGATGGGGGGTGGGTGGGTCTTGGTGCCACTGATTCCAGGTAAACAATCTGCCTGGGTATGTTTCCCCCTCTGTGGCAAGCAAGGGCCCAGCAACATGCTCATCCAGAGAAGGGCAACGAGGCTGGGGAGAGGCCTCAAGCACAAGCCCTATGAGGAGAGGCTGAAGAAGCTGGGATTGTTTAGTCTGGAGAAGAGGAGGCTCAGGGGAGACCTTCTTGCTCTCTACAACTACCTGAAGGGATGTTGTAGCCAGGAGGGCATTGGGCTCTTCTCCCAGACATGATTGCACCAGAACAAGAAGACACAGCCTCAAGCTGCAGCAGGGGAAGTTTAGGTTGGAGGTGAGGAGAAAGTTCTTCACAGAGAGAGTAATTGGCCACTGGAATGTGCTGCCCAGGGAGGTGGTGGAGTCCCCATCCCTGGAGGTGTTCAAGAGGGGATTGGTGTGGCACTTGGTGCCATGGTTTAGTAGTCCTGAGGTGTTGGGTGACAGGTTGGACTTGATGATCTTTGAGGTCTTTTCCAACCTTATTGATTCTGTGATTCTATGATTTGATTTGTTTGAAGTGCCCACACACAGACATTCTGTAGAGGTACTTCCACCAATCCAATAGTGATAACCTGTATATAGTGGCTGTAAATAACCTGTTGCATAGTTTGTACATAAAGTAACTACTAATATCTGTTCATTAAAATCTTTGCTGCGCCTTCCTGAGGACACTTTCCTGAGCGCCAAGAGGCTGGAGCCAGGCTCTGCTGGGTGATGCCCAATGCCAGCACAAGGGGCAGTGGTGGAAGCTGAGGCACAGGAAGTTCCATGTGAACATCAGGAAGAATTGGGTTTTTTCCCTGTGAGGGTGAGAGAACCCTGGAACAGGCTGCCCATGGGGGTTGTGGAGGCTCCTTCTCTGGAGATGTTCAAGACCCATCTGGATGCATTCCTGTGTAAGCTGGTGTAGGTGATCCTCCTCTGGCAGGGGGTGGACTGGATGAGCTTTTGAGGACCTTTCCAGGGCCCTGAGGAGTTTCAGCCTTGGTTGAAAGCTTGACATTATAACTGATCTCTTCTATGTGTTTTTTTCCTGTGTTTGTGAGGATCTGTGTGTTGATAGATGGCTGAGAAGGTCATAGCAGCATATTGGAAATGCATTTTTCTAGTGCCTGAAATGTTTAAAAACCCAACCAGATTTTCATCATGTTTTGAAGTGTTGTTTACAAATCTGCTGTGATCTCTCCTTTGTGGCTAAATTCTAGGCTTTTGGGTTTGTTTTTGTGTTTAGAAGGCTAATCTGTACTGCAGCAATCATCACCCAGCTTCCTAAAATGGTCCAGTGGTTTTCTTCTGTGCTCACACATGTGCTTCTAGCAGATGAACTCTGACATTTCAGTACAAAGCTGGACTAATAATCAGCTTTTTGGACTTACTAAACAAAGCAGCACCACTGCAAGAGATGAACAATATCACATAGTAGTATCAGTCAGGGTTAGAAGGGACCACAAGGATCATCTAGTTCCAACCCCCCTGCCATGGGCAGGGACACCTCACACTAGATCACTCTGGCCAGAGCCTCATCCAGTCTCGGCTTAAACACCTCCAGGGATGTGGCCTCAACCACCTCCCTGGTGGGGAGCCCATTTCAGGGCTTCACCACTCTCATGGGGAAGAACTTCCTTCTCACCTCCAGCCTGAATCTCCCCACCTCCATCTTCATTCCATTCCCCCTAGTCCTATCACTACCTGAGATCCTGAGAAGTCCCTCCCCAGCCTTCTTGTAGGCCCCCTTCAGATACTGGAAGGCCACAATTAGGTCTTCTCCAGACTGAACAGTGCCAACTCTTTCAGTTTGTCCTCACAGGAGAGGTGCTCCAGCCCTCTGCTCATCCTTGTGGCCTTCTCTGGACATGTTCCAGCACCTCCAGATCCCTCTTGTGATAGGGGCTCCAGAACTGGATGCAGTACTCCAGGTGGGGTCTCACATCTCGAACCAAAGCAGCTTGCTCTAGGCCCTTTGAAATGAGCAAGCCCAGTGTTTCACCAGGTTTCCTCAGGAGTTTTCTGCATGTATCAGAAATATTCCTCTGTATCTTTTGTGCCCATTGGATTTTTTTTTTCCCTAAGATGCATTCTTTTGAAGAGCTTTTAGCATCTGTTTAGTGTGCCAGCATAAGACACTGTGGTGGTTCAGGCTGGGTGCCCCCTGTTGCTGCCACATAAGACACCTCTGGCGTCCCGAGGGTCCAGCCCAGTGGGTGGACATGGGAAGCTATGTATTTCATCCCATAATGCCCTGCTCCCTATAAAACCATCAGCAGGGTTCTATACTTTCTCTTTCTTCCCTCACCACTCCTGTGGAGATGGTCCCTGTCTGGTTATGGAGGGGAGTCATCTCACTGTCTCTTGGGCCTGGCTAGGCCTAAGGCCAGGAGGAGAAGGGGGAAGGGCAGTCTCAGATCTGGCCAGCTGAGATTAGCCTAACAGTGGAGGAGGAGGGGGAGAAAGAGCCCTGGGGGTTTTTGGGTGTACCCTCAGGTGGGGAGAGGGAAGCATTGGGATGCCTCTGGGTATGCTTTGGGATCTCCTTTTGTCACTGTGCTTGTGGTTCTCTGTAAAATGTTCACTGCTTTTCCATTTAAACTTTCCACCACTTCTGCAATCCTTTTGTCTGAGTCTCATTTTTCCTGCCTGTGGTGGGAGGGAAGGGAAGGGAGGATCAGCCCTTCAACCCACCACAGGCACTCGAATTAGGTTCAGCCTTGCTGTGCTGCCACTCCACAAACTCACTTTGGAGAGTGGGAGCCATTGCAAAAATGAGCTCACAGTTTAAATAGGTCAGGTAGGATAAGAAAAGAAGGCAAAAAGAAGTGGCTATGTGGGATCAGTGATTTGACTGATATCCAGCAAGCACAGCTGGGAACATGACTGAGGCCAGCACATACTCTGACATGAGCCCATGTGTCTCTGAATAATAACAGTCTGAAATTAAGTTAGAGAAGCACAGTTGTGTGAGGCAAGTCTTGAATTCATCTGTTAGTTTGAGAGGAGACAAATGGCTACTCTCATTCAGGCTATTCCTCTTTGTTTAAAGACTTTAGTATTACATAAGAACATCTTTTAGTTGCTAGAGTCTGGTGGTGTAACAGCAATGTGCCCTGGTGGCCAAGAGGGCCAATGAGATCCTGGGGTGCATTAAGAGGAGTGTGTCCAGCAGGTCCAGGGAGGTTCTCTTCCCCCTCTACTCTGCCCTAGTGAGACCTCACCTAGAATATTACATCCAGTTCTGGGCTCCCCAGTTCAAGAGGGACAGGGATCTGCTGGAGAGAGTCCAAGGGATGGCTATGAAGCTGCTGAAGGGACTGGAGCACTGCCCTTTGAGGAGAGGCTGAAAGCCCTGGGGCTGTTTAGCCTGGAGAAGAGCAGACTGGGAGGGGTCTTGTCAATGCTCAGCAATGACTAAATGCTGGAGGATAAAAGGATGGGACTGGGCTCTTTTCATTGATGGGCAATGACAGGACAAGACACAAAGGACAGGGGAGGTGTCACTTGAACTTAGCTTCTTTACTTTAGGGCCACCAAAGCACTGGACCAAGCTGCTCAGAGAGGCTGTGGACTCTCCTTCTCCAGAGACTTTCAAAACCTGCCTGGAAGTGCTCCTGTGCCATCTGATCTAGGAGACCCTGCTCTAGAGGCTGCTTCCAGCTCCTACCACTCCTGCCTACCACTCCTACCTACCACTCCTACCATGTAGGATGAATCTTGTAAATCTTGCTGGAAACATGAGGGTTGGCAGCTCTGATTGTGGGCAAAAAGCTGGGCCCAAAGACTTTTTGAAGTCAAGAACCAAATGTTGGTTAGCTTGGTGTCTTCACTCCTCCTCCATTTCTTTTGCTTCTCTGAAATTGTCCTGACACTTACTGGCAGGAACATTCTTCATGGGACAAATTAACTGTAAGTTCAGTGAATGGCTGGGGAAAATGGGTTTGGATTTCATTAGTAAGTAGTATTTCTATGAGAAACCTGACCAGAAGAGTGGGTCCCTTAAAAGTGAATCATGTGGTTTGCATCCAGTCTAACCCGTGGAGCACAGCTTTGAAAGCCTCTTGTTTAGTTGTTGATAAATTGCAAATTAAGAGTTGGTAGGCAGCATTGTCAAAGTTATTGTTATAGAATGAAGAAAATCAATCATGGTTTGTGCTGCTCAGACCAAAAAAAGCTGTCTCTGCTGAATCAATTGCTGCATGACATTTGCTGTTCTCCAGCGTGAAAGTGTTTCAAAAAGCAAATGCTTAATGCACCAAAACCATCCATGCCCAGCTGCCAGGTTTATTTCATTAACATTAACAAAGCTGGAAGGATGCATAAGCTGGAGCTGGTGTCTGTATTCAGGGGGAATTTTGTGCTGATCCCCATTATCAATTGGATGATAGAAAGCAGAACGCTCCCTGCTGCCACAAGGGGGGACTGGCTTTTTTATCTTTGCTGCTTTTGCAGCCTCATGCCTTTCACATCACCCATGAACATGGGCATGCTGCACCTTTTATTCTCTTCACAGATTGTATCAGGTTGGAAGGGACCCTCAAAGGTCATCTTGTCCAACCCCTGTGCAATAAGCAGGGACACCTCCAACTAGATCAGGCTGCCCAGGGCCACATCAAGTCTGATCTTGAATGTCTCCAGGGATAAGGCCTCAACTGCATCCCTGGGCAGCCTCTTTCAGTATTTTACCTTCTCATCATAAGGATCTTACTGCTCTCTACAACTACCTGAAAGGAGGTTGTAGACAGGTGGGGTTGGTCTCTTCTCCCAGGCAACCAGCACCAGAACAAGAGGACACAGTCTCAAGCTGTGCCAGGGGAAGTTAAGGCTGGAGGTGAGGAGAAAGTTCTTCACAGAGAGAGTTGTTAGCTGTTGGAATGTGCTGCCCAGGGAGGTGGTGGAGTCCCCATCCCTGGAGGTGTTCAAGAGGGGATTGGACATGGCACTTGGTGCCATGTTCTAGTAGTCATGAGGTCTGTTGGTGACAGGTTGGACTTGATGATCTTTGAGAATCAACCTTGTTGATTCTATGATTCTATGTGCATCTTGACGTAGGAGAAAGTAAAATACAGCGCAGGAGCCAAGGTGTTGAGTGGGCTAAATCAGGAGACATTTCTAGGGTTGGGTTTAAATGCTGAGTGTTGCGAAGCTTCAGGAGCGTTCAATGTCATGAAGCACAGTAAATGACACCAGAAAGATGAGAGAAGACAATACCTGCAGGTTTTTGTTTGTCCTGGTGTGAGAATAATATCAAAATGATTTGATGTTATCCTGATAAAACCAGAGACAAGAACCAGGAGAAGCTGGTGAGACCTTTGAGATCATTGAGTCCAACCTATCACCCAACACCATCTAATCAACTAAACCATGGCACCAAGCACCCCATCCAGTCTCTTCCTAAATACCTCCAGTGATGGTGACTCCACCACCTCCCTGGGCAGCACATTCCAATGGGCAATGTTTCTCTCTGTGAAGAATTTCTTCCTAACATCCAGTCTAAACCTCCCCTGGAGCAGCTTAAGACTCTTTTTCTGGTGCTGGTTGCCTGGGAGAAGAGACCAAACCCCACCTGGCTACAACCTCCCTTCAGGTAGCTGTAGAGAGCAATAAGGTCTCCCTGAGCCTCCTCTTCTCCAGGCTAAGCAACCCCAGCTCCCTCAGCCTCTCCTCACAGGGCTGTGCTCCAGACCTCTCCCCAGCCTCGTTGCTCTTCTCTGGACACCTTCAAGGGTCTCAATGTCCTTCTTAAATTCAGGAGCCCAGAACTGGACACAGGACTCAAGGTGTGGCCTAACCAGTGCAGTGTACAGGGGCAGAATGACCTCCCTGCTCCTGCTGGCCACACTGTTCCTGATCCAGGCCAGGATGCCATTGGCCTTCTTGGCCACCTGGGCACACTGCTGGCTCATGCTCTCTTGGCCAGAGACAAGAACCAGGAGAAGCTGGTGTAACACGACTCCTTCCATATGGACAAGTCACAGGATAGCAAGTTGTATTGCCATGTAATATTTTGTGGTTTGTTTTTCCTTTACCTTGGAGATTTCCATCCAAATCCAGCTGCGCTGTCAGTTTGTCACAAAGGTTGAAGTCTTCCTCGTGTCTTCATTCTGACCAACTGCTCCTCGGTTTCTGCGATGGATTTTTTTGCCTGACTCTGTGCCTGACCTCAGCTCCAACACCCAGACCAGAAAAATTTGAGCAAATTGAGCTCAGCTGGTTCGGAGCTAGAGCGAGGCAGAGCTGCAGCCTTTGTGTACTCCCGGCGACACCTCTGTGCTTTCGTAACTCACACAGCTGTGGTTATAAATCTCGAAGGGGGAGTCTTTCATCGTTCGCAAAGCGGAGTGAAAACCGAGCCAGAAGTCAGATATGTGGCTTCAGTGCTTGAAAAGCTGGCATTTGCAAGCACACAACAGACTGTCCTGCTTTGGTCTTTTCCTTTTCCTTTTCCTTTTCCTTTTCCTTTTCCTTTTCCTTTTCCTTTTCCTTTTCCTTTTCCTTTTCCTTTTCCTTTTCCTTTTCCTTTTCCTTTTCCTTTTCCTTCCTCCCTTTTCCCCTTCCTCCCCTTCCCCTTCCTCCCCTTCCCCTTTCCTCCCCCCTTCCCTTCCCCCCCTCCCCTTCCCCCTTCCCCCCTTCCCCTTCCCCCCCTTCCCCTTCCTCCCCTTCCCCTTCCTCCCCTTCCCCCTTCCCCTTCCCCCCTTCCCCTTCCTCCCCCTTCCCCCCCTTCCCCTTCCTCCCCTTCCCCTTCCTCCCCTTCCCCCCCTTCCCCTTCCTCCCCTTCCCCCTTTCCCTTCCCCTTCCCCTTCCCCTCCCCCTTCCCATTCCCCCTCTCCCTCCCCCCCCCTCCTCCCCCCCCCCTCCTCCCCCTCCCTCTCCCTCCCCCTCCCCTCCTCCTCCTCCCCCCCCCTCCTCCCCCTCCTCTCCCCCCCTCCTCCTCCCCCTCCCCCTCCCTCCTCCCCCTCCTCCCCTCCCCCTCCCCTCCTCCTCCCTCCCCCCCTCCCTCCTCCCCCTCCTCCCTCCCCCTCCCCTCCTCCTCCCTCCTCCCCCTCCCCTCCTCCCCCTCCCTCCCCCTCCCCCCTCCCTCCTCCCTCCTCCCCCTCCTCCTCCTCCCCCCCCTCCCCTCCCCCCTCCCTCCCTCCCCCTCCCCTCCTCCTCCCCCTCCCCTCCTCCTCCCCCCCCCCTCCTCCCCCCTCCTCCTCCCCCTCCCCCTCCTCCTCCCCCTCCCTCCTCCCCCCCCCTCCTCCTCCCCCCTCCTCCTCTCCCCCTCCCCTCCTCCTCCCCTCTCCTCCCCTCTCCCCCCCCCCTCCCCCCCCCCTCCTCCCCCCTCCTCCCCCCCCTCCTCCTCCCCCCTCCCTCCCCCCTCCTCCTCCCCCCTCCTCCCCCCCCTCCTCCTCCTCCCCCCTCCTCCTCCTCCTCCTCCTCCCCCCCCCCCTCCTCCTCCTCCCCCCTCCTTTTCCCTCTCCCTCTTCCTTTTCTCTTTTCTTTTCCTTTTTCTTTTATTTTTTCTTCTTTTCTTTTTTTTCCTTTCTTTTCCTCTTTTATTTCTTTTCCCTTTTCCTTTTTCTGTTCCCTTTTCTTTAAATTTTTCTTCTTTTTAATTTTTTCCTTCTTCTTCCTTTTCTTCTTCTTCTTTTTCTTCTTCTTCTTTTTCTTCTTCTTCTTTTTTTCTTCTTCTTTTTCTTCTTTTTTCTTCTTCTTTTTCTTCTTCTTCTTTTTCTTCTTCTTCTTTTTCTTCTTCTTTTTCTTCTTCGTCTTCTCTTTATTTTCTGGTGAGCAGAATAACTTTTTACACAAACAGCATTTTAATTAAAACCATCTGGGCTATACAGATAAATTCAAGCAGGGATTTATCAATACTTTCATTCCACATTCTGTAACTGAGTGTGCTTTACCTTGGGGCATGGTGGTTGAAAATGTGTTATTCAGAGGACAGTTTCTTTAAAAATCAAAAATCATGTGTTTCATTGTTAATTCTTGTTAACACTAAATCATAGAAGGAAGGGAGAGATGATGGCTCAGAGCCCCATTATGCCTGAACTTGTTCCTAGCTTCCAATATATATCTGCTCTTGTCCATTGCTCCTCATCCTGTCACTACAGCTCTTTGCAAATAGTCTCTCTCCATCCTTCTTGTAGCCCCTTCAGGTACTGGCAGGCTGCTATTAGGTCTCCCCAGAGCCTCCTCTTCTCCAGGCTGAACACCCCCAGCTCCCTCAATGTCCTCATAGCAGAGGTGCTCCAACCCCCTGATCATTTTCGTGGCTGTCTCTGGACCCACTCCATCAGGTCCATGTCCTTCCTATATTGAGGGCTCCAGACCTGTACACAGTACTCCAGATGAGGTCTCACCAGAGCAAAGTGGCAGAATCACCTCTCTGGATCTGCTGGCAGCACTGCTTTGGATGCAGCCAAGGATGTGCTTTGCCTTCTGTGCTGCAAGCTCACACTGCCTGCTCCTGTCCAGCTTCTCCCCCACCAGCACCCTCAAGTCCTTTTCCACTGGGCTGCTTTCCATCACCACCTCCTCCTCCAGTCCGAATTGATAGTGAGGATTGTTCCAGCCCAGATGCAAGACTCACCCTTTACTGCTGCAACACAACTGCAGCAAGATTGATCTTTTATCCAACCCTGTTGCACTCCTGCTTCGAATTTCCTGGGAAGAGCAGGTGGAAAATCCACTCACTTAAGTGAGATGTATAGGATAGGTCCAGCTCAAAACTGAGACTTCCTGAAGCAGGGAAGTGGATGTACTGGATTAATGTTGAGTTTGAAAGTCATAACTCAGCAAAGGGAGGGGAAAAAGCACAAAAGCAGGAACAGATTTTGAAGTCAGTGATGTACATAAGGTAGAGGTAAAGGCACTCTTGTCTGTGTGCTGGCCTTTCAGCCTGACAGATGAGGTACTGTGCTGAGCCCCACATTAAAGAGAGTGCTGTACTTTGTGCAAATGGTTCCCTAGGTCAAACAAGCAGGGAGCAGACCTGTGGGGCTACTTTTCAGAGGGTGTTTACCTTTTCCTTCCACAACATGGATCTTAAGGAAGAGTGAAGTGTTTAGAAGAGATACCTAGAGGGGCAACTGAGAAGGCAAACCACAGGAAGCTCTAAAAATGCTCCAAACTGGTTCTGCTTGAAGGCTGAGAGGTTACACTGAAGGATCCTCCCACAACCCTTCTGTTTCCCCTGCAAGGAACTATTGCCTTTACCACCAGATTCTTATTTAAGCTACTGGAATCTTCTGCCTCGGCTGAAGGCACTGATTGGGTGGTGATTGTTGTCACCTGGGCTGGAGGGGCATCATGGCAGGGGCATCTTCTTATGTAAGCTACTGGAACTTTCTGCCTCAGTTGAACTTTCTGCCTCAGTTGAGGGCACTAATTGGGTGGTGATTGTTGTCACCTGGGCTGGGGAGAGCATCATGGCAGGGGCATCTTCTTATGTAAGCTACTGGAACATTCTGCCTCAGTTGAGGGCACTAATTGGGTGGTGATTGTTGTCACCTGGGCTGGAGGGGCATCATGGCAGGGGCATCTTCTTATGTAAGCTACTGGAACATTCTGCCTCAGTTGAGGGCACTAATTGGGTGGTGATTGTTGTCACCTGGGCTGGAGGGGCATCATGGCAGGGGCATCTTCTTATGTAAGCTACTGGAACATTCTGCCTCAGTTGAGGGCACTAACTGGGTGGTGATTGTTGTCACCTGGGCTGGAGGGGCATCATGGCAGGGGCATCTTCTTATGTAAGCTACTGGAACTTTCTGCCTCAGTTGAGGGCACTAATTAGGTGGTGATTGCTGTCACCTGGGCTCTGGGCTCCTCACAGGAGGAGCATTTTCTTAGGCAGCTCCTGGAGGGTCAGACGTGGTGAGGTGTGTGGGTTTTCTGCAGTCATCTGATTCTTCTCTGCGGTAAGTAATTCACCTTTTGAGATATTTTTCTTAATGTAATGCATCTAATAAGTTTGAAAGAAGTGTGGACAGCAGATTGAGAGGGGTAATTTTCTGAGGAGGCTTTCTTGTGGCCTGCTGGTATCTGAAGGGAGCTCTAAGAAAGCTGGGGAGGGACTTTTGAGAGTGTCAGGGAGTGAAAGGATTGGGGGGAACGGAGTAAAACTAGAAATGGGTAGATTCAGATTGGATGTTAGGAAGGATCTCTTCCCAGTGAGGGTTGTGAGACCCTGGCACAGGTTGTCCAGGCTGGAAGCCTCATGCCTGGATGTTTTTGTAGCTAGGCTGGATGTGGCTGTGAGCAACCTGCTGTAGTGTGAGGTGTCCCTGCCCATGGCAGGGGCTTGGAACTGGCTGAGCCTTGAGGTCCCTTCCAACCCTGACAGTTCTGTGATTCTATCATTGTGCCACTCTGCTGTGGTGAGACCTCACCTGGAGTATTGTGTCTAGCTCTGGGCTTCCTCTCCATCCCTGGAGGCATTCAAGGTCAGGCATGATGGGGCTCTGAGCAATGGGATCTAGTTAAGGAAGTTTCTCCTTGCTGCAGGGGAGGTTGGGGTAGGTGACCTTTAAAGGTCCTTTCCAACCCAGTGCATTCAATGATTCCATGTAAATACACGTCTCTTCCTCCTCAAATATTTGTGTTTTGTTGTTGCTGTTTTGTTTTTGCTATGTTTCTGGAAAGCTGGGGTTGATTCCTCAGTTGTTTGGTTTTTCTGCCTGTGTTTCTTTTTGTGGGCAACCTGTAAAAGGGAAAGCATGGAAGTGAAAAAAATGGTCTGTTCACATCTGACCATCTTGCTCTTTGGGGAAAAACAGAGGAATATCTCTTTGTGATTTATGTATTTTTGGATGGTTTTATTGCTGCCTTGCTTCAGAGTGGCCTGGAAGGCTTTCTGGATGGCTCTAAACAATAGCTGTCTTCTGGTCGAACCTAAGAGGCTAGAGGAATACAGGAGTAGAACAGCTCTCATTTTCAGTGGCATTGCTGGTTAGGGTTGTGGTAGTTTTAGGCTATGCCTTTAAATGTTTCACTGCTCTTGAGCAGAAAAGTAGTAAAATATAAATAAATCACTATTGGGTGTAAAAAGGAAAATTAAAGATAATTCTAAATAATCCTATTCAGGTATCTACTATGAGACAGAATTTCCTCTTCTCACTTCTTTGCTCTGGGGAGAGATACTGAGGTGCTTCTGCCTGACCTTGGCTGCATTGTTTTGGTGTTAGCATTCCTCTGCTCCTTCCTCCCTTCTTTTGTACAGGGGGATCTGGGGAGGCAGGGAAAGCTAGTAGCTTTGACCAGGGGGTCCTTGTGCTCTTTATTAACTGTAAATACCTGTAAATATTGTAACTGCTGTATTATTTTGTACATACTCATTGCATTGCATTGTAGATTGTGGTTCTGCTTGTAAATGCAGCTTTCATTTGCTTCCAGCTGAACTGGTCTGGCAAAAGTAATGTGGGGGGTAGGGGGGAAATGAAATTTCAACCCACCACAAGGGTATGACTGCCTTTCATGCCTCCAATTTTCAGTTGCAAAGGAGAGAGAGGAAGCTATATGACTTAAGGGAGGAAGCATTAGGACACTCCCTTTAGAGTGAGTTTTCTTTAAAGCCTTGCAAAACAAAGCTAAGCTCCTTGTGTGCTGCACGTAGAGGGACATAACTTTGTTTGGTGACGGAGGCTTTACACAGGTAGTGTTTCTGCAGCTGCTTTTCTGTTGGCATCACCCAGGTGTCCTGTGTGAATTGATCACAGGTGCCCTGAGGACAAAATAGCAATTAGTCATTACAGTGCTGATTTTTTTCCTCTCTCCTGGGTATAGTTTCTGTGCATGCAAGTGGGCTCACCCATATGTTTCTCCCACGTTGACTCTGGCCTCTGTCTGCTTACAAATCCATTTCACAATGTGGCTGAACTTCATGCAGTTGCAAAGAACAAAGCATGAAGGACAATCATTTCATCCTTTGTACAGCATAAACAAAACCCTCATAAGGTTTCCAGGCGAGGGAAGGGAGTGTGTCAGATTCATCTGTAAAAGTCAGACAAAGAGACTTTGCTTGCAGAGTGGTTTTAATTAAGATTTTGCTTCAGGTCATGCCATGTTCTTTCAATTAGGACTTTGGTGTAAGAAAGACTTCTCTCTTCCTAAATGCCTTTGCTCCTTTAAAGGGGGAGGCTTGGTCATTTTTCAGAGGTGGTGGAAGGGGATATCACTGATTGCCTTTAGCACGGAGCAGTGTGATTTGTGCACAACTCTCAGCTCTGAGTGTAACCGAGAAGAGTCGGGGCTGAGTAATTGAAATGCAGTTCTTAAACTCTTCATTTTCCTTTCACTTCAGCTCTCTTTTCTCCTCTTCAAAATATTTTTCCATTGCAAAACTCTGGCATAAATAATTTTCCTTGATGCTTTAATCACTCCTTTTCAAGGTTTAGTGTTTCATTTAAAAAGTTTGTTTGCAGCATTCCGCTGGACTAGGAATAGCTTTCTCTGTGTGGTCTTCCCTCGTGTGTGTTACCTGTATCTTAGAGTCTTGGAGTTTGCAACCACATGTCTCCTTTCTCAGAACGACTCCTTTTGTTTCCTGTATATGTGAGTGCGCTCAGCAATGGGCCCCTTTTGTTTTCTAACCTCCTAGTTCTGTGTGGAAGAAGATACTGAAGTAAACAGAAAGGTTTTGCTGAGGAACTCGGCAAGAAGTCCATGGCAGTTTCCCCTTCAGTCAGAGCTGTAGCCCTCTTCTAGCTGATACGTGCAGAATCAGTCCCATAGTTTCTATTTTGCCAGCTAATACCAAAGGTGAACAAGCAAGAAGCGTAGAAATGGAATTGTCAGGGTTGGAAGGGACCTCAAGGATCAGCCAGTTCCAGCCCCTCTGCCATGGGCAGGGATACCTCACACTACAGCAGGTTGCTCACAGCCACATCCAGCCTGACTTTCAACACCTCCAGGGATGAGGCTTCCACCACCTCCCTGGGCAACCTGTGCCAGTGTCTCCCCACCCTCACAGGGAAGAGCTTCTTCCTAACATCCAATCTGAATCTCCCTATTTCTAGTTTTTGTTCCATTCCCCCCAGTCCTATCACTCCCTGACACCCTCAAAAGTCCCTCCCCAGCTTTCTTGTAGCCCCCTTCAGATCCTGCAAGGCCACAATTAGGTCTCCTCGGAGCCTTCTCTTCTCCAGACTGAGAAGCCCCAACTCCCTCAGTCTGTGCTCATAGCAGAGGTGGTGCTCCAGCCCTCTGCTCATCCTCGTGGCCCTTCTCTGGACACCACAGAAGACCTACAAAAGAACTGCAGAAATCTTGTTCATGACTATTTCCCATGTCTTCCAGAAGCAGTTTTGCAAACACTGTTAACAAAGATGACCCATGCTGCCTATCTGAGGGGCATCACCATCCCTTCTAAGGAGTAAGGCCCTTGTTTGGGGCAAAATAAATGACCTAAATATCTAAAGCAGGTTAATGCTGCAAGAGCTCAGTGATGGGGTCACATAATGTATAGAAGATGTTATATATGAACAATGTTACTTGTAGCAGTCTACTGCATTCAGTTGTCAGAGCCTAGCATAGCCTCATGAGACATTATAGTGTTTGGTTTAAAGTCTAACATACTTCTAGCAAAGTAGGGGTTTGGTGGTGGTGTTTTGTTGAAATACTGTCTAGGGGTGCCTGCTTTATTCCCAGTATTGAACAGGAGTTGTGCCTGTTCAACTGTTGTGAGCTCCCTGAATATTCCTCACCTGGAATATTGTGTCCAGTTCTGGGCCCCTCAGTTCAAGAGGGACAGGGAGCTACTAGAGAGAGTCCAGCATAGAGTCACAAAGATGGTCAGGGGAGTGGAACATCTTCCTTAGGTGGAGAGCCTGAGGGAGCTGAGGGCACTGTAGCTTTAAGAGGAGGAGACCAAGGGGTGACCTCATTCATGTTTATAAAGATACAAAGAGGGTGAGTGCCTAGAGGATGGAGCCAGGCTCTGCTGGGTGATGCCCAATGCCAGCACAAGGGGTAATGGTGGAAGCTGAGGCATAGGAAGTTTCATGTGAACATGAGGAAGAATATTTTTTCACTGTGGGGGCAATGGAACACTGGAAGCCCAGGGGGCTTGGGGAGTCTCCCTTTTTGGAGATATTCAAAACCTACCTGGATGTGTTCCTGTGTGATCTGCTCTAGGTGACCCTGTTCTGACAGGGGGGTTGGACTGGATGAGATTTTGAGGTCCCTTCCAGCCTCTAACATTCTGTGATATAGTTGCTGTCTTGTGTGTCTCCCTCAGCTATGCTTAGAATAGAATAGAATAGAATAAACCAGGTTGGAAGAGACTTTTGAGATCATTGACTCCAGCCTATCACCCAACACCATCTAATCAACTAAACCATGGCACCAAGCACCCCATCCAGTCTCTTCCTAAATACTTCCAGTGATGGTGACTCCACCATCTCCCTGGGCAGCACTTTCCAATGGGCAATGTTTCTCTCTATGAAGAATTTCTTCCTAACATCCAGTCTAAACCTCCCCTGGAGCAGCTTAAGACTATGTCCTCTTGTTCTGGTGCTGGTTGCCTGGGAGAAGAGACCAACCCCCACCTGGCTACAACCTCCCTTCAGGTAGCTGTAGAGAGCAATAAGGTCTCCCCTGAGCCTCCTCTTCTCCAGGCTAAGCAACCCCAGCTCCCTCAGCCTCTCCTCACAGGGCTGTGCTCCAGACCTCTCCCCAGCCTCGTTGCTCTTCTCTGGACACCTTCAAGTGTCTCAATGTCCTTCTTAAATTCAGGAGCCCAGAACTGGACACAGAACTCAAGGTGTGGCCTAACCAGTGCAGTGTACAGGGGCAGAATGACCTCCCTGCTCCTGCTGGCCACACTGTTCCTGATCCAGACCAGGATGCCATTGGCCTTCTTGGCCACCTGGGCACACTGCTGGGCTCATGCTTATTGTACTTAAACAGCAACAAGCATCATTGCTACCTCATTGCTCTGTGAGTACTGAGCTGTTTACAAGCATTTGCCATCGAGTCTGGGTCCAATTTAATTTGTGCCAGTCAGCTACAGAATACTGTACTTAACTGCAAATGAGAGTTGGACATTAAATCAATTTGTGGGAATTATTGTATGCTTTCTAGCTGTTAGGAAATGCAATGTAGTATTGCTCTTGGCTCCTAGGCTGAGGGAAGTGTATTGAATTTGTTCCAGGAATGAAGACGATTGCTAACAATGCACAGTGTTATGGTTTCAAACCTTTACATATTCACTTACAGTCTGCCATCCATTTCATGCCTCAGTCATCTGGTTTGTGCTATAGGAGATATCATTAGGTACACAAGGCTTTGGTGTATGCTGTGTGCTGTTCTGCACGGGCTGGATCGATGCGAGTCAATGTGTCTCTCAATATGAGAGAGCCTGTGAGGATCTGTGTGGAGTCTCCTTCTCTGGAGCCTTCCAAGACCCATCTGGACGTGTTCTGCTGGGTTCTATGGCCCTGCTCTGGCAGGGGGTTTGGACTTGATGATCCCACAGGTCCCTTCCAACCTCTAACACCCTATGATTTCTAACTTTCATACTGAGAAGCATCTGGAGGGTGGCAATTGTATTTGGGTCTCTCATGTTAACAAAGCTGGAAAATGGAGAAGGTGGAGGACAGAAGGGTGTAGTTAAGTACAGAAGCCTGTGTGGAACTGCAGGGCCCCATCAGAAAGGTGAGAGCCTTCCGGGAGTTGCTTTTCTGGTGTGCTACAGCAGCCTCAAATGCAGCCTGAAGGGTGGGTGGTAGGCTGCAGAGCTTAACTTGCTGGAAAGAATGAGGACTAGTAGAATCATAGAATTGTCAGGGTTGGAAGGGACCTCAGCCAGTTCCAACCCCCCTGCCATGGTCCTCACACTGCATCAGGTTTCTGAGCCACATCCAGCCTGGCCTTAAAATCCTCCAGGGATGAGGCTTCCTCCTGGGCAACCTGTGCCAGTCTCTCACCACCCGCATGGGCAACAACTTCTCCCTAACATCCAATCTGAATCTACCCATTTCAATTTTTTCCGTTCCCCCCAGTCCCATCACTCCCTAACACCCTCAAAAGTCCCTCCCCAGCTTTCTTGGAGCCTCCTTCAGATACTAGAAGGCCACAGTAAGGTCTCCTGGGAGCCTTCTCTTCTCCAGACTGAACAGCCCAACTCCCTCCATCTGTCCTCATAGCAGAGGAGCTCCAGCCCTCTGCTCGTCCTTGTGCTCTTGAGGGAGCTGAGGGGAGAGACAACAAGAACAGCCTGACCCAAACAAATCAGTCCCAGCACTGGGAGAGCTTTGGCCTGCTGGGAAGCAAATCCCTGGAGATGCTGGCATTGCATAAAACCGCTCTGAGCCGGGGTCGGCGCAGGGAATCCGCACGGTTCCAACTGAAACAGCCTTTAGTCGTGATGAAAAGAAAGCTGCAGAGAGGATGGTAAATGATGGATTCTTTTCCTTTTATTTGGAGCCCACAGTTGGCTTGCTAGTCTCATACAAAGCATGCTCTGCACTCCCAAGTGCATTTGAAATTTGGTCAGACATTGCAGTAAATGATGTAACTCGCTGCTGGGAGTTTCTCCAGCCCCCGCTGTTTTATTTGTTTGGCAGGGATGTTTCACAGTGCAACTCCTTTTCTTCTTTCTTTGCTTTTTCTTCTTTCTTTTCATTTACAGAGTCCACATTTGGCTTTCTCAAATATTTCCTGCTTGGGTTTTTTGCTTGAAGAACTTCTTATCTAATGATTGGTTTAATTAATGTCCTTATATGATGGATTTGGACCTTCTGGACACGTAATAATTTTCCACATTCATTAAACCCACAGCTCTTCAGCTATAGTAATTGCTTCCAGGCCCTTTGGAAATAAATCAGTGCACTTGATGCATTGCTATATCCTTTATCATAAGCTGTGATCCTTGCTGTTCTCTCTAATCTTCTGCTTTTATCATTCTGTAGACTTTTTGATCTCAGGTTTTTATGGCCCAGTAAATTAGCTCAAGAGTCCACGGCTGAGCTTTGACCTTCCGAAAGCGTTCAGTCAGATCTGCTTGCGGAGATCTTTAGAACCATTTGTGGCCTTTGAGAACGATCAGGGAACCACTGATTTTTATTTTTTTTTTTTTTCTCCTTTGGGTCACATATGAACATTTGTATGCACATGGTTTCTGTGTGTAAGAAGCATGCTTACAATTTCGTTGTGGGGGTGGAAAAAAGATTAGGATGCATTAGAAACACTTCAGAAAATCTGTTCCGGATTTCTCTTTTGTTGCTTCAGTTTTCTGCAATAGCACTTGGAGGATTTTTCAAAACCACTGGTCCAGCTGACTGGACTTTAAGGACAGATTTAACTGGTGGTTCTCTCTCCCAGGGATTTCAGCATGTCCAACTCAACCACCTGGACTGTGGACTCCAAAAAAAGAGATGCTCCGTGGGCTTTTTATCTTGTCAGGAGATCTTTTGCTCTAGCTATGGGGAAAAGCAAACCAAAACAAAAAACCCCAAAACTAACCAGCACCAGAACAAGAGGACACAGTCTCAAGCTGCACCAGGGGAGGTTTAGGCTGGATGTTAGGAAGAAGTTATTCCCAGAAAGGGTGATTGGCCATTGGAATGTGCTGCCCAGGGAGGTGGTGGAGTCACCATCACTGAAGGTGTTTAGGATGAGACTGGATGGGGTGCTTGGTGCCATGGTATAGTTGATTAGATAGTGCTGGATGATAGGTTGGACTCGATCTCATAGTTCTCTTCCAACCTGGTCAATTCTATTCAATCAAACAAAAAAATAAGGACATCAAACAGAACCAAAACAAAGCAAAAAAAAACCCCACCCAAAACCAAACAAAAATCAACCAACCCCTCCCCAAAAATACAAACAACCCAAACAAAGCAATCCCTAGCAAAACCCCCAGCAATCACTCTTCCAATTCCAGCTTTCCCTGAATGCTGTGAGAATATAAAAAGTAGTCAGGCCAGAAGTCACTCCTGGTCATGTTTTGTTTGTGTACAAGCTGGTCCCAGCAGCCAAATGTACATAAACAAACTGCTGCAAGAACCTTGTTTGTCTTACCCAGCCTCCCAGAGATTTTCCAGAGCCTTGCTGATCCTCTTCAGCCTGCCTATATCTCCTTAAACTTCTGTTTGATAGAATAGAATAGAATTAACCAGGTTGGAAAAGACCTTTGAGATCTAGTCCACTCTATCATCCAACACCATCTAATCAACTAAACCATGGCACCAAGCACCCCATCCAGTCTCTTCCTAAACATCTCCAGTGATGGCAACTCCACCACCTCCCTGGGCAGCACATTCCAGTGGCCAATCTCTCCTTCTGTGAAGAACTCCTTCCTAACATCCAGCCTAAACCTCCCCTGGTGCTGAAGAAACCAAACAAGACATAGTGGGGCTGCAGCAAGCAAATGTGGAGATAAGAAGCCAAGAGTTATGTTGTATAGATGGAGCACTTTGCAGTGTGGTGGAGATCTGCAAGGTGCTGGCATCTCTGTAGACCCTCTTGAGTGCAGCAGAATTCAGTGCAAATAGGAGCTGCCTTTTCTCTGTGCTTTTTGTTCCATAACTCCTATGAGAACCATGAAAATCCTTGCAGTAGGGAGGATTTTCTGGAACATATTTCAACTTCCATTCCTGGGGAGGGACTTTTAGGGTGTCAAGGAGTGATAGTACTGGGGGGAATGGAAAAAAAAATAGAAGTGGGGAGATTGAGATTGGATGTTAGGAAGAAGTTGTTCCCCATGAGGGTGGTGAGAGGCTGGCACAGGTTGCCCAGGGAGGTGGTGGAAGCCTCATCCCTGGAGGCTTTGAAGGCCAGGCTGGATGTGGCTCTGAGCAACCTCATCTTGTATGAGGTGTCCTTGCCCATGGCAGGGTGGTGAGAACTGGATGGTCTTTGAGGTCTCTTCCAACCCTGACAATTCTATGATTCTCTTCTTCTTCTTCTTCAGCTTATCATTGTTTTTATTTTTAGAAGCTTTTTTCAATTTCCAGCTGTGCTTCTCTTTGGGCATACCTTGTGCCTGTGTGTTCTTGTGCCTCCCTATTCCTTTAGCACAGGTAGTTCTCTGTTCTTACAACTTAATAGGAATTATGTTCTGTCACCTAGGTTCCATTTTATTAGGATGAATAAATTGTTTTCATCTCCTTCATTATGCCCACCTTGGCAGTATGGATGAAATGGGATTATTAGATCACTGATCCATGAGTGACTCGTGCAGAAACAATCCATTGCTGCACCTAACACCACTGTTCCTGAAAGAAATCCTCAAATGTATCTTGGGGTGGCTCTGAGGTTTTGAAGGCCAGGCTGGATGTGGCTGTGAGCAACCTGCTCTAGTGTGAGGTGACCCTGCCCATGGCAGGGAGGTTGGAGCTAGATGATCCTTGAGGTCCCTTCCAACCCTGCCAAATCTATGATTTCCATTTGAGAGTAGGTTTTAAGGACCATTAAAATGCTCCCAGCAGACAAGATGTACTTGGTTTGGGGTGGTGTTAATCAGCTGGTGAGAATGTTATCAAATCCAACTGCAACTCTTCTAGAGGTTCAAGACAGAGAAAGTTGAGTTGACCCACATCATAAATATGCAATTGTATGTAGATAACAGAATTCAGAGTTGTGATCAGTGGCACAGAGTCCAGTTGGAAGCCTGTGGCCAGGGATAAGAACTGGGTCCAGTTTTGTTCAATATCTTTATCAACAATCTGAGAGGATGGAGTAGACCCTCAGCGAGTTCAGTGATGATACAAAACTGGGGAGGGTGGCTGACACCTGTGAGGCTGTGCTTCCATCCAAAGAGATCTGGACAGGCTAGGGAGCTGGGTGCAGGTAAACCTCATGAAGCTCAATGACTACAGGTGCATGGTCCTTCATCTGGGGAGGAATAACAACAGGCACCAGTACAGGTTAGGGGATGCCCTGCTGGAAAGTAGCTCTGTGGAGAAAGACCTTGGAGTGCTGTTGCACAGCAAGTTCTGCATGGGACAGCAATGTGCCCTTGTGGCCAAGAGGGCCAATGGGATCCTGGGAGGGTAGCAAGAAGAGTGTGGCTAGCAGGGCTAGGGAATAGTGTCAGGCTTGGGGTTTTGCACCTCAAGGAGAAAGGGGCCCAGTGAAGGTGTTCCAGCTGAAGGCAAGCACATATGACCACAAGTCAAGAAACCATGTACTGCAGCACAGAGGTCAGAAGAGCTGACTGCTTAGTCTGGAGAGCACTGGATCACCAGGGAGTCATTGTCTGGTCAAAAGCTGCTGCAAAAGTGGGGACTTTTCCCCACTCTTGCATGGGTAGGAGGACAATTAAGTCCTGTGTGCTGAGACTGCAGCAAGAAGACTTCTATTAGACTTCTATTAGACCTAGCAGCTGGTGGTTTGCTGGAGTAGGAAGCCCTGCAGACTCTGTCACATTAAGCAACTGTTGGTCAGGAATGACAGTAACCAGTGTCACCTCATGGCATAGAAGCACTCCAGGTGACTTTTTAGAGTCCCTTTCCACTGCTCTGGCTTCTCTGAGGACCTGAGTTTATTAGATGGCAGGTAGTTTGCTGATGTGTCACAGGCTGAACGCTGCTCTTTGCTGTCTGTGCACTTGGTGTGGTTTTAGAGCATAATGATCTCCAGGAAAATGGAGCTGCTTTTTGACCAGGAACTGGCACTGCCTCCTCCCTGGCTACCAAGCAAGAGGCTGCTCACCAAAGGGAACAGGAGGTTCTCTAATTCCATGCTTGTGTGCAGCCATAACACTCCAGGCTTCAAAGGGGGAGGAAGCTTGAACACTGTGTTCAGATATTAAATATTGCTGCCTAATAAAAGTAGACTGGAAACACATTTCAGAGAGCCCAAACTCTTCTGTTGGAAGCAGTGGTTATCAGGCCATCAGTCTGATTCTTGCTCAGATAATATATGCCTACTTCAGCTTATCTGAACTCTAAGTCTTTTCAGAGAACACTGCTTTTCTCTCAACCTTGTTAGCGTTGCTCCCTTTTTTTTCTTCCCAAATATGGAAGTTTAACCACGGCCTGTGCCTGCCAAACTTTAGCTTTTTGGAGCTGCAGACATGAAGCAGGATGCTATCTGGCTTTATGAGGCCTTTCTGTTATTTCTATAATCCTCAGCCAGCCGAGAACCCCCTCATTTATCCTCCTGTTCTAATCCTGCTGTGCAAACATAAGGCAGACACAGCCTTGGTTTCAACTCTGCTGCCGATGGAAGCAGCTCAGTGTATGAACGTAACTTATAGATGGACCCTCTTACGGGAATCACGGAATGGTAGGGGTTGGAAAGGACCTCTGGAGATCATCTAGTCCAGCCTCCAAATATTTAGCTAACTTTGAAGACATTGTATGACTGTCCTCGGCTCTTTGAGCAACGCCTAAAGAAACGTTACTTGCTCTAATAGATGCTTCGGTTTGTTTTACGGGAGAGCCCAGGGGCCTCGCAATTAGGGCTTTGTTATGCCAGATGTTGAGCAGTGCCTGTGCTCAAAAGTGTAGTCACTTTTAAAGCAGATGAGGACTTGCCTGAGAAGGGTGGAAGAAGATTACAAAGTCATTTGCCTAAGAACTAAGATGGGAAAAAAACCCCAAACCCCACCTAAAAAGATCTTGACCTTGCTAAGCCTCTGTTCTGTTCGGTGTAAGAGGCAGCCCAGCGTTAATTCCTAAGAAGTGAGTGAGGCAGTTGCAAATCTCCTAATTTCAAGTGAAATCCTCTGGGGGCTATTTGAAAGGCTGCTGCTTTCCCCTAATTGCTTAAATGTGGGGGCCTCTGCAAGTTTAATGACCCTTTGGTGCAAATTATAAAGCCTTTACTTTTTCCTCAAGCTTATCTTTCATAAATAAACAAATCTTACTCAGACCCTGAAATGCTGCAGAGAGGAGAATGAAAATCTGACCAAAGCAGAGGCGGAATTGAGCTTTGTGGGGGGGGAGTTTTCTCACTCCTTATTGAAAGTGACAAGTTACACTGAGATTTCTGCTCTTCTGAGTTGGGTTGTTTTGGTTTCTAGTTGTGAAGCACCAAGGGGCTTCTAGCAAAGCCTGCAGAGAGGCAGGTTATTCTTTGTCTGTTGTAAAGCAGAATTGATTACAAATTCTATTAAGAACGTGAGATTCGTATGTCTTGGTTGCCCGTCGATAGTGCCCTGTTGTGGTTTCCTGTGTTCCTTGAGAGAATTGGAAGTAGTGGTGAAGGGTGGTAGGCTGCAGAGCTAAACTGGATGGAATGAATGAGGACTAGTAGAATCATAAAATTCTCAGGGTTGGAAGGGACCTCAAGGATCAGCCAGTTCCAACCCCCTGCCACAGGCAGGGACACCTCATGCTAGAGCAGGTTGCTCACAGCCACATCCAGCCTGGCCTTCAAAACATCCAGGCATGAGGCTTCCACCACCTCCCTGGGTAACGTGTTCCAGTCACTCACCACCCTCATGGGGAGGAACTTCTTAACATCCAATTTGAATCTACCCATTTATTTCTATTTTTTCCCCATTCCCCCTCAGTCCTGCCACTAATTGACACCCTAAAAAGTCCCTCCCCAGCCTTCTTGTAGCCCTCTTCAGATACTGGAAGGTCACAGTTAGGTCACCTCGGAGCCTTCTCTTCTCCAGACTGAACAACCCCAACTCTCCCAGTCTGTGCTCATAGGAGAGGTGCTCCAGCCCTCTAAATCCTCTATATCCTTTTGGAAACTTCTAATACAGGGTAGAGTTGGGTTTTGGTTTTGCTTTCATTTACAAGTGATGTTCCCACTCATTTAAACTCTGATGTTGCAAAGCATCTTGTTACCATAAATGAACAGTAGGTGTAGTCTGATAACACTGATTGGGAAGGCTGTATTAAAAAATGCAAATGGTAGATTGGACATGATCTCCAAGGTCTCTTCCAACCTGGTCTGGTCTGGTCTGGTCTGGTCTGGTCTGGTCTGGTCTATTCTATTCTATTCTATTATTCTATTCTATTCTATTCTATTCTATTCTATTCTGCTTGAAGTACCATTCTGGAAAGACGTCATTGTAGTGACTGAAAATAAGGCTTATAAATTAACTCTATTCTTAAAAGAGAGAACAAACTTAAACAGTTTCTTAATCCTTTCAAATTAAGCCGGATAGAGCATCACATGAATAGTGAAGCTAAGCATATCATCTTCTAAAAGTATCCAAAAATCAATGGAAATCATCAGGACATGAGAAACCTGGAAGCATTTTATGGTGAAGCATTTATCAGTGGTCAGTAAACCCATTTAGTACTTTGTGTTTTGATGAGGTTCCAGAAGCTGTGCGATTTCCAATTGTCCCTGAAACCTTTAGGGATAAATATTTTCCTTGGATCTCTTTTCTGCTCCTCTGCAAGACTTTTAGATGTGTAACAGTTCAAACTCAGATTTATTTGCTGGCTTTGCTTCTTAAAGGCAAAGAAACTAACCTTTGGCTGAAGTGCCTTGGTATTCAGATACTGCTCTCTCATAAGCACATAAGGTCTATCAAATCCTGTTTCTTCACCCTTCATGATTTTAATTTCATTATACACTAATTCCTTGTTTCACCCAAATTCTCTCTCCCTTAGCCTATTAATCACCATATTCCCAAATACCTATAACAAGTGTTGTCCCACTCCTTCCACCTGCTGCTTTCATCCTTTTACACTCCTGCGTTGTTCACCTTCCTTCTCCAGTTAGTTCAGGAGATGGGTAGCTGCATTAATCATCTGGGTTTGCTAACCCAGGTACACAAAGCCCTGAAAGATAGCTATGCCTCTGTAATTGCCTGTCAGCTAATGCCAGCAAAGGATTTCAAAATTCATGGATGTTAATGCACAGTGAGTATAAAAACAGTTTGAAAACATTGTCAGACAAGGAGGGTAGACTGAGATCCACAAAAGGAACAAAAACGAGTTTGGAGGTGGTTTGTTGCCAAGCTGCTTGCCTTCATAAATCAGTAGAGAATCACAGAATCACCAAGGTTGGAAGAGACCTCAAAGATCACCAAGTCCAACCTGTCACCACAGACCTTATGACTAAACCATGGCACCAAGTGCCACATCCAGTCCCCTCTTGAACATCTCCAGGGATGGTGACTCCACCACCTCCCTGGGCAGGACATGCCAATGGCTA
The DNA here is from genome assembly GCA_033816785.1 of Picus viridis. Classification (NCBI taxonomy): domain Eukaryota; kingdom Metazoa; phylum Chordata; class Aves; order Piciformes; family Picidae; genus Picus; species Picus viridis. The sequence goes on along the minus strand of CM066581.1, from coordinate 15,691,548 downwards.
AAACTCAGTGAAGAACTTTCTCCTGACCTCCAGCCTAAACCTCCCCTGGCACAGCTTGAGACTGTGTCCTCTTGTTTTGGTGCTGGTTGCCTGGGAAAAGAGACCCCCACCTGGCTACAACCACCCTTCAGGCAGTTGTAGAGAGCAATAAGGTCTTCCTTGAGCCTCCTCTTCTCCAGGCTAAACAATCCCTGCTAATGCATGGATCCCAATTTAATGTATGAACAAAAAAGCTACAAACAAACACCAAGGGGAAAAAAAAAATCCAAAGAACCCAAAAGCCTCACACCCTGGAACCAAATAAAAACTACTACTCCAACAACAAAAAACACACCCCAAAACCCCCAAACGAGAAACGCCCAAACAAACGAGAAACGCCCAAACGAGAAACGCCCAAACGAGAAACGATCAACCAACCATAAAATAACTCATAAAAACCCATCAAAATAAACAACAAAATCCACCCCAAACCAAAACCACTAAAACCCTAACAAACTCCCCCCAAACAACAACAAATACCTCCAAACAACCAAAAAATCACCACAAAAAGCCCAACACCTGCCAAAAATCCTGAACAAAAGCCCCAGACCAGCCCAACAACAGAGGGAAAAAACAAACCAACTAACAAGTCAAAACCACCACCCCCAGACCAACCAACCAATAAACCACCACAGAAACCCCAACATCGAAGAACTCTACAACACTCACCCAAAAGCAAACAAACCCCAAACAAAACCACCAACACCAACCCCCCAAACCTGAAGAACAACCAAAACAAAAACCCCCAAACAAACAAACCCTCCAAACCAACCATCCAGGAAACCACCACAAAAACCCCAACACACAAAAAAAGCCCAAACAAAATCCGCCCCCTCCAAAAAACACATCTAGAAGCAAACAAACCCCTAAAGCACCATCAAACCAAAAAAGCCCAAACACACCCCCAACCAATCAGAAGACCACCACAGAAACCCCAACACACAAAAACCCTCCACCCAAACAGACCAACACAAAACAAAACCCAACCAAACCACAAAAAAAAACCACCAACTGAAGAGCCACCAAAGTGGCAATAAACCTAAACCAACCAGAAAACTACTATGAGAATGCCACCACACAGAAAAGCCCCACACCACCAGCACAATTCCCCCCAAAAGTAAACAAACCCTAAACAAAACCCAACCAACCAAAAAATGACCCCAGCAGACCTAAAGAACCACCAAGACATAAAAATCCCCCAGACCAACCAAGCAGAAAACCACTATAGAATCCCCACCCATCAAACCAACCTGAAGCAAAACCCAACTGAAGAAGCACCAAAAGAACAAAGACCCCAAACCAACCAACCAACCAGAAAGCCACCACAAAAACCTCCAACATGCAAAACCCTCACCCAAAGCAACCAACACAAAACAAAACCCAACCAAACCACAACAAAAAAGCACCAACTGAAGAGCCACCAAAGTGGCAATAAACCTAAACCAACCAGAAAACCATTATGAAAATGCCACCACACAGAAAACCCCCACAAAAAAAACCCCACCCAAATCCAAACAAACCCTAAGCAGAACCTGACCACCCAAAAAAAAACCCCCAGCAGACCTAAAGAACCACCAAAACAAAATAACCCCAAACCAAATAAAAAAACCCACACCAACCAAGCAGAGAACCACCATAAAAACCCCACCTGAAAACCCTACCCAAACAAACTAACCCAACCCAAAACCCAACCAAACAACAAAAAACCCAACAAAAGAACCACCAGAAGAGCAAAAACCCCAAACCAATCAACCAGAAAACCACCACAACACCCACATAACAAACCCACCCTAAAGCAAACAAACCCTAAACAAAACCCAACCAACCAAAAAAACCCCAGCAGACCTAAAGAAATACCAAACCAAAATAACCCCAAAGCAAATAAAACCCCAGACCAACCAAGCAGAGAACCACCATAGAAACCCTACCCAAAAAAAACCTACCCAAACAAACTAACCCAACCCAAAACCCAACCAAACAACAAAAAACCCAACAAAAGAACCACCAGAAGAGCAAAAACCCCAAACCAATCAACCAGAAAACCACCACACCACCCACATAACAAACCCACTCTAAACAAAACCCAACCAACCAAAAAAAACCCAGCAGACCTAAAGAAATACCAAACCAAAATAACCCCAGACCAACCAAGCAGAAAACCACCATAAAAACCCCACCTGAAAAAAAAACCTACCCAAACAAACTAACCCAACCCAAAACCCAACTAAAGAACCACCAAAACAACAGACCCCCCAAACCAACCAGAAACCCACCACAAAACCCCAACATACAGAAAAACCCCACAACACCCACATAACAAACCCACCCACAAGCAAACAAACCCTAAACAAAACCCAATCAACCAACAAACCCCTAAAGAACCAGCAAACCAAAAAAGCCCAAACCAACCAACCAGATAACCAGCACAAAAACCCCAACACACAAAACCCCGCCACAACACCCATGCACAAAAAAAAACCCATCCAAAACCAAACCAACCGACCCCAAACAAAACCCAACCAAACCACAAGAAGAACAACTGATAAAGAAACCCACCCCAAAAATAACCCAACCAAAAGGCATCGACAAAAAACCTAAGTAACCACCAAAACAACAAAAAACCCCAACCAATAGGACACCACAAAACCCCCAACACACAAATAAAACCTGACAAAAAAATCCCACAACACCCACACAAAAGCCCCACCCTAAACAAAACCCAACTAAACAAACCAAACCCAACCCTAAAGGACCATCAAAACATAACCCCTCAAACCCACTGTGGTGGAGTAGGAAGGTTCCCCCCCCACACACAAAAGAATTCCACAGCTAACTCAGCCGGAGAAGCAGATGAAAGCTGTATTTTACAAGCAGATATGGAATGCAATGAATATGTACAAAAATATACAATATTTACAATATATACAGAAATATACAGCAATGTATGTAATACAGGAAAACCTTTCCCCAACCCCCCCCTGCGGCCAGGGGGGTTCGGCCTTTTCCCCCTTCTCCCTCCCTACCTCCCCTTTTTCCCAAAAGGGTTAGAGAGAGAGAGAAAGGAAGGTAATTAAAAGGGGAAAACTTTGTTAAAGCTCAAAGCGAATGCAAAAAGTTAGTTTTCTTATCTGGTTAGAGAGGAATCGTAGAGAGAAACGAGCCAGCTCACAGCACAGGGGGAAGAAGAAGACGACTGCCGACTGACTCCCCCGACTGAAAGACTAAACAAAAAAATTGCAACTGGGTCCCGCCAATGAAATTGAATTAGCATATCTCTTGTTTTCATTCTAATATCAAAATATTCGCCCAGAGTGTTCAGAAAGTGTCTCTTTCTTAAAGGCACAGCCTAAACCGGTCACAATCCACCCCTGCTAAACAATTTCATTGGCTGTTCATACTGTCCATCCAATCCAAAACAATATCCACAGTTTGTAAGTAAAGTTCATAGTCCATTCCGGCTATCCTCAGGTGTAGATGATTCAGAAGTCCAAGAAAGAAGAAAAATGGAAAACAGTTTGTCTCTTCGCAGACGAAGCGAAGAAAAGGGAAAACAGGGAAACAGGGAAACAGGGACTCTCAGTTGACTCAGGGCTCTCAGGGTTCTCAGGGTTCGTGCACCGTGGATTCCTCAGGGATTCTTCCTTTGGGCGCGATGTAGCTGTACAACACTCTGAATTTAAACTCTTTCAGCTAAAGTCAAATTTCTTTGTGGAATACACTGAATTTCACCATTCTCTTGCATTACCCAATAAGTGTGACCCGGACCTTCAGCTGAAACCACCCTCGGACAGGTTTAGCCTCTCCTGAGGGAGAAAATACCCAAACAGTTTTACCTAACAGATTCTTTTCTTTAACAACAGGAACTCTATCGCCTTCTACTTTCTGTAGCAGATCTGAATGTGCAGGTCCAGCTCGGTTCACTGAACCTCTACTATTTACCAGCCAGGTTGCTTGTGCTAAATGTTTTTCCCAGTTTTTCAAAGATCCACCCCCCATGGCTTTAAGAGTGGTCTTCAACAAACCGTTGTAGCGTTCAATCTTCCCTGCAGCTGGTGCATAGTAGGGAATGTGGAATATCCACTCGATACCGTGCTCTTTGGCCCAACTCTTTACAAGGTTGTTTTTGAAATGAGTTCCGTTGTCTGACTCAATCCTCTCTGGAGTTCCGTGTCTCCACAGGATTTGTCTCTCCAGACCGAGAATGGTGTTGCGTGCAGTTGCATGTGGCACTGGATAAGTTTCCAACCATCCAGTGTTCGCCTCTACCATAGTAAGCACATACTGTTTACCAGAACGAGAACGTGGTAGAGTGATGTAGTCAACTTGCCAAGCTTCACCATACTTGTACTTGGACCATCTGTCACCATACCATAAGGGCTTAAGTCGTTTTGCCTGCTTAATAGCAGCACAAATGTCACAGTCATGGATGACTTGTGTGATAGCATCCATGGAAATGTCTATGGATCTGTCACGTGCCCACTGGTATGTTGCATCTCTGCCTTGATGTCCTGACGAATCGTGAGCCCACCGAGCTAAGAATATCTCACCTCGGTGTTTCCAGTCGAGATCAAGATCAGAGTCCATGTCTACTGGAGAAACTCTTGCAGCTAGATCTGCTTGATGGTTGTGTTGCTGTTCCTCAGTAGCTTTGCTCTTAGGAATGTGAGCATCAATGTGTCTCACCTTCACTGGAATTCTCTCGATTCGATCAGCAATGTCCTGCCACAGGTCAGCCGCCCAAATGGGCCTTCCCTTCCTCTGCCAACCATTCTTTTTCCAGTTCTTTAGCCAACCCCACAGAGCATTGGCTACCATCCACGAGTTGGTGTAGAGATAAAGCTTTGGCCATCTCTCACGTTCAGCTACGTCGAGAGCTAGCTGGACAGCTTTTACCTCTGCGAACTGACTGGATTCTCCTTCTCCATCCTTCGCCTCTGCAACTCGGCGTGTTGGACTCCACACTGCAGACTTCCACCTTCGCTTGTTCCCGACAAGACGACAGGAACCGTCTGTGAACAAAGCATATTTCTTTTCATCATCAGATAGGTCATTGTAAGGAGGAGCTTCCTCAGCACGAGTTACTCTCTCCTCTGGAGGTTTAGTACAGTTGGTACCTTCAGGCCAACTTGAGATCACCTCCACCAGACCAGGTCTTTCAAGATTTCCCATTCGAGCTCTCTGTGTTATCAGAGCCATCCACTTAGACCAGGTGGAATCTGTTGCATGATGTGGTGTGGAACCTTTGCCTTTGAACATCCAATTCAAAACTGGTAATCTGGGAGCTAAGAGAAGTTGTGATTCAGTTCCAATTACTTCAGAAGCTGCTTTTACTCCTTCATAGGCAGCTAGAATCTCTTTCTCTGTTGGAGTATAGTTAGCCTCTGAACCTCTGTAACCTCGACTCCAGAAACCAAGAGGTCGTCCACGTGTCTCACCTGGAGCTCTTTGCCACAAGCACCAGGTTGGACCATTGTCACTTGCAGCCGTGTACAAAATGTTCTTAATGTCTGGACCATCTCGGACAGGTCCCAGACCCATTGCTTGCACTACCTCTTGCTTTATCTGGTCAAAGGCTGCTTGTTGTTCAGGTCCCCAGTGGAAATGATTTCTCTTTCGAGTCACATCATACAGAGGTTTCACAATCTGACTGTATCCAGGAATGTGCAGTCTCCAAAATCCCACTATCCCCAAGAAACGTAGAGTTTCTTGCTTGTTCATGGGACTTGCCATGGTAGAGACTCTATTTACCACATCCACTGGAATATGTCGGCGTCCATCCTGCCACCGCACTCCCAGAAACTGGATCTCTCTGGTAGGTCCTTTCACCTTGTCTCGCTTGATGGCGAAACCTGCATTCAGAAGAATGTCAATGATTTTGTTACCTTTCTCGAAGACTTCCTCAGCAGTTTTACCCCAGACGATGATGTCATCGATGAACTGGATGTGTTCTGGAGCACCTCCTTCCTCCAGAGCATCGTGGATCACTGCATGACAGATGCTTGAGCTGTGGATCCAGCCCATTGGCAATCTGTTGAAGGTGTACTGGATTCCTCTCCAGGTGAAAGCAAACTGAGGCCTGCATTCCTCTGCTATGGGAATAGAGAAGAAGGCATTAGCAATGTCTATGGTAGCATACCATTTGGCCTCTTTGGATTCCAGCTCATACTGCAGTTCCATCATGTCTGGTACTGCTGCACTCATAGGTGGAGTTACTTCATTCAGGGCTCGGTAGTCGACTGTCAGACGCCAGTCTCCATTCGGCTTTCGCACAGGCCACACTGGACTGTTGAAAGGTGAATGAGTTTTGCTGATGACTTTCTGACTCTCCAACTGACAAATCAGATTCTGAATGGGCAACAAAGAGTCACGGTTGGTTCTGTATTGTCTGTGATGCACAGTCTGAGAAGCAACCGGCAATTTAATGTCCTGAATCTTGTGTTGTCCCACAACTGCAGGTTCATCAGAAAGCTCAGGTCTAACAGACAGCTTCAGCTTTTGTCCATCAGTTTCTACAGATGCTACTCCAAAAGCCCATTTGTAACCTCTAGGGTCTCTGAAACGCCCTTCTCTCAGAAAATCAATTCCCAGAATACAAGGTGCGTCAGGTCCGGTCACAACTGTATGCTTTCTCCACTGTTTACCAGTTAAACTTATATCAACCTCCACCTTAGTTAACTCTTGAGATCCACCAGTGACTCCCAGAATAGTTATAGCTTCTGATCCCTGATAATTTGATGGCATTATGGTGCACTGAGCCCCTGTGTCAACCAAGGCCCTCTTTCTTAAAGGCACAGCCTAAACCGGTCACACCCACCAACCACAAATCCACCTCAAACCCCCAGCACGCAAATAAACCCTAACAAAAAACCCCACAACACCTACACAAAACCCCCACCCCAAACCAAGCAAACCCTAAACAAAACCCAACAAAAAGCACCCTAAAGGACCACCAAAACACAGACCCCCCTCAAACCCACCAACCATAAAGCCACCACAAAAACCCCAACACACAAAAGCCCCACCCAAAACCGAACAAACCAACCCAAAACAAAACCCAACCAAAACACCAATAGAATAGAATAGAATAGAATTAACCAGCTTGGAAGAGACCTTTGAGATCGAGTCCAACCTATCACCTAACACCATCTGATCAACTAAACCATGGCACCAAGCACCCCATCCAGTCTCTTCCTAAACACCTCCAGTGATGGTGACTCCACCACCCTCCCAGGGAGCACGTTCCAATGGCAAATTTCTCTTTCTGTGAAGAACTTCTTCCTAACATCCAGCCTACACCTCCCCTGGTGCAGCTTGAGACCAAAACAAACCTCAACCAACCAAAAAACTACTACCAACCCCCCAGTACATATACAAAAAAAAACCCAAAGGGAAAAAACAAACTGACAAACCAAAACCCCAAATCAAAACCACCACCACCCCTCCAAACAAACAGACCCCCACAAGCCCGAACCCTAACCCTCCTCAGTGAAACGGTGGACAGGGAAAAGAAGCTGGGTAGATAAAACCACTAGCTAAATTGTCCATAAAAGAGCTTGGCTTTTAAGAGCTGGGCTAATTGCATACATTTCTCAAGCAAAATGGCACCTGGCTGTGAAAATGTAAAGACTGACAAAAATCAGGACCAAATGATTCCAAAATATCAATAAACCTATTAAGAGCCGTGTGAGAAACCAATCGATAGGGCAGGCAGTAGGGCACAGCTGCTGTAACCAGTCCACTTTAATACCATCAATAGCCCATGGGGAAAACTCAGTCTGTTGGTTTGGTAGCAAGTAAACCTAAAAAAAAGATTAAGTACTAGAGGAAAGGGGAAAAAAGAGTAAATTGTAAATGAGTTGTTTTCAGGGGGAAATATACTGCTCACGAGGCTATTTCTGATTTAAGAGGAGCATTTGGTACTGATTTAAGAAGGATGTTTATCATCTGCACAAAAAGTGGAGAGGAAAATGATGGTTATCTTAAGGCAGGTTATGTGGAAGTCAAATGGCTGAGTCCTGGTCCTCTTCAGTTTCAGTGGCAATAATCTAGAGCCTGCAGTGAAAGAAGTGGATCAACACTCACCTCTGCAGAGCTTCTTGACCCTTTGAAAAGGCAAAGGTTCGGTTATCATGCGAGGCCACTTGGTTTCTTTGAAGCACTCTTAGCAGATTCCAAGGGCTCAGAATGCAGAGCTGTAAACTTATTTTCAGACCTTAGCAGAAGTATTTATGGAGGCAAACCCACTGATGGGGCTGGGGTGGACTTGGCAAAAAGCACTGAGGTTGGTAAAGAATGGACTTCATAAACAGTGTGTTGCAAATGGGCCTCTCACTTCCTTCCACTGCCAGAGGCTTTGCTCTAGAAGTGCCTTCCTGGTAGCTGCAAGGGAGCACAACCTAAACCTTTCCTGTGCCCACGTGCAGGACTCTCTGCCACCCTAAAGAATGTTTTCAGTGATTCTTTGTAATGGTGCAGCTCACATTGCCTCTCTTCTCCTCAAATGAGCTTTAAAACATGTAGATAAGCTTGAAGATAGGTGGGCTGCATGTCAAAAAGATCACTGTGCCTTGTTGCATCCCTACAAATGCCAGGAAACAGCCATGCCAAGGGAATGGCAAGGCTGTACATTGATACTTCACAGGGACTCTTCTCCAATGTGTGTCACTTTATTCAAGTAGTTGTGGTCTGAGGAGGTCCTTCACTTGATGGCTGCCTTAGGCTTTGGCTTTCTGAGACATCCCTTTCTCCGTTTTGAGTTAATCCTGAAGCTGTTCTGTTCATCTTCCAAGATCCAAAGCTCTCCCTGTGCAGACTGTGCATTTAGGAGTAGCTGCCATGTGTTCTGGAAGCTTTCTTTAGTGCTATGTTAAAGGTCTTCCAGCAGCTCTCTTCAGCCTCATTGATTAACTGCTCTGCTACAGTAAAATGTGGTATGCTTGAATTCACATACCTGGGCCACTGAGCAGAAGCTTAAGTCAGCTTTCTGAAAAAGCAGTCTGCAACTCCAAGTCTGCAACTCCAAGTCTGCTCCAGTGCTGTGTTCTTTCTAGTCACTGTAGTGAGGTCAGGTTCCTCAAAGTCTGTAATAAGGAGATAAACGTGTGGTTTGCAATGGGAAGATCTTTGTTCTTTTAACTCTTGGAAATGATGTTTCATTTAATTCTGCACTCCCCCTCACCTTTCAAGTATAACAGGTCATTGTGTCTTTGGTCTCTGCAGAAGGACCTCGACAGGCTGGTCAGATGGGCAGAGTCCAGGGACATGAGATTGAACACATCTAAGTGCCAGGTTCTACAGCCTGGCCACAACAACCCCATGCAGTGCTACAGGCTGGGGTCAGAGTGGCTGGAGAGCAGCCAGGCAGAAAGGGACCTGGGGCTAGTGGTTGGCAGTAAGCTGAACATGAGCCCAGCAGTGTGCCCAGGTGGCCAAGAAGGCCAATGCCATCCCAGCCAATATCAGGAAGAGTGTGGCCAGCAGGAGCAGGGAAGTCATTCTGCCTTGTACTCAGCACTGGTTAGGCCACACCTTGAGTACTGTGTCCAGCTCTGGGCCCCTCGATTCAAGAACAATATTGAGTTGCTTGACCATGTTGAGAGAAGGGCAATAAAGCTGGGGAGGGGTCTGGAGCACAGCCCTGTGAGGAGAGGCTGAGGGAGCTGGGGTAGTTTAGCCTGGAGAAGAGGAGGCTCAGGGGAGACCTCATTGCTATCTACAACTACCTGAAGGGAGGCTGTAGCCAGGTGGGGGTTGGTCTCTTCTCCCAAGCAATCAGTAGCAGAGCAAGAGGACACAGTCTCAAGCTGCACCAGGGGAGTTTTAGGCTGGGGGTTAGGAAGAAATTGTACCCGGAGAGAGAGATTGGCCACTGGAATGTGCTGCCCAGGGAGGTGGTGGAGTCACCATCACTGGAGGTGTTTAAAAAGAGCCTGGATGAGGCACTCAGGGTCATGGTTTAGTTGATTAGAAATGGTATTGGGTGATTGGTTGGACTTGATGATCTTTGAAGGTCTTTTCCAACGTGGATCATTCTGTATTCTGTCTTGGATACCCTCAGCTATATCAGCTAAGATGTGATGCCTAGGTCTGGGGTAATGGACCTTATATATCTCTGCTGTCATCTTGGCCAAAATGCTGTGATTGCTGATTCCAGGTAGTGTACCTGTCATAAACCTTTAACCTTTGCTTTCATTGGTGAAGAAAGCTTTTGGGCAGACCTACTTGCATAACCTCTCTGTGTGCCAGTTACTACAAATGTGCTCTTGCCTTGGCATTATTCTAGCCTGAAACTCACCTGAGCTTCATGAATGATGTCTTAATGCTGCGTGGAAGTGTTACAACAACATCGTCATCATCATATCCCAGTTATGGCTTTGTGTCAGTGCTTGTAGCCTTAAATCTATTTTGCTGGGTGTTTTAGGGTGCTTTAGTTACAAATTACTTTGGATTTCTGTAGTTATTAGTGCAGAATTTGCTTTTCTAGGACAAATCTGCTGTAGGGGTTAAAAATAGTAGCATCTTTTTATAGAATCATAGAATCACCAAGGTTGGAAGAGACCTCAAAGATCATCAAGTCCAACCTGTCACCCAAGACCTCATGAGTACTAAACCATGGCACCAAGTGCCACATCCAGTCCCCTCTTGAACACCTCCAGGGATGGGGACTCCACCACCTCCCCTGGCAGCACATTCCAATGGCTAACGACTCCCTCTGTGAAGAACTTTCTCCCCACCTCAAGCCTAAACTTCCCTTGGTGCAGCTTGAGACTGTGTCCTCTTGTTCTGGTGCTGATTGCCTGGGAAAAGAGACCAACCCCCTCCTGGCTACAACCTCCCTTCAGGTAGTTGTAGAGAGCAAGAAGGTCTCCCCTGAGCCTCCTCTTCTCCAGGCTAAACAACCCCAGCTCCCTCAGCCTCTCCTCACAGGGCTTGTGCTCGAAGCCTTTCCCCAGCCTGTTGCCCTTCTCTGGACACGTTCAAGAGTCTCAATGTCCTCCTTAAATTGAGGGGCCCAGAACTGGACACAGTACTTGAGGGTTTTTGTCTTGTTTTGCCTTTTTAAGTTTGGTTTCCAGGGTTCTCTGTTATGATAAAGTTCATTTCCCACAATTTGGAAACTGTGAGTCCCAGAGGACTTTGTAGCGACATCAGTAATAGCATGAACTCGAGTTCCTATTACCAAAGTACTACAGCAAGCTCTGTGTCTCAGATCCCTCAAACCTATGTATTTAATTCACAGTAACTTTTAACCTCCTTTCCCCTCCCCCACCATTTTCCTGACGTCACCTAGATCTGTGCATGGCTCTAACAGTTTGTGTGAGACCAGCTCAAGGTTAAAGCATCTGTGTGCTGACAGGACACCCAATGTGTCACACAGCAGCTTTGCTGGTTCTGATATGCAGCCTGCTGGTGAAAGCTACTGAGCATAGCTGGGCTTATCACAGCCCTAGCAAGGGGAGTGTGGCATTCCTGTGACAGGAAGCCAGCACCAAGCACTTCAGATGTTCCCTTTGTCACTCTTGTACAGGGATGGAAGTGGCATTGCTGTGTTCATCAGCTAAAATCAGCTCTGCACAAGCAGCAGCCATGCAGACCTCTTGCCGTTGTTTGGCTCAAGAGCTGCTGAATTTATCGTGTGCTGGTCAGTTTTGTTATGACACTGGAAGGGAAGAAGCAAAACAGGGCTGGAGTCATGTAGGCAGTGCATGGAATTTGTGGGAAGCTGGACAGCTCTTGTGCTGTGTGTCACCGTGACCCGCTCTCACTTGGTGAAGCCAAGGTTAACCTTGGAAGCGAAGGTCCTGCCACATGTAACAGACAGCAACAGACCTGGGGAGAACCAGAAGCCTTGAAAGATGACAATTGTCTCAGTTTCCTATTTAAATCGGAAAGGGATCTGAAGGCAATTAAAATCACAACACAGTCTGTGCCCTGGGGGTGATACAGAGTCTGAATGCCAAACAAAAAGTGTAACCAGCATGTTGAGGTATGATGCATTTCACTCCTTTTTTTTTTTTTTGGTTGTTTATTTTTCTTCTAGCTTTAGGAATCATGGAGTCAGTTTTACACCTTCATTTCAACTCACTCAGTGCTGAATTTACACTTTCTGAAGCTGCAGAGGGCAATGGCTATTGCTGCTTGGGGCACACAAGTAGTTCAAGGGGTTGGAGCACCTCTGCTCCAAGGACAGGCTGAGGGAGCTGGGGGTGTTCAGAAATAGTGTGGCCAGCAGGAGCAGGGAAGTCATTCTGCCCCTGTACTCAGCACTGGTTAGGCCACGCATTGAGTACTGTGTTCAGTTCTGGGCCCCTCAATTTAAGAAGGACATTGAGACTCTTGAATGTGTCCAGAGAAGGGCAACAATGCTGGGGAGAGGCCTGGAGCACGAGCCCTGTGAGGAGAGGCTGAGGGAGCTGGGATTGTTTAGCCTGGAGAAGAGGAGGCTCAGGGGAGACCTTCTTCCTGTCTCCAACTACCTGAAGGGAGGTTGTAGCCAGGAGGGGGTTGGTCTCTTCTCCCAGGAAATCGGCACCAGAACAAGAGGACACAGTCTCAAACTGTGCCAGGAGGTTTATGCTCAAGGTGGGGAGAAAGTTCTTCACAGAGAGAGCTGTTAGCTGTTGGAATGTGCTCCCCCGGGAGGTGGTGGAGTCCCCGTCCCTGGAGGTATTCAAGAGGGGATTGGATGTGGCACTTAGTGCCATGGTTTAGTAGTCATGAGGTCTTGGGTGACAGGTTGGACTTGATGATCTTTGAGGTCTCTTCCAACCTTATTGATTCTATGGTTCTGTGTTAGCCTGGAGAAGGTGAGACTCTGGAGAGAGCTAAAAGAAGCCTTCCAGTACCTGGAGGGGGCTACAGGAAGGATGGGGAGAGATTGTGTAAAAAGCCTGCGGGGACAGGACAAGGGGCAATGGCTTCAAACTAGAGAAGAGCAGCTTTAGACTAGAACAAGATCTGCACCTTGAGGGTAGTAAAACACTGGAACAGCTTGCCCAGAGAGGTGGTTGAGGCCCCATCCCTGTAGATATTCGAGGTGAGATTCAACAAGGCCCTGGGGCAACCTGTTGCAGTAGGGGATGTCCCTGCTGACTGCAGTGAGGTTGGACTGGGTGACCTTTGGAGGTCCCTTCCAGCTCAGCCCATTCTATGATTCCATTCTATTCTCTGCAGTGGCAGTTACCAAGTGTGCTGTGGAGCTGGTGTAGGGCGGTGGGAAAGTGCAGGGCTGTCACAGTGATTTCACAAACATATTTGAACAAAATCCTCCAATTTGAATTTTGCATCTTAATGATGAGAGAAAATTATCCCACAAGATAAATAATAGTTTGGGTGGGTTTTTTTTTTTTTTAGGGTGGTTCCTGCTTTTCCTGGGTTCATAAATAGCACAAAGGCAACCTAGCTGAGAAGCAGAAGCATGCATGCTTGAGCGCTTCAAGCTGAAAGCAACACCTCTCACTGCTTGCAAGGGATTGAATTTTTCAGCTGTACTGTTGTGCTGCTCCTGATATCCCTGCTAGAACCCAGACACTTCAGTTTAATAAGCTTTTCATTTTAATCATTCTTGCCTTTTTTTTTTTAATCTGATGAACTGAATTTTTTTATTGGGCTCTTTCTAGATGTAGTCAGTAGTTTTTAAGGATAAAAATGGGGGGAAAAGCTCTCTTTGTTATAGCCCCTTCATTCTCTTGAGAAAACCTATGCTTCACAGAAAGAGGCCATAGATTCACATGGAAGAGAAGAGAAAAACAGGATTAATCAATATCTAAATTTGACTTGACTCTGTTCAGCCTCTCAGCAGAGAGGAGCTGCTCTGAGGAGGTGAATGTCTCCTCCTGGGAAAAGGACTTGGCTGCCTCTCATGCAGGGGCTGGCTCCTCTCTAGTCACAGGAGAGGTCCTGGTGCCAGCTGAAGAGGTCAGTGCTCATTTGCCCTCTGGCTTGAAATGGAAAAAAAAGAAATGTAGCCAAAGAAGGGGGGGGGAAGGCAACAGAAAGGAAGCAGTGTAAGGCCAAAGGCAAAAATGTGGGTGGTTATGGGTGTGCTGGAGAGGAAATAGCCAGAAAAGAAAAGAAATCTGACACACAGAGCAATGGGCTAAGCATCCTGGAGCTGCATCAGTGCTCCTGGCAACCAGGATGTTGACAAGCTAGCCTCATACAGGGAAAGATGAGAAGGGGCAGAGAGCAGGGAAAGGGAGGGAGCAAAAGGGCAATGGAAATATGTTTGGTGGGGTTTTTTTTAATGATTATCCAGCTATTGTATCACAATGTGAAGAGCAATGCCAGAGAGGGAATAGAATATTGGTTCTGGATGTCTCAGGACCATATGGCATCCTCAGGCTCCTCTAGCCCTGGCAAGAGCCCTGAAGTTGAAAGCAAGTTGCAAAAAAAGTTGGGGGTTTTGAAGAAGAAACAAAAAGGGAGAGGAAAAAGAGGAGCCTAAATGTGTGGTTAATATTCAACAAATCTCAAGCAACTGTTGAGGCAGTCAGGCTGTGGCATGCTGCTGTTGGAAAGCTGTTTTTAAGACCTCTGGTGCTTTACTGTGAGACTGGAGGAAAATCAGGTTGCTCTGAGAGAGCAAACTGGATTAAAAAGAAATTGGAACAAAGGGATAACAACAAGTGGAATGAGATGGGCAGATGAGTATTTGGGTGCTTGGAAGGCTTGCCCAAATACCAGTGTTCCTGATACTTTCTGCCCATGCCCACCCCTAATGTCCTCTGGGTGGGTAAGTTCTAGCATCAGCTCTGTGAACAAACTAGCCTGGACATCTGTAGGCTGGATGTTTTCTGCATAGAGTCGTAGAATAGTCTGGGCTGGAAGGGACCTCCAAAGCTCATCCAGTCTGACTTCCTCACAGTCAGCAGGGACACCCCCAACTAGATCAGGTTGCCCAGGGCCTCATCAAGCCTTGCCTTGAATATCTCCAGGCATGAGGCCTCCACCACCTCCCTGGGAAACCTCTTCCAGTGTTCCACTACTGTCACAGTGCAGAACTTGTTCCTAACATCCAATCTATATCTACTGTTGTCCAGTTTGAAGCCATTGCTCCTCATCCTTTGCAGGCCTTTGCAAACAGATTCTCCCCATCCTTCTTGTAGCCCCCTTCAGGCACTGGAAGGCTATTAGGTCTCCCCAGAGCCTCCTCTTCTCCAGGCTGAACACCCCCAGCTCCCTCAACCCATCCTTGTAGCTGAGCTGCTCTAACCCCTTGATCATTCTCATGGCCCTCCCCTGGACCTGCTCCATCAGGATGAGCTGGACTGCATGTTAGCAATGCCTGTTCTTTCTCTTGACTCCAAAAGGAATCAAGGTCACCATGTTGAACTATATGAACTTCTTACATGGTAGCTATCTTGAGGTACACATATGGCTCAGGCCCCATTCATAGCACATTGGATGGCACTGAGCCTTTCTGGCACCTGACCACTACCCATATGGTGCTGATAAAAAGGCTTGTGTGTAACCAGGGGTGGCTGGGGGCAAAAGGATGAATGTGGGGAGGTAACTTGCACACACTTTAGTCAGCCTTTGGTGACAGTTGATCATCTCTCTTCTCATGGCATAAAAGTAAAGGGTGAATAGCTTCCAGAGAGTATTCAGGGACCACTTTTCACTGAAAGTGGATCTCTAGAGTGACTTCAGGTTTGAGTGGAGTGTTTCTGAGGGGGTTTGTTCTAGTTTTGCTTGTTTTGTCCTTCCCTCTCCCCTTTCCTGAGTGAGGAAGAGATAATAATTCCTACTCCTTTTAAAATTATGTGGCAGGAATGAGCAACTGGGAAGTCATTGTGCCCCTGTGCTCAGCACTGCTTAGGCCATACCTTGAGCACTGTGTCCAGTTCTGGGCCCCTCACTGGACACTGAGACACTTGGAAAATGTCCAGACAAGGACAATGAGGCTGGGGAGAAGTTTGAAGCACAAGCCCTATGAGGAGAGGCTGAGGGAGCTGGGATTGTTTAGCCTGGAGAAAAGGAGGCTCAGGGAGACCTCCTTGCTCTCTACAACTCCCTGAAGGGAGGTTGTAGCCAGGAGGGGGTTGGTCTCTTCTCCCAGGCAAGCAGCACCAGAACAAAAGGACACAGTCTCAAGCTGTGCCAGGGGAAGTTTAGGCTGGAGGTGAGGAGAAAGTTCTTCCCTGAGAGAGTTGTTAGCCATTGGAATGTGCTATCCAGGGAGGTGGTGGAGTCCCCATCCCTGGAGGTGTTCCAGAGGGGATTGGACGTGGCACTTGGTGCCATGGTTTAGTCATGAGGTCTGTGGTGACAGGTTGGACTCGATGATCTTTGAGGTCTCTTCCAACCTTGGTGATTCTGTGAACTGAGAAGAAAGAAAAGGTTTGGGGTATGCCCTTCTAAAATGGAAGCACTGAATTTGAGGTTCCCCTCAGATTAATTTTCCAGTTGTCCTATTGTGGTATTTCTAATATATCTCTGCTGAAACCCAGGCATTTCAATTTAAGACTTTAATTATTAGTAGTAGTACTTTTTGGTTTAAAATTATCTGATAAACTGAAATTTTTATAGGTTTCTTCTAGATATAGTTTGTGCTTCAAAGATTTAATTTTAATAGCTATTGTCAGACCAAATTCCTTCATAGAAACACTGACTGGTTATTCCTGGTGTCTGTTTTTCCTGTCTGTAATCCCATCAGATCTGTCAGTGTGATCGTCCTGCGAACCAGGTCAGGGTAAAGAACCCATTTGGAAGTCAGATTTATGGGGGAGCAGGAGGGAGAAATGTTATGTGTTGTTATGGAGCCAGGTCAGCTCTTGAAGCTGGCTTGTAAAATAGCCACCCAAATAGCTGTGCAGGGTGATTGGTAGCTTTGGGAAACAGCTGGGAGAAGGAGAAAGTGGGATAGACAGGGCAGGAGCCTCTTTGGCTGCTGGTGCTGGCCGGAGAATGTCTCATGAAACTCAGCGTAAGCTCAATTGCATCTCTTATAAGCCACTCTTGCCTCTGAAAGTCTGTGGCTCCATCTGGTTCCCAGGTGTCCTTCCTGCCCCCAGACTGTCCCTGGCATCCTATCAACAATAGATGTTTGTACAGCCACATGTCAAGCAGATGTGGCCTGCTTGAAAAGTGTCCTTCCTGTAAAAATGGAATTAACTGAGTTGGAGGTAACGGAGGGAAATAGGAACTCGGCTGTGCCGGAGCTCACACAGACATCTGTGCTGGAGACAGCAGTCTCAAGCTGCAGCAGGGGAAGTTTAGGCTCGAGGTGAGGAGAAAGTTCTTCACAGAGGAGTGATTCGACATTGGAATGTGCTGCCTGGGGAGGTGGTTGAGTCGCCATCCCTGGAGGCGTTCAAGAGGGGACTGGATGTGGCACTTGGTGCCATGGTCCAGTTGTGAGGTTTGTGGTTACGGGTTGGACTCGATGATCTTCGAGGTCTCTTCCAACCTTAGTAATACTGTGATACTGTGAAAAGTTAAGCTCAGCTCTACCACAGGTTTAGTAAGCAAGCTCAGCTCTACCACAGGTTTGTAAGCTGTTCTTGTAAGCAGTGGCACAGCAAACTCTCCTTACTGTATTCCTGCTCACCACCTTCCCAAGGCTTTACTCCCTGTGCACATTTACCAATAGGAGTGTGAGTTCAGGAGTGATGGAGCACGTGGCCAGTACTCCTCATCCCAGCAGCTGCTGTCTTCTGTTTATCCAACCTTGTGCTGACAAAGAAAACTTTCCAGGGGAAAAATGCCTCTTTAAAACAACCTCAAAACCTTGCTTTGAACGCACTGAAGCTTACTTTGAACTTAGGAGACAAGAGAACTCAAATCCTCAAGTCTTACTGAAACATGTGAAGTATTTGCCTCAATCAAACGTGAGCTAAACCTCTTTGCTTCACAAGGACACTCCCTTGCTCAAATCTAGGCTCTAAGTGCTCTTGCTGGCTTGTGTCTCTAGTGAATCATATCCCAGCTGCTGTCTCTTCTCTGTGAGTACATGCAACTCAGTAACATCCTCATTGCTTCAGCAGAATACTGAGGAAAGCCAAAAGAACTGGTTTTAAATCCTGTCTCTTAAAGAAGGCTTTAAAGTAGAATGTGACATTTATTACCTTTTCCTTCCTTTTTTTTTTTTTTTTTTTTTGGAGATAAAGTAGCATCATCTTTTATCTGACCTGGCCAGACATGAACATCAAAGCTCTACCAAGGCAAGGAATGTGAGGCTTAGATTATCCTTATGCCAAATTATTAATCACAGTCACTCCGTCAGATTGATGTGATGTCTGGTAACAAACTCGCTGCACTGCCTAGCATCCTACTGCTGTTCTCTGATAACCAGCCCCAGTTGCCATCTTTTGTCATGAACTGGAAGGAAAAAGTAAGAAGGAAGTTAGGTATCCTGGCCTGTATCAGGAACAGTGTGGCCAGCAGGAGCAGGGAGGTCATTCTGCCCCTGTACACTGCTCTGGTTAGGTCACACCTTGAGTCCTGTGTCCAGTTCTGGGCCCCTCAGTTTAGGAAAGATGTTGACTTGCTGGAAGGTGTCCAGAGAAGGGCAACAAAGCTGGGGAGAGGTCTGGAGCACAGCCCTATGAGGAGAGGCTGAGGGAGCTGGGGTTGTTTAGCCTGGAGAAGAGGAGGCTCAGGGCAGACCTTATTGCTCTCTACAGCTACCTGAAGGGAGGTTGTAGACAGGCAGAGGTTGGTCTCTTCTCCCAGGCAAGCAGCACCAGAACAAGAGGACACAGTCTCAAGCTGTGCCAGGGGAGGTTTAGGCTGGAGGTTAGGAAGAAATTCTACACAGAGAGTGTGATTTGCCATTGGAATGTGCTGCCCAGAGTGGTGGTGGAGTCACCATCATTGGAGGTGTTTAGGAGACTTGGTGGGGTGCTTGGTGCCATGGTTGAGTTGATTAAGTGGTATTGGATGATGGGTTGGACGCAATGATCTTGAAGGTCTCTTCCAATCTGGTTTATTCTCTTCTAGGTCTCTGTCAGCTTTGCATTGGTGTTTCTGGTTTGGAACACGCTTAGTGCTTTATACTTTCAGAGGAAACACTCTTACGTAGTTTAGAGGTAGGGCCAGCAGAGGCTCTTACTGCTCTCCTCAACTGTCTAACAGGAAGTTGTAGAGAAGGCAGAGCCAGGCTCTTGCTCATCACAGTGAAAGACCAAGAGAAGCAGAGAGACAGCTAAATATGGGCCAGTGTGTGCCTGGGTGTCCCAGAAGGCCAGCAGCATCCTGGCCTGGATCAGCAATAGTGTGACCAGCAGTAGGGCAGTGAGTGTTCCCCAGGACTCAGCTTTGTGAGGCCACATCTTGGGTTCAGTTTTGGGCCCCTTGCTACAAGAAAGATACTGAGGTGCTGGAGCAGGTCCTGAGAAGGGCACCAAAGCTGGTAAAGGGTCTGGAGAACAGGCCTGGTGAGGCGCAGCTGAGGGACCTGGGGGTGTTTAGTCTGGAGAAGAGGAGGCTGAGGGGAGACCTCATTGCTTTCTACAGCTCCCTGAAAGGAGGAGGTTGGAGCACTGTGGGGATTGGTTTGTTCTCCCTAGTAACAATAGGAAATGGCCTCAAGTTGCAACAGGCACTGTCACATCAAGAAAAAAAACTTTGTGCTCCGTTTCATTACAAATACAACAGTCCTTATCAGATGAGTCCCACAGCCACTGCTTCCAAAAGGGTTCATCTTCCTGCCCTCTAACTGTGCAGAGTTTGTGGTCTGAAAGTTACAAATCCATCTCTGACCATCCCAGTTTAACTGTTGTAGGTCAGGGAAGAAAATTCCAAGTCTGCTTCTTAATCCTAGTGGATAACAAATTCTGCATGGGTCAGCAATGTGCCCTTGTGGCCAAGAGGGACAGTGGGATCCTGGGGTGCATTAAGAGGAGTGAGTCCAGCAGAACCTGGGAGGTTTTCCTCCCCCTCTACTCTGGTGAGACCTCACCCAGAATATTGCATCCAGTTCTGTGCTCCCCAGTTCAAGAGGGATAGGGATCTGCTGGAGAGAGTCCAAGGGAGGGCTAAGAGGATGCTGAAGGGACTGGAGCACTGTCCTGTGAGGAGAGGATGAGAGCCCTGGGGCTGGTTAGTCTGGAGAAGACTGAGAGGGGATTTAATAAGTGTTTATAAATATCTGAGAGCTGAGTGTCAAGAGGGAAGGGACAGGCTCTGCTCAGTTGCACCCTGGGATAGGACAAGGGGCAATGAATATAAACTACAGCACAGGAGGTTCCACCTCAACATGAGGAGCAACTTTTTCCCTATGAGGGCCCCAGAGCACTTGAACATTCTGCCCAGAGAGGTTGTGGAGTCTCCTTCTCTGGAGACTTTCAGTCCTGTCTGGATGTGTTCCTGTGCCACCTGCACTGGATTCTGTGGTCCTGTTCTGGCAGGGGGTGTAGACTTGATGATCTCTGGAGATCCCTTTCAACCCCTAACATCCTGTGTTCCTGTGATCTACATGGTGTGAATAACACTGAGCAGGGGGAAGCAAGGATGGCTGAAGAAAACCAGTTAAATCCTGAATGTCCTGAGCCTGATTAATTTGAAAGTTGTTTTCATCACCCTGCAGATTGGTCTGTTCTCTTCTGGCATGAGGAGGGAGAACAGCTCAGATTCAGAAGATAAGTTGTTGGATGCTCGGTGTGAGGACTGTGGGTTTGAGTCTGAACACAAACAAGTTTTTTTTTTGGTGTTACTTAATGCTCTAAGGCCAGTGTGACTGCTCTAAATGGGAACCATGTGTACAGGGTTAAGGAGGCAGCTCCTAGTCTGACAGACTGATTTCTGGGTATGTGATGTTGGCTGATGTCAACCCAAGTTGCACATTTGAGGTGAGGATTGCTGGGTTTCTTCCTCTCCCTGGGCCTGAGGAAGCACCTTGTGGCGGTGTTTGCCGAACAAAATGTCGTGTTCAGCAAACAAAAGATGGCTTCCCCTTCCCGTTCCACCTACATGCCAGTATGTGGAAAAATCTTGGTGTGCTCTTTGCCTTATGCTAGCAATAGGATTCTGTGAGGTTCTGCATCAAGAAAATCAGGGCTGTCCATTTTGGCTCAGTGCTTAGAAGATAAATACCTGAAGCTGCACACCAACGCTTCCCTGGGTGGTTACCTTGATTACCAGACACAAGCTTGATGAACTTAGCACAAACCAGAGCTGCTAACCAGTACAAGGAGATCTGAAACTTACCTAAAACTTGATTCCCACACATTCCCACGTGTTTATAACTTCAAAAATCCTCCAAAGAAGAACCAAAATGAGAAAGTCAGTTGGTGACTCACAGACTTTAGCACTGTGACACCCCCTCACCCCCCCAAGGGGGGGGATCAGCAGAACAGTCCTTCATGGCAGGGATGAAGTATGAGGAGTGTGGTTATTCCTCCTTGTATTTTAAGGACATTAACCAGAATACAACTGGCTCCTAGCTGAAGTATAATCTTGAAGTATTTATTTTCCCTGGCTCTCAACTCGTTTTGACTGCCAACCAGGGAAGGCCGATTGATTTCCCGGCGAAGTTTATAGCCGGCTGCTCGAAAGGAAAACAGTTTTTGAAGCCTTAACAATACTAATGGGGATTCTCTCCTCAGCTCTGAGAGAAGGAAATGTCAACAGCAGCAAAAAGCCTTAGCATGGAACCGCAGTTTTCCCAGTCAGAATTTCTAGGAACGTGGCCTTAACTCCTAAGGTAACCAATGTCATTGATGAAGGGACAGGGAGGCTGCTCAGGAAGGCTGCTGATGATACCAAACTGGGAGGCTTGGCTGAGACACCTGAAGGCTGTGCAGCCATTCAGAGAGACTTGGACAGACTGAGAGCTGGGCAGAGAGGAGCCTCGTGAGGTTCAACAAGAAGCGCAGAGTCCTGCACCTGGGAAGGAATAATAAACAGCACCAGTAAAGTTTAGGAGGTGATCTGCTGGAGAGCAGCCCTGTGGAGAAGGACCTGGGAATTCTTGTAGAGAACAAGCTCAGCATGGAACAGCAATGTGCCCTTGTGGCCAAGAGGGCCAATGGGATCCTGGGGTGCATTAAGAGGAGTGTGTCCAGCAGATCCAGGAAGGTTCTCCTCCCCCTCTACTCTGCCCTGTTGAGACCTCACCTGGAACATTGCATCCAGTTCTGGACTCTCCAGTTTAAGAGAGACAGGGATCTGCTGGAGGGAGTCCAAGGAAGGGCTATGAGGATGATGAAGGGAGCAGAGCCTGGTGAGGAGAGGCTGAGAGACCTGGAGCTGTCTAGTCTGGAGAAGAGAAGACTGAGAGGGGATTTAATAAATATCTGAAAGCTGGGTGTCAAAAGGGAAGGGACAGGCTCTGCTCAGTTGCACCCTGGGGTAGGACAAGGGGCTATGGATATAAACTACAGTAAAGGAGGTTGCACCTCCACGTGAGGGGAAATGTCTTCATTGTGGACTCCCCAAATTGCAGGGCTCAGTAGTGTGGGTTTAGCACGTTTTGAACTTGGAAGCTTCTAACAGCCATCTTTAAACAGCCACATGTGTGTAGTAGTGTGAGGGGAACCATTCTCAGAAAAAAACAGTCAAGTTACAGTAAGAATCACAGAATTGTCAGGGTTGGAAGGGACCTCAAGGATCATCTAGTTTCAAACCCCTGTCATGGGCAGGGACACCTCATACTAGAGCAGGTTGCTCACAGCCACATCCAGCCTGACCTTCAAAACCTCCAGGGATGAGGCTTCCACCACCTCCCTGGGCAACCTGTGCCAGTTTCTCACCACCCTCGTGGGGAAGAACTTCTTCCTAACATCCAATCTGAATCTACCCATTTCTAATTTTCACTCTATTTCCAACAGTCCTGTCACTCCCTGACACCCAAAAAAGAACAGAATAGAATTAACCAGGTTGCTAGAGACTTTTGAGATCAAGTCCAACCTATCACCCAACATCATCTAATCAACTAAACCATGGCACCAAGTACCCCATCAAGTCTCTTCCTAAACACCTCCACTGATGGCGACTCCACCTCCCTGGGCAGTACATTCCAATGGCCAATCACTCTTTCTATGAAGAACTTTCTCCTCACCTCCAGCCTAAACCTCCCCTGGCGCAGCTTGAGACTGTGTCCTCTTGTTCTGGTGCTGGTTGCCTGGGAGAAGAGACCAACCCCACCTGGCTACAACCTCCCTTCAGGTAGTTGTAGAGAGCAAGAAGGTCTCCCTGAGCCTCCTCTTCTCCAGGCTAAGCAACCCCAGCTCCCTCAGCCTCTCCTCACAGGGCTGTGCTCCAAACTCCTCCCCAGCTTTGTTGCCCTTCTCTGGACACCTTCCAGCAAGTCAACATCTTTCCTAAACTGAGGAGCCCAGAACTGGACACAGGACTCAGGCTGTGGCCTAACTAGTGCTGTGTACAGGGGCAGAATGACCTCCCTGCTCCTGCTGGCCACACTGTCCCTGAGAAGTCCCTTCCCAGCTTTCTTGTAGCCTCCTTCAGATACTGGAAGGCCACAATAAGGTCTCCTTAGAACCTTCTCTTCTCCAGACTGAACAACCCCAGCTCTATCAGCCTGTTACTGTCTTTGAAATCATGAACTGATTAGCAGCATTCCCAATATCCTTCTGGAAAATACAAACATTTCTGGTTAAAGAGAGAGATTATTTACCCCCAAAGTAAATCACAGAGGCTTGGAAGACCTTCTGGATCCCCCCTCCTCTAAAGCTTGTTTCTTTTCCTTAGTGAAAATATTGTCAGAGGGCAGATTAGCTGTTAGAGATACATTAGTGCTCAGAGAGCTATAAGAACACTCCTTACTTTCAGCAGTGTTTGCTGTACTCACTAGTTGTTTACATTGTGATAAGGTCTAGAGACAACGTGTATTAGACACGAGGAATTATGTCCCCACCCCTAGGTTTAGGAAGCATTGAGAAATAGCAGATGTCCATGACAAATACACGTATCAGAATGCAGAATCATGTCAGCAGAAGAAAAATCCTCTGATGTACAGCATCTTACTAGGTCAGCCTGCAACATTCTCAACTCCTCCCTCACTGTGGAATGAGCTCCAGTTAATTGTGTCCCTAACGGTAGCTGCAAGCTGGAGTTTCAGGGAGAACATAAGCAACTTTGGAGCTCTGGCTCCAGTAGAAGTGCTGTGAGACCACACCTTGAGTACTGTGTCTAGTTCTGGGCTCCTCAATTTAAGAAAGACATTGAGAGACTTGAATGTGTCTAGAGAAGGGCAATGAGGCTAAGGAGGGGTCTGGAGCACAGCCCTGTGAGGAGAGGCTGAGGGAGCTGGGGTTGCTTAGCCTGGAGAAGAGGAGGCTCAGGGGAGACCTTGCTGTCTACAACTACCTGAAGGGAGGTTGTAGCTAGGAAGGGGTTGGTCTCTTCTCTCAAGCAACCAGCACCAGAACAAGAGGACACAGTCTCAAGCTGCACCAGGGGAAGTTTAGGCTGGAAGTGAGGAGAAAGTTGTTTACTGAGAGAATCGTTAGTCATTGGGATGTGCTGCCCAGGGTGGTGGTGGAGTCCCCATCCCTAGAGGTGTTCCAGAGGGGATTGGATTGGACTTGGCACTTAGTGCCATGGTTTAGTCGTGAGGTCTGTGGTGACAGGTTGGATTTGATGAGCTTTGAGGTCTCTTCCAACCTTGGTGATTCTGTGAGACAAGACATGAATGTGCTTCTTGGGCAAATGTGGAATTTTGTGAGCAGTGGTAATAAGCCTTTGTCAGTTGTCATGCCACAGCCTCACACCTTTGTCTTAGAAGACATTTACCTTGTGTTATCTTGGCCTGGGCTGCCTGGAGGACTGGATGGTTGCACAGGATAAGCCAAACTGGCTTTTAGAAAACGTACTTTCAACATTTTATACCCACCCTGACAAGAGGTCCCCTGATGAAGGGACTGGAGTACTGCCCTATGAGGAGAGGCTGGGAGCCCTGGGACTGGTTAGTCTGGAGACGACTGAGAGGGCATTTAATAAATGTTTAGAAATATCTGAGGGCTGGGGGTCAAGAGGGAGGGGACAGGCTCTGCTCAGTTGCACCCTGGCATAGGACAAGGGGCAATGGATATAAACTCCAGCACAGGAGGTTCCACCTCAACATGAAGAGGAACCTTTTCACTGTGAGGGTCACAGAGCACTGGAACAGGCTGCCCAGAGAGGTTGTGGAGCCTCCTTCACTGGAGACTTTCCAGCCCTGTCTGGATGTGTTCCTGTGCCACCTACACTAGATTATATGTTCCTGCTCTGGGAGGGTGGTTGGATTTGATGATCTCTGGAGGTCCCTTCCAACCCCTAACATCCTGTGAGCCTATTGATTTGCCTACTTCCTGTGTGTCAGCACTGCTGTATCTATGAATCCAGCACTACCTATTGTAACCATGACCCTTGTTACCAAGAGCACTTAGCTTTTATCCACTGCACACAAGCTGTCTGCTGTGGGGGCCAAACATTTCTGTTTCATCACTGGGGTCATACCTGTGTAGTTTGGAACAGTATTGATCTGCTCCTGGCAAATTCCCATAATGAGAATAAAGTAACTTTTGTTCTCCTTGTTTATACCTGCACACTGATTGATACCCCAGCCGGTGAGGATGTTCAGAGCAAGCAAAGGTTGAGCTTGGTCCTAAGTGTGCAGCACAAACTATTTGTGTAAATTGCTTGTGTGTGTAACAAATTTATTAGCTTACCCAGTGGTACTAACTGGCTACAGTGTAGTTAGGTTCTCGTGTCTAGGGGCTGTTAAGCGATTAAGAGGGTTTCACTGGCACAAACGGCTCTCTGCATTTGCGTCACAAAACCTCAAACCACTTCGAGACAGCTCAAGCCTCTCTCACAAATGGCTTATTGCCTTTCCTCCACCTCTCCCATACGCTCTTAAATGAGGCTTTTGTAATGCAATTGCTCTGCGTGTTTGCTTGCTCCTATTCTACTCCTCTAAGAGCAGGCTGTAAGACTGTCCAAAATCCACAAGCCGAAGGCCACAAGGGAAGCTTTTGCAGGACAGCCAGAATTGCTGACAGGTAAAAAGAAGTAGGAATTCTCCTCTTCTGAAAAGCCTCTCCAAGAAATGTG
This sequence comes from Picus viridis, assembly GCA_033816785.1. Lineage (NCBI taxonomy): Eukaryota > Metazoa > Chordata > Aves > Piciformes > Picidae > Picus > Picus viridis. The sequence continues at coordinate 15,665,511 of CM066581.1, read as the reverse complement.
GCTTATCTGATCAGACAAAACTACAGACTTCCTAATTTGGAGGGAGCACATCCAAGAGGATGTGATGAACAGCCAAGGCAGTCCTTGATTTTTTTTTTTTAATGCTGGACCAGCCTCTGGCAAAAAGCTGTTCAGCCTTTTTGTATGAATATAAAATTCCTATAACTGGAGAAGCAAACATACACTAGATTTGAATGTTCTTGGTTGCCCAGGCAGGTGGTGGAAGCCTCATCTCTGGAAGTTTTTAAGACTAGGCTGGATGTGGCTGTGAGCAACCCGATCTGGTGTGAGGTGTCCCTGCCCATGGCACGGGGGTTGGAACTAGATGATCCTTGAGGTCCCTTCCAACCTTGGCAATTCTGTGATCTTTAAGGTCCCTTCCAACTCAAGCTGTTCTAAGATGACATTTCAAGGTGCATGTGAGGGTATGGTGCTGATGGACGTGTTTGCATAAAACAGTAGCCTTGAAACGGGAGGCAGAACAGCTACTGTGTTGTTATACCTAATAGGAGGCAAGAACTTTCAGAAAGCTTACAGACTGAGAGCAAGTGTGAGTGGATAGAAAGAAATGTGATGTTAGAAATCATAGAATGGAATCAGCAAGGTTGGAAGAAACTTCAAATATCATCAAGTCCAACCTGTCACCCAACACCTCATGACTACTAGACCATGGCACCAAGTGCGATGTCCAATACCCTCTTGAACGCCTCCAGGGGCGGCAACTCTACCACCTCCCTGGGCAGCACATTCCAATGGCTAACAACTCTCTCAGTGAACAACTTTCTCCTCACCTCCAGCCTAAACTTCCCCTGGTGCAGCTTGAGACTGTCCTCTTGTTCTGGTGCTGATTGCCTGGGAAAAGAGACCAACCCCCTCCTGGCTACAATCTCCCTTCAGGTAGTGGTAGAGAGCAATAAGTCTCCCCTGAGCCTCCTCTTCTCCAGGCTAAAGAATCCCAAGTCACTCACCCGCTCCTCATAGGGCTTGTGCTCCAGACCCCTCCCCAGCCTCATTGCCTTTCACTGGACATGTTCAAGTGTCTCAATGTCCCTCTTAAATTGAGGAGCCCAGAACTGGACACAGGACTCAAGGTGTGGCCTAACCAGTGCTGAGAACAGGGCTCAATGACTTCCCTGCTCCTCCTGGCCACACTATTCTTGATGCAGGCCAGGATGCCATTGGCCTTCTTAGCCACCTGGGCACACTTCTGGCTCATGTTCAGCTGGCTGCTAATGAGTACCCCCAGGTCCCTCTCTGCCTGGCTGCTCTCAGCCACTCTGCCCCCAGCCTGTAGCACTGCATGGGGTTGTTGTGGCCAATGTGAGGCACCAGGCACTTGAACTTGTTGAATGCCATCCTGTTGGACCCTGCCCATCTGTCCAGCTGGTCAAGATCCCTCTGGAGAGCTCTCCTACCCTCTAACAGATCAAGTCCTGCTCCCAACTTGGTGTCATCTGCAAATTTACTGATGACTGACTCAACCCCCTCATCCAGATTGACAATGAAGATATTAAAGAGGATGGGGCCCAGCACTGATCCCTGGGGGGTTAATAATACCATACATGGGGGTGAACTGTGGAATGTCACCTTGCCCCATCAAAGTCCAAGACAGCTAGATCCCTAAACCTTTCACTCAGCAGAAATGTGTTTGCCTCTTAAAATCCACCACTTGGAGCTAACATTTTATGCTGACTGTTCCATGTGCAGCCCTGTAGCCTCCTGCTGACATCAATGAAAATGCTCCCTTTGAGCACACACACAACAAAAATGCCAAGGCATGTCCTCACTCACTGAGTATTTATAGGAAGATGCTATTGGAAAACTAAACAAAGAACCAGGGAAAGAAATGAAAACATTTCTATAGGAATTTTTAGCAGTGTGGCCTGAAATTTGGCAACAATTTGGAAAGCTCACCGTGTGGGACCTTAGAGGGGTTGCTCCCAGGGGGTAAAAGTGTTCATGTGGTGGCTGGGCTCTCAGAAAAGTCCAGAAAAGCAGCAAATGTTACTCTTTGCTGTGCACTGCTAGCAGGGAAAGTGAAGATGAGGAAGGCTGAGGAAGAGAGCATCACTAGCATGCAAAGCATGGCTGATTTGGGGATGTCACTGAATCAACCAGGTTGGGAGAGACCTCAAGTCCAACCAATCACCCAACCCTAACTACTCAACTAGACCTCACTGTTTGGCCTGGAGAGGAGGGGACTCAGGGGAGACCTTGTTGCTGTCTACAACTACATGAGGGGTGGTTGTGGCCAGAAGGGGGTTGGTCTCTTCTCCCAGGTGACCAGCACTAGAACAAGAGGGCACAGTCTCACGCTGGGCCAGGGGAAGTTTAAGCTGGAGGTTAGGAAGAAATTCTACACAGAGAGTGTGATTGGCCATTGGAATGTGCTGCCCAGGGAGGTGGTGGAGTCACCATCCCTGGAGGTATCTCAGTATCGCTAAGGTTGGAAGAGACCTCGAAGATCATCGAGTCCAACCTGTCACCACAGACCCCACGACTAGACCATGGCACCAAGTACCATGTCCAGTCCCCTCTTGAACACCTCCAGGGACGGTGACTCCACCACCTCCCCGGGCAGCCCATTCCAATGGCCAACAACTCTCTCAGTGAAGAACTTTCTCCTCACCTCGAGCCTAAACTTCCCCTGGCACAGCTTGAGACTGTGTCCCCTTGTTCTGGTGCTGGTTGTTAGAGAGAAGAGGCCAACCCCTTCTTGGCTACAACCTCCCTTCAGGTAGTTGTAGAGAGCAATGAGGTCTCCCCTGAGCCTCCTCTTCTCCAGGCTAAGCAACCCCAGCTCCCTCAGCCTCTCCTCATAGGGATTGTGCTCAAGCCCTCTCACCAGCCTTGTTGCCCTTGTCAGGATATGTTTGAGCAACTCAACATCTTTCTTGAATTGAGGAGCCCAGAACGGGACACAGTACTTAAGGTGTGGTCTAAGCAGTGCAATGTCAGCTAAGGCCAGAGTGGAGCAGCGCTCTCTCTGCAGCAGGGAGATTGCCTTCAAAGGCATTCCCCCAAAATTACCTGTGGGCCTGTACATGTGAGCACCACATTGCTCTTCCACTGAAATCCTGCCAGGAATGAGGGCCTTCATTTTACAATGCTTTTCCCAGCAGCAGAAGCTAGTAGGGCACACTCTCATCTTGGTTTGCACTGGAGGTGATGGGGAGTGCAATCTGTGTAATCACAAAACGGTGGGGGTTGAAAGTGACCTCTAGAGATCATCTGCTCCAACTTTCCTGCTGACACATGTTGGCCTAGATCAGATTGCACAGAAGGGTTTTGAAAGACTCCAGAGAAGGAGTCTCCACAACCCCTTTGGGCAGCCTGCTCCAGAGTTCCAGCACCACTACAGCAAAGAAGGTTTTCCTCATGTTCAAGTGAAACCTCCTGTGTTCTGTATCGTGCCCATTGTCCCTTGTTCTACCACTGGCCACCACTGAGAAGAGCCCAGCCCCATCTTCTTGACCTCCACCTTTTGGCTGTAGATGAGTATAGAGAAGATCTCCTCTCAGTCTGTACTTCCAGGCTCAACAGCCCCACGTCTCTCAGCCTTTCCTCTCCACAGCAATGCTCGAGTCCCCTGATCATCCTCTTAGCCCTCTGCTGGACACTCTTCGGTAGTTCCCTGCCTGCCTTGAACTGTGGAGCCCAGAAGTGGACACACAATAATGTCACTGCTTCTATTTATTCTCACATTGAAAACAGAAAAATGCTAATGCACCCATGTGCAGTTCTGCTCCAGGCTATAATTAGGATTGAAAGAGCAAAGGGAAGTGACCCCTTCAGAATGTGAAGAGGAGGAATTAAATGGGAAAAGCTTTACTGAAGTTACTTTTTGGCTTGTTCTTAGCTTTAAAGACAGAAATGCCAGGTTCCCTTTCTGAGTATGTTTTTTTGCAAGCAACATGCAGGTATTTTTGGGTTGGGTTTTTTTTTTCCACTTGTGAGGACATAATTTGCATCTTGAAATGTTCACCCTAAATTTCTCTGGTGATTTCCCAGCTGAACTTTGTAGTCTATAAAGGAACCTCCTGGATTAATGTTTGGCTAATTCAAGTTTTCCACATTTTGAGCAAACTGGGGATTGCTTAACCTGGAGAAGAGGAGGCTCAGAGGAGACCTTATTGCTCTCTACAACTACTTGAAGGGACGTTGTAGCCGGGGGAGGGCTGATCTCTTTTCCCAGGCAACCAGCACCAGAACAAGAGGACACAGTCTCAGGCTGTGCCAGGGTAGGTTTAGGCTGGAGGTTAGGAAGAAATTCTACACAGAGAGAGTGATTGCCCATTGGAATGTGCTGCCCAGGGTGGTGGTGGAGTCACCATTATTGGAGGTGTTTAGGAGGAGACTTGATGGGGTGCTTGGTGCCATGGTTTAGTTGATTAGGTGGTGTAGGATGGTAGGTTGAGCACAATGATTTTGAAGGTCTCTTCCTATCCTATCCTATCCTATCCTATCCTATCCTATCCTATCCTATCCTATCCTATCCTATCCCATCCTCCACCTCTCCTGACAAAAGCTCCTTAGCAGATGCACTCAGAAAGAGATCTGTTCTCAAGAGAGGTCCTAAACACGTGCCCAAACTACGTTCATGAGAGCATGGCAAAGTGCCATGGGGAATAAAAATGATCAAAACCACCTTGTGGTACATATCACAGTATCACAGTATAACCAAGGTTGGAAGAGACCCCAAGGATCATCAAGTCCAACCCGTCCCAACAGACCTCACAACTAGACCATGGCACCAAGTGCCATGTCCAGTCTCCTCTTGAACACCTCCAGGGACGGCGACTCCACCACCTCCCCGGGCAGCCCATTCCAATGACGAATGACTCGCTCAGTGAAGAACTTCCTCCTCACCTCAAGTCTAAACCTCCCCTGGCACAGCTTGAGACTGTGTCCCCTTGTTCTGGTACTGGTTGCCTGGGAGAAGAGACCAACCCCCTCCTGTCCACAACCACCCTTCAGGTAGTTGTAGAGGGCAATGAGGTCACCCCTGGTCCTTCTCTTCTCCAGGCTAAACAACCCCAGCTCCCTCAGTCTCTCCTCATAGGGCTTGTGCTCAAGGCCTCTCACCAGCCTTGTTGCCCTCCTCTGGACACGTTCAAGTGTCTCGATGTCCTTCTTAAACTGAGGGGCCCAGAACTGGACACAGTACTCAAGGTGTGGCCTAACCAATGCAGAGTACAGGGGCACAATGACCTCCCTGCTCCTGCTGGCCACACTATTCTTAATACAGGCCAGGATGCCATTGGCCCTCTTGGCCACCTGGGCACACTGCTGGCTCATGTTTAGGCGGGTGTCGATCAGCACCCCCAGATCCCTCTCTGTTTGGCAGCTCACCAGCCACTCTGACCCCAGCCTGTAGCTCTGCATGGGGTTGCTGTGGCCAAAGTGCAGCACCCGGCACTTGGACTTGTTGAATGTCATCCCATTGGACTCCGCCCATCTGTCCAGTCGGTTGAGGTCCCTCTGCAGAGCCTTTCTACCCTCTAACTGACTAACATCTATTCCCAACTTGGTGTCATCTGCAAACTTGCTGATGACTGACTCAATTCCCTCATCCATATCATCAATGAAGATGTTAAAGAGGATGGGGCCCAACACTGATCCCTGGGGGACACCACTGGTGACTGGCCGCCAGCTGGATGTGGCACCATTCACCACCACTCTCTGGGTTCGGCCCTCCAGCCAGTTCCTAACCCAGCGCAGAGTGTTACTGTCCAAACCATGAGCTGACAACTTAGCCAGCAGTTTGCTGTGGGGGACGGTGTCAAAGGCCTTGCTGAAGTCCAGGTAGACCACATCCACAGGCCTCCCCACGTCCACCAGACGGGTCACCTGATCATAGAAGGAGAAAATATATATTAGTCTGTTTTTGTGTTTTCCCTTTTCTTCTAATGGATCTGCTCACTTAAGGCTTGATTTGCAGAATTTCTGTGGCTCACCATCATAGAGTCAATAAGATTGGAAGAGACCTCAAAGATCATCCAATCCAACCTGTCACCCAAGACCTCATGACTACTAAACCATGGCTCCAAGTGCCATATCCAATCCCCTCTTGAATACCTCCAGTGATGGTGACTCCACCACCTCCCTGGGCAGCACATTCCAATGGCAAACAACTCTCTGTGAAGAACTTTCTTCTCGCTTCCAGCCTAAACTTTCCTTGGTGCAGCTTGAGACTGTGTCCTCTTGTTCTGGTGCTGGTTGCCTGGGAGAAGAGACCAACCCCCTCCTGGCCACAACCTCCCTTCAGGTAGTTGGAGAGAGCAATGAGGTCTCCCCTGAGCCTCCTCTTCTCCAGGCTGAGCAACCCCAGCTCCCTCAGCCTCTCCTCATAGTGCTTTGGTCTCAATGTGCAGTGAGAGGGTTTACTGGAGCCAATGCAGAGGAGGGCAGCAAAGCTGGGGAAGGGCCTGGACAATAAATCTGATGAAGAGCAACTGAAGAAGCTGGGGAGGGTTAGTTTGCAAAAGAGGTGGCTGAGGGGAAACCTCATGGCTCTCTACAGCTACCTGAAAGGAGATTGTGGAGCGGCTGCTGCTGTTCTCTTCTCACAGGTAATTAGTGATAGAACAAGAGGGAATGGCTTCAAGCTGCAACTGAGTAGGTTTAGACTGGACATTAGGGAATATTTTTTCAAGGAAAGAAAGGTCAGGCATTGGAATGAGCTGCCTAGGGAGGTGGTTGAGTCACCAACCCTGGATGTGATTAAAGGTGTTTTGGATGTGGTGCTTGGGGATGTGGTTTAGGAGTGAACTTTGTAGAGTAGGGTTCTGGGTTGGACTTGGTGATCCTGAGGGTCTTTTCCAACCTGAATGTTTCTGTAATTCTGTAATAGATCATTCAGAGCACTTTGGAAAGGAGACATCTGGGTTTAATCTGAAGAATCAGTGGTGCAATATGACCCAGGGCTTTCAAACATTAATTTTCAACAGGTTGTATTTTAGTTGTTGGTTTTTTTTCCTTCTTTCCTTAAGTGATGGGACTTTTCCTGCCACAAATCATGCACACATGAAAATGCATATGCACAGACATGGTTGTACTGAACATGAGCCAGCAGTGTGCCCAGCTGGCCTAGAAGGCAAATGTCATTCTGGCCTGCATCAGGAAGAGTGTGGCCAGCAGGAGCAGGGAAGTCACTGTGCACTGTGCTCAGCACTGGTTAGGCCACACCTTGAGTCCTGTGTCCAGTTCTGGGCTCCTCAGTTTAAGAAGGACATGGAGACTCTTGAACATGGCAACGAGGCTGGGGAGAGGTCTGGAGCACAAGGCTGGGGATAGGTCTCAAGCACAAGTCCTATGAGGAGAGGCTGAGGGAGCTGGGTGTGTTTAACAGCCTGGAGAAAGGGAGGGTCAGGGGAGACCTTATTGCTGTCTACAACTACCTGAAGGGAGGTTGTAGCCAGGAGGGGGCTGGTCTCTTCTCCCAGGCAAGCAGCACCAGAACAAGAGGACACAGCCTCAAGCTGCATCAGGGGAAGTTTAGGTTGGAGGTGGGGAGAAAGTTCTTCTCAGAAAGAGGAATTGGCCACTGGAATGAACTGCCCAGGGAGGTGGTGGACTCACTGTCCCTGGAGGTGTTCAAAAAAGAATTGGATGTGGCACTTGAAGTGATGGTTTATTTACACAGGAGGTGTTGGGTGATAGGTTGGACTTGATGATCTCTGAGGTCTTTTCCAACCTTATTGATTCTATGAGTGCATTAGTGCTCTTGGAAACAGCATTTCACTCATGTCAAACCTGTGAGTCTTACCCTTTGGCATGAGCAGGTCAATTCCTGCACTCCAGTTCTCAGAGAGCATAAAGCTGGGCTTGGCTATTTCCTTAATATATTGATTTATTTTTTCTTTAATAAGCAACAAGACAATTGATACTGTGTGCTGTGAAGTCTTTTTTTCAGTGTGTCAAATATCCTTATTTCTCTTAAGCTGAGGATTGAGAGGTTGACCATGAGTCAGCAATGTGTTCTTGTGGCTAAGAAGGCCAATGCCATTCTGGGGTGGATTAGAAAGGCTGCGGTTAGTAGATCCAGAGAGGTTCTCCTCCCCTTCTACTCTGCCCTGGGGAAGCCCTATCTGGAATATTGTGTCCAGTTCTGGGCCTCTCAGTTCAAGAATGACCTCAGGAAACTGCTTGAGAAAGTCCAGTGCAGCACCACAAAAATTATTAAAGGAGTGGAACATCTTCCTTATGAGGAGAGGCTGAGGGGCTGAGGGCTGTAGCTTGGAGAGGAGGAGCCTGAGGGGTGCCCTCATTCATGTTGATAAAGATGTGCAGGGTGGGTGCCCGGAGGCTGGAGCCAGGCTCTGCTGGATGATGCCCAATGCCAGCACAAGGGGCAGTGGTGGAAGCTGAGGCATAGGAAGTTCCATGGAAACAGGAGGAAGAATTTTTTCCCTGTGAGGTGACAGAACACTGGAACAGGCTGCCCAGGGGGGTTGTGGAGTCTCAGAATCACAGAATCACCAAGGTTGGAAGAGACCTCAAAGATCATTAAGTCCAACCTGTCTTTCTCGCTGGACATATTCAAGACCCACCTGGATGTGTCCCTGTGTGGTCTGCTCTAGGTGACCCTGCTCTGACAGGGGGGTTGGACTAGATGAGCTTTCCAGGTCCCTTCCAGCCCCTAACATTCTGTGACTTTGGTTAACATTGGTGTCAGATTTCCAGCAATACCACCATTACTGTGTAACAGCTGAAATGGTTCCATCCATCTCATCAAGAAGTTACTTTAGTTCTTGAGAAGAGGATACTAAGTACAGACAAAATGGGGGTAGGGAGAATCAAATCTGTGTGAATTGTTTAACCTTCCACCACAGTTCAACAGAGTTGGTGTTTTAATTTATTTAAGCTTTGGGCAAACTGCCTAGATTTTGTAAGGCTCCTCATGCTTTGTAAGCCCCCAAAGATCACAGTTTCTGGCTCAAGACTGAATTCAAACTGAGCCAAAGCTGAAGAAAACTTTTCAACCATGTTGAGTAAACACAGAATCATAGAATAGTCTGGGCCAGAAGGGACCTCCAAAGCTCATCCAGTCCAACCTCCCTGTAGTCAGCAGGGCCATCCCCAACTAGATCAGGCTGCCCAGAGCCCTGTCCAGCCTCACCTTGAATATCTCCAGGGATGGGACCTCAACCACCTCCCTGGGCAATCTGTCCCAGCATTCCACCACCCTCATAGTTGAAGTGGGCAGTGACTAGCTGGAAAGCAGCCCTGAGGAGAGAGACTTGGGGGTGCTGGTGGACGAGAAGCTCAACAGGAGCTCTCAGTGTGCACTTGCAGCCCGGAAAGCCAATCAGAGCCTGGGCTGCATCAAGAGAAGTGTGGCCAAGGGAGGTGATTCTCCCCCTCTACTCAACTCTGGTGAGACCCTGAGACCCCACCTGGAGTACTGCCTCCAGTTCTGGAGCCCCTATTACAGGAGGGATCTGGAGGGGCTGGAAGGTGTCCAGAGAAGGGCCACGAGGATGAGCAGAGGGCTGGAGCACCTCTCCTATGAGGACCGACTGAAAGAGTTGGGGCTGCTCAGTCTGGAGAAGAGAAGGCTCTGAGGTGACCTAATGGTGGTCTTCCAGTATCTGAAGGGGCCTACAAGAAGGCTGGGGAAGGACTTCTCAGGATCTCAGGTAGGGATAGGACTAGGGGGAATGGAATGAGATGGGGAGACTCAGACTGGATGTGTGGCAGAAGTTCTTCACCTTGAGAGTGGTGAAGCCCTGGAATGGGATGTCCAGGGAGGTGGTTGAGGCCCCATCCCTGGAGGTGTTTAAGACCAGTCTGGGTGAGGCTCTGGCCAGCCTGATCTAGTGGCAGGGGGTTTGGAATTAGATGATCCTTGTGGTCCCTTCCAACCCTGACTGATTCTATGATTCTAAGAAACAGCTTTCAGACATGATGCTCTTCAATACTGGGTGTGAGCTGGCTGCCACATCTTGGACAAAACTGAATACTAGTTGTAAATACATGGTTGGATTTCAAATGCTTCAGAAATCATGGCAGTGGTTTGTGGTAGGTGGAGTATGGTGTTTGGTATTGCTGTTGAGAATAGAATACTGGCGAGTGGCCAGGCAGAGAGGGACCCTGGGGGACTGGTTGATAGTAGGCTGAACATGAGCCAGCAGTGTGCCCAGGTGGCCAAGAAGGCCAATGGCATCCTGGCCTGGATCGGGAACAGTGTGGCCAGCAGGAGCAAGGAGGTCATTGTGCCCCTGTACACTGCACTGGTTAGGCCACACCTTGAATCCTGTGTCCAGTTCTGGGCTCCTCAGTTTAGGACAGATGTTGAGTTGCTGGAAGGTGTCCAGAGAAGGGCAACAAAGCTGGGGTTTGGAGCACAAGCCCTATGAGGAGAGGCTGAGGGAGCTGGGGTTGCTTAGCCTGGAGAAAAGGAGGCTCAATGGAGACCTTATTGCTGTCTACAACTGCCTAAAGGGAGGTTGTGGACAGGTTGGTGCTGGTCTGTTCTCCCAGGCAAGCAGCACCAGAACATGGGGACACAGTCTCAAGCTGCTCCAGGGGAGGTTTAGGCTGGATGTTAGGAAGAAATTCTTCGTAGAGAGATTGGCCAGTGGAATGTGCTGCCCAGAGTGGTGGTGGAGTCACTATCACTGGAAGTGTTTAGGAAGAGACTGGATGGGGTGCTTGGTGCCATGGTTGAGTTGATTAGATGGTCTTGGATGACGGGTTGGATACAATGATCTTGAAGTTCTCTTCCAACCTGGTCTGGTCTATTCTATTCTATTCTATTCTATTCTATTCTATTCTATTCTATTCTATTCTATTCTATTCTATTCCTGAGAGGGGATCTGATCAATGTCTATCAATATCTGAGGGGTGGGTGTCAAGTGGAGGAGACCAATCTCTCTTGAGCAGTGTGCATTAATAAGACAAGGAACACCAGCTACAAGCTTTGAACATAGAAGGTTTCACCTCAACGTGAGGAGAAACTTCTTTACAGTGAAGGTGACAGAGCCCTGGAGCAGGCTGCCCAGAGAGGTTGTGGAGTTTCCTTCTCTGGACACATTGAAAACCCACCTGGATGCATTCCTGTGTGGATTACCCTGGGGGATCCTGCTTTGGCAGGGGGTTTGGACTGGATGATCTCTGCAGGTCCCTTCCAACTTCTACTGTACCGTGAGACTGTGATGGGAAAATAGTGAAGTGCATGAAAACTGGTCATAAATTAAACCTGTTGTGAAAGATGTGCTGAGTCAGTCACTTTTACCTAACTGCAAGTGCTATGCAAAATACTTTTGGAATAAATCATGGCTTGTCTTAATTTCCTACTTCAGCAGGAAAACTGAAATGTAGAATGTGGAATCTCTTCTTAAGCAGTTTGGGTTAAAACTAGTGGTAGGTGTGCTCAGAGGATGCACACAGTTTGCAACAAGATCTCAGTGGTGATTTAATGTGTGTGTGTAGTTAAAGCTCAAGACAGGTAAGACAATCAGTTTGTGGCTGTTTTATAAGTGATGCACTCTGGAAGGTCCTTTAAACTCACTTTGTCCTCATTCCCATAACAACCTCTGACAGTTTTTGAGACGTTCTGCTCTTGGGCTCAAGCTTCTCATGTTTCTTTTGAACTCTGTTTGATATTTGGGATGGAGAAAACGGAGCCGAGGGAATGTAAATGGGTTAAGATGTTTATGTTCCTCCCACACACCCCTTCTTTTTAATGCATGTGTAGGAGGAATGAAGGAGAAGCTCTAATTTCCTTTATTTGCTACAGCTTTCATTTCCTTTCCCAGTGTGGAGCCAGACTCTGCCAGACATCAAATCAAACCTTTTAAAATACAGAGATCTGGAAAACATGCAGCTGAGAGGTTTAAAACCAGTGGCTTGAGAGCCAGCTGCTGGGAGTGGGCTTTCACTGGGGTACTCCCTGGAAGCGAAACCTCAAGCAGGATTTCCAAAACCTGGAGATGTCTGGGGGATAAACACACCAATGTAACCTGAAGGATTCTTGCAGCTTGAAAAAAGAGGTTGGGAAGTCAGAGGTCAGATTTCCTCCTTGTTTTGTGTGGAGGGAATCAAAGGCTCTTACATTTGTTAAGTTGGGGTTTGGGTTTGTGTTGGTTGGGGTTTTTCCCTACTGGTTCTACTGGACTCAGTCCCACAAGGTGATTTGTTTGTGTTGAGGTCTCTTCCAACCTTGGTGATTCTGTGATTCTGTTTGTTTTCCTTTTGGGTGTTTTTCTTTCTTTAGTTTCTTTTCCCCCTTCCAAGGATCCAGTCAGAGGCTCTCCTTCAAAGACAGCTCCTCCTTTTAGCAAACTATTTCCACTTGTGGGACATCCTCAAGCTTACTCTTAGCAGCAATCCTTGAGTCATAACTTGATCTTGAGTCTTTTGTTCTGCCCTCATGCTCCATTCAGAGAAGTGAGAAATATCCACAGAGAAGATTTCTTAGCCTTCCCTTGTTTGCATATCTTCTTCACCTGGCATTATCACTTTAGTCTTCATTATCAGTCCCCTAGCTCCAGGTTTTTCTTTCACACTGGTTAGGGTTTGCTTTTTCATATTGGTGCCATGGACAGTGGCACTGAGGCACCCTCAGCAGGTTTGCTGATGACACCAAGCTGTGTGATGCAGCAGACAGCTGGAGGGAAGGGATCCATCCAGAGGGACCTTGACAGGTTGAAGAGCTAAGCCCATGACAACCTCATGAGGTTCAACAAGACCAAGTGCAAGGTCCTGCAGCTGGGTCAGGGCAATCCCAAGCACCAATATAGGCTGGGCAGGGACTGGCTTGAGAGCAGCCCTGAAGAAAAGGACTTGGAGGTGCTGGGGGAGGAGAAGCTCAACAGGAGCCAGCAGTGAGGACTTGCAGCCCAGAGAGCCAAGCAGAGCCTGGGCTGCAGCAAGAGAAGTGTGGCCAGCAGGGCCAGGGAGGGGATTCTCCCCCTCTGCTCTGGTGAGACCCCACCTGGAGTACTGTGTCCATTTATGGAGCCTCTATTACAAGAGGGATCTGGGGGTGCTGGAAGGTGTCCAGAGAAGGGCCGTGAGGATGAGCAGAGGGCTGGAGCTGCTATGAGGACAGGCTGAGGGAGTTGTTCAGTTTGGAGAAGAGAAGGCTCCAAGGAGACCTAATTGTGGCCTTCCACTGTCTGAAGGAGGTTACAAGAATGTTGGGGAGGGACTTTTTAGGGTGTCAGGGAGTGATAGGACTGGGGGGATGGAGCAAAACTAGAAGTGCGGAGATTGAGATTGGATGTGAGGAAGAAGTTGCTGCCCATGAGGGTGGTGAGACACTGGCACAGGTTGCCCAGCCTCATGCCTGGAATTTTTTAATGCTAGGCTGGATGTAGCTGTGGGCACCCTGCTCTAGTGTGAGGTGTCCCTGCCTGTGGCAGGGTGGTTGGAACTAGATCACAGATGATGATCCTTGAGGAGGCTGGGGAGGGACTTCTCAGGCTATCGGGTAGTGATAGGACTAGGGGGAGTGGAATGAAGCTGGAGGTGGGGAGATTCAGGCTGGATGTGAGGAGGAAGTTTTTCCCCATGAGAGTGGTGAAGGCCTGGAATGGGTTATCCAGGGAAGTGGTTGGGGCCCCGTCCCTGGAGGTGTTTAAGCCCAGGCTGGATGAGGCTCTGGCCAGCCTGATCTAGTGTGGGGTGTCCCTGCCCATGGCAGGGGGTTGGAACTAGATGATCCTTGTGGTCCCTTCCAACCCTGACTGATACTATGATACTATGTTCTTGTGCCCCCTGTTCCTTTAGCACAGGTAGTTCTCTGTTGTTATAACTTAACAGAAATTCCATTCTGTCATCTAGGTTCCATTTTGTCAGGATGAACAAATTACTTGAACCTCCTTCATTATGCCCACCTTGGCAGTATGGATGAATTGGGATTATTAGATCAATGATCCACGACTGACTCGTGCAGAAGCAATCCATTGCTGCACATAACACCACTGCTCCTGAAAGAAATCCTCCAATGTATCTTGGGGTATTTCACACTGTGAAATCCATTCTGTTAATTGACAACATGGCTGGAAAGCAGCTTGATGCTAGGGGGAAAATATGCTTGAACACAGTAAATCTGTTCCACACACTTCACTTCCATGGAGCTATTTCTGAGAAATTATTGGAAAGGGATTAAACATCAGTTTGAAAAAAACACAAACAACAACAAAAACCTTCAGAAGAGACTTTGTTTTAGTAAATGGTAAATTGTTGCAGCTGCTGAGATGTTTCTCCTAACTGTGTGATGCTTTTAATTAGACTACCTGGGGCTGTTCGGTCTGGAGAAAAGAAGGCTCTGAGGTGACCTGATTGTGGCCTTCCAGTATCTGAAGGGGGCTACAAGAAGGCTGAGGAGGGACTTCTCAGGATATCAGGTAGTGATAGGACTAGGGGGAATGGAATGAAGCTGGAGGTGGGGAAATTCAGATTGGACATGAGGAAGAAGTTCTTCATTGTGAGAGTGGTGATGGGATGGCAATCAACAAGTCCAAGTGCCGGGTGCTGCACTTTGGCCACAACAACCCCATGCAGAGCTGCAGGCTGGGGTCAGAGTGGTTGGAGAGCTCCCAAACAGAGAGGGACCTGGGGGTGCTGATTGACAGCTACCTAAACATGAGCCAGCAGTGTGCCCAGATGGCCAAGAGGGCCAATGGCATCCTGGCCTGCATTAGGAATGGTGTGGCCAGCAGGAGCAGGGAGGTCATTGTGCCCCTGTACTCTGCATTGGTTGGGCCACACCTTGAGTACTGTGTCCAGTTCTGGGCTCCTCAATTTAAGCAGGACATCGAGACACTTGAACGTGTCCAGAGAAGGGCAGCAAGCCTGGTGAGAGGCCTTGAGCACAGCCCTATGAGGAGAGGCTGAGGGAGCTGGGATTCTTTAGCCTGGAGAAGAGGAGGCTCAGGGGTGACCTCATTGCTCTCTACAACTACCTGAAAGGTGGTTGTAGCCAGGAAGGGGTTGGCCTCTTCTCCCTGGCAGCCAGCACCAGAACAAGGGGACACAGTCTCAAGCTGTGCCAGGGGAAGTTTAGGCTGGATGTTAGGAAGGAGTTCTATACAGAGAGAGTGATTGCCCATTGGAATGGACTGCCTGGGGAGGTGTTCATCATTGGAGGTGTTCAAGAGGAGACTTGATGGGGTGCTTGGTGCCATGGTCTAGTTGTTTAGGTGGGTTGGATTGGTTGATAGGTGGACGCAATGATCTTCAAGGTCTCTTCCAACCTGGTTTATTGTTTATTAAGTCAAATGATCCTTGTGGTCCCTTCCAACCCTGACTGATACTATGATACCTGTTCTTTCTCCATAGATTCTCATGCTCATTGGAGGAAATAAACTTCATGTTCAGCAGGTTTTTTTTCACAGAATCACAAGAACATTCAGGTTGGAAAAGCCCCTCAGGATCACCAAGTCCAACCATTAACCCTACTCTACAAGGTTAAGCCCTAAACCATATCCCCAAGCACCACATCCAAAATACCTTCAAACACAGGTTCAGGTTGGACTCGATGATCTTCGAGGTCTCTTCCAACCTTAGCGATACTGTGACATCCAGAGTTGGTGACTCCAGCACCTCCCTGGGCAGCACATTCCACTGCCTGACCACTCTTGCTGGGAATAACTTTTCCCTAATGTCCAGTCTAAACCTACCCAGTTGTAGTTTCAGACTTCACTCATGTATTTCTTATTGGTAGAATAGAATAGAATAGAATAGAATAGAATAGAATAGAATAGAATAGAATAGAATAGAATAGAATAGAATAGAATAGACCAGACCAGACCAGACCTGACCGAAAGAGACCTTCAAGATCATCGTGTCCAACCCATCATCCAACACCATCTAATCAACTAAACCATGCAATCAAGCACCCTATCAAGTCTCCTCCTAAACACCTCCAATGATGGTGACTCCACCACCACCCTGGGCAGCACATTCCAATGGGTAATCCCTCTCTCTGTGAAGAATTTCTTCCTAACATCCAGTCTGAACCTCCCCTGGCCCAGCTTGAGACTGTGTCCTCTTGTTCTGGTGATCTTAGACTATCAAAAGTCAGAAGACCTAACTCAAATCTTTCAATGTTTAGGATAAAACTGTATTTTAGGAAGTGTATTGTCTGATGAGGCATCTGGGAGAAGGAGCTGTTTGCATAATAGAGTGCCAGAGGAAACTAAAGTAAAAGGTAAAGTCTTGCAGTAGAAAACATTAATCTGATGACATTTTGGGGGCAACTCTCTGAATTAGTTGCTTAAATAAACTGAAGTTTGCCCTCTGGAAGTCCAGAGTAGGGTTCTGTTATTGCTCCTCCTTATTTCCCTGCATATTGAAAACTCCACTATCTCATGGTCACTGCACCTTGGGCAGCCTCCCACCATCACATCTCCCACCATTTGAGAACAGCGGGTCAAACAGAGCCTGTGCCTTGGTAGGCCCTTAACAGCTGCATCAAGAAGCTGTCCTCCATATCCTCTTAAGGACCTTCTGGACTGCCTCCTCTCTGCTGAGTTAAGTTCCCAGCCCTCCATGGGGCTCCACAGGCCTTCACATGCCCCATCATGCTTCACAGGGCTCCATAGGTCTCTTTAGCCTCTATAGGCTTCCACAGGGCTCTATAGGGTTCCATAGTACTCTGTAGGGCTCTATATGCCCCATTGTGCTCTGTAGGCTCCACAGGGCTTCATTGGATTCCATAGGGTTCTATAGACTCCATTGCACTCCATAGGGCTCTATATGCCCCATTGTGCTCTGTAGGCTCCACTGCACTCCATAGGGCTCTATATGCCCCATTGTGCTCTGCAGGCTCCACAGGGCTCCACAGGGTTCTCTAGGCTCTACTGCACTCCATAGGGCTCTGTATGCCCCATTGTGCTCTGTAGGCTCCACAGGGCTCCACTGAATTCCATAGGGTTCTCTAGGTTCCATTGTGCTCCACGGGGCTCTATATGCCCCATTGTGCTCTGTAGGCTCCACAGGGCTCCACTGGATTCCATAGGGTTCTATAGACTCTATTGCACTCCATAGGGCTCTATATGCCCCATTGTGCTCTGTAGGCTCCACAGGGCTTCATTGGATTCCATAGGGTTCTATAGACTCCATTGCACTCCATAGGGCTCTATATGCCCCATTGTGCTCTGTAGGCTCCACTGCACTCCATAGGGCTCTATAAGCCCCATTGTGCTCTGCAGGCTCCACAGGGCTCCACAGGGTTCTCTAGGCTCTACTGCACTCCATAGGGCTCTGTATGCCCCATTGTGCTCTGTAGGCTCCACAGGGCTCCACTGAATTCCATAGGGTTCTCTAGGTTCCATTGTGCTCCACGGGGCTCTATATGCCCCATTGTGCTCTGTAGGCTCCACAGGGCTCCACTGGATTCCATAGGGTTCTATAGACTCTATTGCACTCCATAGGGCTCTATATGCCCCATTGTGCTCTGTAGGCTCCACAGGGCTTCATTGGATTCCATAGGGTTCTATAGACTCCATTGCACTCCATAGGGCTCTATATGCCCCATTGTGCTCTGTAGGCTCCACTGCACTCCATAGGGCTCTATATGCCCCATTGTGCTCTGCAGGCTCCACAGGGCTCCACAGGGTTCTCTAGGCTCTACTGCACTCCATAGGGCTCTGTATGCCCCATTGTGCTCTGTAGGCTCCACAGGGCTCCACTGAATTCCATAGGGTTCTCTAGGTTCCATTGTGCTCCACGGGGCTCTATATGCCCCATTGTGCTCTGTAGGCTCCACAGGGCTCCACTGGATTCCATAGGGTTCTATAGACTCTATTGCACTCCATAGGGCTCTATATGCCCCATTGTGCTCTGTAGGCTCCACAGGGCTTCATTGGATTCCATAGGGTTCTATAGACTCCATTGCACTCCATAGGGCTCTATATGCCCCATTGTGCTCTGTAGGCTCCACTGCACTCCATAGGGCTCTATAAGCCCCATTGTGCTCTGCAGGCTCCACAGGGCTCCACAGGGTTCTCTAGGCTCTACTGCACTCCATAGGGCTCTGTATGCCCCATTGTGCTCTGTAGGCTCCACAGGGCTCCACTGAATTCCATAGGGTTCTCTAGGTTCCATTGTGCTCCACGGGGCTCTATATGCCCCATTGTGCTCTGTAGGCTCCACAGGGCTCCACTGGATTCCATAGGGTTCTATAGACTCTATTGCACTCCCATAGGGCTCTATATGCCCCATTGTGCTCTGTAGGCTCCACAGGGCTTCATTGGATTCCATAGGGTTCTATAGACTCCATTGCACTCCATAGGGCTCTATATGCCCCATTGTGCTCTGTAGGCTCCACTGCACTCCATAGGGCTCTATATGCCCCATTGTGCTCTGCAGGCTCCACAGGGCTCCACAGGGTTCTCTAGGCTCTACTGCACTCCATAGGGCTCTGTATGCCCCATTGTGCTCTGTAGGCTCCACAGGGCTCCACTGAATTCCATAGGGTTCTCTAGGTTCCATTGTGCTCCACGGGGCTCTATATGCCCCATTGTGCTCTGTAGGCTCCACAGGGCTCCACTGGATTCCATAGGGTTCTATAGACTCTATTGCACTCCATAGGGCTCTATATGCCCCATTGTGCTCTGTAGGCTCCACAGGGCTCCATTGGATTCCAAAGGGTTCCACAGGGCTCCATTGTGCTCCATAGGGCTTTTAGATGAGGGTGTAAATCCTAGGATAAGCTGCAGAAGGAGTATTAACTGTGAAGGAAAAGATAGCTGGGTAAAGTGAAACCATTTCTGTGATTTAAACAAAGAGAAGTCTTCTGTCCTCCTTTTTCCTCTTTACTGAGATGTGAATACAGTCTCCTGAAGCCTGTGAGTTTCAGTTCTATCAGAAGCCTCCACTGCAATCTGTAGGAGCTATGCTGATTAAATAAAAATAAAACTGCTTGCTTAACCTCAGAAGTATAAAGAACATCAACCCCTGACTTGTCTGTTTTAACTGGATATTCTTCTGAAGGACTGGAAAAAGTTGTTCTGCGTTTAAAAAAAGACTGAGGGGGAGAGAAAGCCAAACTAATGCCAGAGGACAGTTTAAAACTGTTGGGGACAGATGTTTAGGGTGTTCTCTGGGTCAGTCTGGTGAGAAAAACAGGCTGCAGTGGCCCACCCAGAAATTCTCTTGATACTGGCCACCTATTTTGTTTCTGGATGAATAGAAATGCATCAGACTGGTTAACAGTAATAGTAGGATTTAAAGTTTGTCTGTTTGGTCACGTTGGTTAACCTGTACTGTGTCCAGTTCTGGGCCACTCAGTTTAAGAAGGACGTTGAGACACTTGAAAGTGCCCAGAGAAGGGCAATGAGGCTGGGGAGAGGCCTTGAACACAAGCCCTATGAGGAGAGGCTGAGGGAGCTGGGGTTGTTTAGCCTGGAGAAGAGGAGGCTCAGGGGAGACCTTCTTGCTCTCTACAACTCCCTGAAGGGAGGTTGTAGACAGGTGGGGGTTGGTCTCTTCTCCCAGGCAAGCAGCACCAGAACAAGAGGACACAGTCTCAAGCTGTGCCAGGGGAAGTTTAGGCTGGAGGGGAGGAGAAAGTTCTTCCCTGAGAGAGTTGTTAGCCATTGGAATGTGCTGCCCAGGGAGGTGGTGGAGTCACCATCATTGGAGGTGTTCAAAAGGGGATTGGATATGGCACTTGGTGCCATGGCTTAGTAGTCATGAGGTCTGTGGTGACAGGTTGGACTTGCTGATCTTCGAGGTCTCTTCCAACCTTGGTGATTCTGTGATTCTATTTTAGAACCTCAAAGGACAATTGGCTTGAGTTCCTCAAGAGGCACCTTGTAGGGTACCAGAAATTTATCTGGCTAAAGTTACAGCAGCTGTAGTGCTTGTTGTGCTGTCATAGGTTTTACACAGCAATGGCACTCGGAGCCAACAGAGATGAGGACCTTCAGAAAGGCTTTTCTTCTACCAGCAAATGTGCTGGGGAGCCACAGCTGCTGGCAGTCAGGGAGTCTACTAGTGCTGAGCATTTTAATCCATCAGCTGAACATGGAGCTGATAAAGTGGGGTGTTTTTTTTTGGTGTGGGTTTTTTTTTGCCTGGCCTGTGGTGTCTGTGTGGATTATGCAGCTGCTTAATATGCAGATCAAGAAACAACCTCCTTGTGCTGGTCTCAGTGTGTGGAATCAGGATATGGTAATCAGGCTGGGCTGTCCTGAGGTTGTTCTTTAATGCTAAGTAACTATCTGGTGTGAGGCTTGAAAGTTACTGTCTTCTCCCCAGGGGTAGGAAGTGCCTAGAGAGCAGCACCTGACCCAAAAGATTTATTACATTTTAAAACAGCTATCCATTAATGCCTTGTTGACAGGGAAATGTGCTCTGTGATACCTGGAGAGGCATCTGGGAATTCCTGTTAGCAGGACAAAGCACAGGTTAAAAATACAGGTCACAGCTTAATGAAGGGAATATGTCTAGAGGTATTTGTGTATGTCTGCAGTCAAGAGTGCCAAGGCTTCACCATGCTGGCTTGGGGAGAGAAGGAGGAGTTCACCTTCTCTCACTAGCTTCTATCACATCTTCCCCAGCAGACCTAAAATCTGCCTGCCTCTATCTGACAGTGGAGTGCTGATCCTCTAGGATAGCATCAGCTGTTCTGAGTCCTGGAAAATTGTCTTTGTAAAACTTTTCCTGGCATCTCTCTCTCTCTCTTCCTGTTTGAAACTACTCTCTTGGTAAGAGCCCTTAGAAGGCAGAGGTAGAATTAATGCAGTAAAGAGCTAAAAGGAGCTAAAGCCTCCCAAAGAGGAGCTAAAGCCTCCCGAAGAGGAGGATCAGGTGAGACCTTCTTGCTCTCTACAACTACCTGAAGGGAAGTTGTAGCCAGGTGGGGGTTGGTCTCTTCTCCCAGGCAACCAGCACCAGAACAAGAGGACACAGTCTCAAGCTGCAGCAGGGGAGGTTTAGGCTGGATGTTAGGAAGATGTTCTTCATAGAGAGAGTGATTGCCCATTGGAATGTGCTGCCCAGGGAGGTGGTGGAGTCACCATCACTGGAGGTGTTTAGGATGAGACTAGATGGGGTGCTTGGTGCCATGGTTTAGTTGATTAGATGGTGTTGGGTGCTAGGTTGGACTTGATGATCTCGAAGGTCTGGTCTGGTCTGTTCTGTTCATTTTCTGCCTGAACTTCTGGTATCATGAACATGCATCTACAACAAGAGATAGAAACAGAGATGCAGTCCCTCTTCCACAGTAATGAGTACCAAATTTACCTAGGGAGGGGGGCAGGAGGGGCAGAAACCTTGCAGGTAAGAGGTTTCCAACTACTGACGCACAAACGCATGCAAGAAGACAGCAGAACCCAAACAAAAACCAAATAGCCCTGGTAAAATAGAAAATGCAGCTAATCCCTGATAATTGGATGTTAGGAAGAAGTTCTTCCCCATGAGGCTGGTGAGAGACTGGCACAGGTTGCCCAGGGAGGTGGTGGAAGCCTCATCCCTGGAGGTTTTGAAGGCCAGGCTGGATGTGGCTGTGAGCAACCTGCTGTAGTGTGAGGTGTCCCTGCCCATGGCAGGGGGTTGGGACTGGCTGAGCCTTGAGGTCCTTCCCAACCCTGACCATTCTGTGATTCTATGATAATAAAATGTGCTGTTTAATATTTAATCTACTTAAGCTGCAAGTTTTCCTTCTTAGCCTGAAAAATCCTGAATCCCTTATAGGATGGTGCAGTATCTTGGATGGAAACCCCATCAGTACTGTCTTCAGGGCTGCCTTCGTGACTTAACCAAAAACTTTTAGTCTCCTTTAAGTCCATATGTTATTTTCCAACCAGGGCACAGCACTTTCTAGGGTCTTGTTGACTCCTGCAATATGAACTGCCCAGTTAAATATCTTCTGCTGTAGACAAGGTAATACAGACTTTGAGTGGGACTAAAAGACCCAAGGAGACTTGTTACTGTATTGATTTTACAATATAGGGTGTAGTTATCACATTTGTTCTTTAATCTGGCCCTCCAGCTCTCAAGCACTCTCAAAAGAGAAATAACTTTAAGCAGCTGTTATTTATAGTGATACTCTGCTCTGGCCAACAGCAGCTGCCTTTGCCATGGAACACTGAACCTTCTGATATAGGAGAGCAGAGAGCTGCCTCTCAATGCACAGCTCCAAAAACCTATAGATGACCCGTATTGAGGAGTGTCAGCAGGGAATGCCATGCAGAAAGGAACATCTTTCTCTGCCCATATGGTTGCTGTGAGGGCAACAAAGCTCATGAGAGGTCTCGAGCACAAGCCCTGTGAGGAGAGGCTGAGGGAGCTGGGGGTGTTTAGCCCGGAGAAGAGGAGGCTCAGGGGAGACCTTCTTGCTCTCTACAACTGCCCAAAGGGTGGTTGTAGCCAGGTGGGTGTTGGTCTCTTCTCCCAGGTAAGCAGTGGCAGAACAAAGGGACAGTCTCAAGCTGTGCAGGGGGAAGTTTAGGCTTGATCTTAGAAAGAAGTTCTTCCCAGAAAGAGAGATTGCACCTTGGAATGAGCTGCCTGGGGAGGTAGTGGGGTCAGTGTCCCTGGAGGTGTTCAAGAAAGGCTTGAATGTGGCACTTGGAGCCATGGTTTAGTTGTCAGGAGGTGTTAGGTATTAGGTAATAAGTTGGACTTCATGATCTCTGAAGTATTTTCCAACCTGGTTGATTCTATGATTCTATGTGGGGATGTCCTTTAGAAACTCTGGTAAGAGTTTCCTGCTGACTTTAACAGTGCAAAGTAGCTGTCCCACTGGGTGACATTTGAACACCTTAAAGCATTCACAACTCTGGGAATGCTGTGGATTTCCCTTGGCTCACTTAGACTCTACTAAAAGCACTTTGATTAATTTGTGTAACCTGAGATTGTGAAGAGGAGAAGGCTGTTCATAAGTGTGTATTCTTCCTCCTTCTCAGGTGTCACACAGAATCACCAAGGTTGGAAGAGACCTCAAAGATCATCAAGTCCAACCTGTCACCACAGACCTCATGATTAAACCATGGCACCAAGTGCTACATCCAATCCCCTCTTGAACACCTCCAGGGATGGTGACGCCACCACCTCCCTGGGCAGCACATTCCAATGGCTAACAACTCTCTCAGGGAAGAACTTTCTCCTCTCCTCAAGCCTAAACTTCCCCTGGCACAGCTTGAGACTGTGTCCTCTTGTTCTGGTGCTGGTTGCCTGGGAGAAGAGACCAAACCCTTCCTGGCTACAACCTCCCTTCAGGCCTTAGCACAGTGTCTGGTCTGTACACCAGAGTGCATAAATAGACTCCTGTTATCACAAAGTGTGGCAAACACTCCACTCATATCAGCACTGGTGGGACTTACTCTCTAGCATGCTAGCTCAGTTGCTTTTAGTATTAAACAGATGTTGTCCTTAACAATTTCATTCACACTGTTGCACAACTTTTCTTTAAGGGACCATCTGCAGGTTTTCATAGACATTTCATGGCCTAACTCAGAAATACCAAGAGCCAAGAATTGCAGCTTATCAAACTGGTTGACAGCTGGCTGAACATGAGCCAGCAGTGTGCCCAGGTGGCCTAGAAGGCCAGTGGCATCCTGGCCTGTATCAGGAACAGTGTGGTCAGCAGGAGCAGGGAGGTCACTCTGCCCCTGTACACAGCACTGGTTAGGCCACACCTTGAGTCCTGTGTCCAGTTCTGGGCCCCTCAGTTTAGGAAAGATGTTGAGTTGCTGGAAGGTGTCCAGAGAAGGGCAACAAAGCTGAGGAGGGGTTTGGAGCACAAGCCATATGAGGAGAGGTTGAGGGAGCTGGGGTTGGAGAAGAGGAGGCTCAGGGGAGACCTTCTTGCTCTCCCCAACTCCCTGAAGGGAGGTTGTAGCCAGGTGGGGGTTGGTCTCTTCTCCCAGACAACCAGCACCAGAACAAGAGGACACAGTCTCAAGCTGCACCAGGGGAGGTTTAGGCTGACTGTTAGGAAGAAGTTCTTTGTAGAGATATTGGCCATTGGAATGTGCTGCCCAGGGAGGTGGTAGAGTCTCCATCACTGGAGGTGTTTAGGAAGAGACTGGATGGGGTGCTTGGTGCCATGGCTTAGTTGATTAGATGGTGTTGGGTGCTAGGTTGGACACAATGATCTTGAAGGTCTCTTCTAACCCGGTCTGTTCCATTCCGTTCCATTCTATTCTATTCTATTCTATTCTATTCTATTCTATTCTATTCTATTCTATTCTATTCTATTCTATTCTATTCCTCCAAAATAAATAAGGTATGTATCAAACTTGCCTTTTGGCAAGGGCAAGGCACGAACAGTGGAGCCTGATTGTGGAGGGCATGTGGACATTGTGAAGTGTTGACTAACAGAGCACTCAAGGGAATGGAAAAGAGAAGGTTGTGGAAGATAGGAAAATGTGTCAGCTGATATCCCAGTAGGATTTTGGGGGTGGTTGGTATTTTTCCCCCCTGGTTCTGTGTAGATATTTTTCTGACAGTCTGCAGGAAAGGATAACTTTCAAACTTCCAGCAAAACCCATTTTAGCAGTTTTATCCTAGTGCTTTGGTGGAGTGGCTGGGTGGTGATGGACAGTCTCATGAGCAAGGGTCTTTTTAAAGTGCATGCCACATCTGTTCTCCTAGGCTTTTATTTTTGTGGTTATGGATCCTTTTCACCTCTGGAAAAGAGTGCTGCTGTTATCTTGACTAGAAAGGAGATCCAACAGCTCATTTTGGAATTGATGCTTCAGTTCTTGGCTTGCTCTTTACTCTGTTAGTTATTTCTGAATCACAGAATGGTCCAGGCCAGAAGGGACCTCCAAAGCTCATCTAGTCTGACCTCCTTGCAGTCAGCAGGGACATCCCCAACTAGATGAGGCTGCCCAGAACCCCTGTCCAGCCTCACCTTGAATATCTCCAGGGATGTGACCTCAACCACCTCCCTGGGCAACCTGTTCCAGTGTTCCACCACTCTCATAGAAAAGAAGTTGTTCCTAACATCCAATCTAAATCTGCTCTTCTCCAGCTTAAAGCCATTGCCCCTTCTCCTGCCCCTGCAGGCCTTTGCAAACACTCTCTCTCCATCCTTCTTGTAGCCCCCATCAGGTACTGGAAGGCTATTAGGTCTCCCCAGAGCCTCCTCTTCTCCAGGCTGAACACCCCCAGCTCCCTCAGCCTGGCCTCATAGTAAAGGTACTCCAACCCCTGATCATTTTTGTGGCCCTCCTCTGGACCTTCTCTGTCAGGTCCATGTCCTTCCTATATTGAGAACTCCAGACCTGTACACAGTACTCCAGGTGAGGTCTCACCAGAGCAAAGTGGCAGAATCACCTCTCTGAATCTGCTGGCAACGCATCCTTTGATGCAGCCCAGGATGTGATTTGCCTTCTGGGCTGCAAGTTCACACTGCCTGCTCCTGTCCAGCTTCTCATTCATCAGCACCCCCAAGTCCTTTTCCTCAGGGCTGCTTTCTATTCCCTCCTCCCCCAGTCTGTATTGATAGTGAGGATTGCTTCAGCCCAGATACAGAACCCTGCACTTACCCTTGTTGAACCTCATGAGGTTCTTCACTGTGAGAGTGGTGAAGCCCTGGAATGGGTTGTCCAGGGAGATGGTTGAGGCCCCATCCCTGGAGGTGTTTAAGCCCAGGCTGGATGAGGCTCTGGCCAGCCTGATCTAGTGTAGGGTGTCCCTGCCCATGGTAGGGGGGTTGGAACTAGATGATCTTTGTGGTCCCTTCCAACCCTGACTGATTCTATGATTTGATTCTATTCTGTGATTCTATGAGGTTCACCTGAGGACAACTGCATTAAAAGGAAGGCTATTTTTTTCCTTCTGGGTGGTTTAGGGTTTTTTTGAGTATGGTGACAACATTAATAGCTGAGGGGTGAGCAACTGATGTCGTTTACCTCTACCTGAGCAAAGCCTTCGGCACTGTCCTGCACCACATCCTGGTCTCCAAGCTGGTGACACATGGGTTTGATGGGTGCACCACTTGATGGATACAGAACTGGCTTCATGGCTGCACCCAAAGAGTGGCTGTCAATGGGTCCATGTCCCAGTGTAGGCCAGGGACAAGCAGAGTCCCTCAGGGATCAGTCCTGGGACCAGGCTTGTTCAACATCTTTGTGAGTGCCATGGACAGAGGCATCGAGTGCACCCTCAGCAAGTTTGCTGATGACACCAAGCTGTGTGGTGCAGCAGACAGGCTGGAGGGAAGGGATCCATCCAGAGGGACCTGGACAGGCTGGAGAGGTGGGCACAAGCCAACCTCATGAGCTTCAACAAGACCAAGGGCAGGGTCCTGCATCTGGGTCGAGGCAATCCCAGGCACAAATCCAGGCTGGGCAGGGACTGGCTGGAGAGCAGCCCTGAGGAGAGAGACTTGGGGGTGCTGGGAGAGGAGAAGCTCAACATGAGCTCTCAATGTGCACTTGCAGCCCGGAAAGCCAATCAGAGCCTGGGCTGCATCAAGAGAAGTGTGGCCAGCAGGGCAAGGGAGGTGATTCTCCCCCTCTGCTCAGCTCTGGTGAGACCCCTCCTGGAGTACTGCATCCACTTCTAGAGCCCCTATTACAAGCAAGGATCTGGAGGTGCTGGAAGGTGTCCGGAGAAGGGCCACGAGGATGAGCAGAGAGCTGGAGCAGCTCTCCTGTGAGGACAGACTGAAGGAGTTGGGGCTGTTCAGGCTGGAGAAGAGAAGGCTCCGAGGTGACCTCATTGTGGCCTTCCAGTATCTGAAGGGGGCTACAAGAAGGCTGGGAGGGACTTCTCAGGATCTCAGGTAGGGATAGGACTAGGGGGAATGAAATGAAGCTGGAGGTGGGGAGATTCAGGCTGGAGGTGAGGAGGAAGTTCTTCCCCATGAGAGTGGTGAAGCCCTGGAATGGGTTGTCCAGTGAGGTGGTTGAGGCCCCATCCCTGGAGGTGTTTAAGCCCAGGCTGGATGAGGCTCTGGCCAGCCTGCTCTAGTGTGGGGTGTCCTTGCCCATGGCAGGGGGGTTGGAACTAGATGATCCTTGTGGTCCCTTCCAACCCTGACTGATACTATGATACCTCTGAATACATCTTAAGGCCTTTATTTCATTTTGCTGTTTCCCCTCTCTGAACTGCTCTTGTTGCTCTCATAGGATACGAGCTACTCATTCTGTTGCTAGTAAATAAGGCAGGATCATTTCCAGTAAGAGAGGCAGTGTGTAATGATGCACTAGGACTGGTATCCCACAATTATAAATAGCTTTTCCATGGACCTAAGCAGGGTAAGCAGACATTCAAGATTGCTGCAGTCATATAGGAGAAGAATAACAACTCTAAAACACTAATGCCAGGACCCAATGTTTGGTTATTGAAAGGGCTGCTTTTGCTCTCAGAGGACTCAGCTTCTGTAACCCTTTAGACATTTTATTTAGTTATATTTTATTTGTTTTCCTATATTTTTTTTCTTCTGGCACATGGACAAGCTGCTGCTACACAGCCTGTTCTTCAGTGTTAGTAGTTTTTAGAATATAATTAACCAGGTTGGAAGAGACCTTTGAGATCATCGAGTCCAACCTATCACCCAACACCATCGAATCAACTAAACCATGGCACCAAGCACCCCATCCAGTCTCCTCCTAAACACCTCCAGTGATGGTGACTCCACCACCTCCCTGGGCAGCACATTCCAATGGGCAATCCCTCTCTCTATTAAGAACTTCTTCCTAACATCCAGCCTAAACCTCCCCTGGTGCAGCTTGAGACTGTGTCCTCTTGTTCTGGTGCTGGTTGCTAGAGAGAAGAGACCAACCCCCACCTGGCTACAACCTCCCTTCAGGGAGTTGTAGAGAGCAATAAGGTCTCCCCTGAGCCTCCTCTTCTCCAGGCTAAGCAACCCCAGCTCCCTCAGCCTCTCCTCACAGGGCTGTGTCCCAGACCCCTCCCCAGATTTGTTGCCCTTCTCTGGACACCTTCCAGCATCTCAACATCTTTCCTAACCTGAGGAGCCCAGAACTGGACACAGGACTCGAGGTGTGGCCTAACCGGTGCTGAGTACAGGGCTCAATGACTTCCCTGCTCCTGCTGGCCACACTGTTCCTGATCCAGGCCAGGATGTCATTGGCCTTCTTGGCCACCTGGGCACACTGCTGGCTCATGTTCAGCCTACTATCACCCAGTACCCCCAGGTCCCTGTCTTCCTAGCTACTCTCTGCCCCCAGCCTGTGGCACTGCCTGGGGTTGCTGTGGCCAATGTGCAGCACCTGGCACTTGGATGTGTTCAATCTCCTGCCCTTGGCCTCTGCCCATCTGCCCAGCCTGGCCAGGTCCCTCTGCAGAGCTCTCCTACCCTCTAACAGATCAACTCCTGCCCCCAGCTTGCTGTCATCTGCAAATTTACTGATGATGGACTCCATCCCCTCCTCCAGATCATCAATGAAGATATTTAGGAGGAAATGGACAGGTTTCATTATTATGATTTGCTCAAATTCCATCTTGCTGTGTTCTTTTCACAGCTTCTGCCCCACATGCATCACAGGGCTGTGCCTGTAAGAAGCCTCCCTGTAGGGAAGAACAACCTCACCTGCTGCAAAGCAGCTTTGCAGAGAAGGACCTGGGAGTGCTGGTGGACAATAAGTTCACCATGAGCCAACAAAGTCCTCTCATGACCAAGAAGGCAAATGGTATTCTGGGGTGCATCAAGAAAAGTGTGGCCATCCGGTCTAGGGACTTTCTCCTTCCTCTCCATTCTTGCCCCAGTGAGGCCACATCTGGAGTACTGCATCTGGTTCTGGGTTCCCCAGCTCAGGAAAGACCAGGAATTACTGGAGAGCCATGAAGATGCTGAGGAGACTGAAACAGCTCTCCTACAAGGAGAGGCTGAGAGACCTGGGGGTGTGCAGCCTGAGAGAGGGTCTTCTCAATGTTCATCAGTACCTAAAGAGTGGGGCACAAGAGGATGTGGCTGGGCTCTTTTCAGTGATGGCCAGTGACAGGACAAGCGACAATGAGTCCAAACTAGAACACAGGAGGTTTCACTTGAACTCAAGGTAAAAGTAATCTCTTGTGAGAGTGCTGAAGCACTGGAAGAGGCTGCCTAAAGGCGTTGTCTCCTTTTCTGGATGCATTCAAAACCCACCTGGACACATTCCTGTGCAATCTGCTCTAGGTGCATTAGCAGGGAGGTTGGTCTGGATGACCTCCACAGATCCCTTCTGGCCACCATCATTCTGTGATGTTCTTGGGACTTGTTAGAGTCTGTCATCTGAAACTGATATCTCTTGCTAAACCAGAGGATGCTTTGAAATTGGAACCATAGAATTGTCAGGGTTGGAAGGGACCTCAAGGATCAGCCAGTTCCAACCCCCCTGCCATGGGCAGGGACACCTCACACTACAGCAGGTTGCTCAGAGCCACATCCACCTCGGCCTTAAAAACCTGCAGGGATGAGGCTTCTACCACCTTCCTGGGCAACCTGTGCCAGTGTCTCACCACCCTCATGGGGAAGAACATCTTCCTAACATCCAATCTGAATCTACCCATTTCTAGTGTTGTTTTCCACTCCTCCCAGTCCTATCACTCCCTGACACCCTCAAAAGTACCTCCCCAGCTTTCTTGCAGGCCCCCTTAAGATATTGGAAGGCAACAATTTGGTGTCGTTGAAGCCTTCTCTTCTCCAGCCTGAACAGCCCCAACTCTCTCAGTTTGTCTTTACAGGAGAGGAGCTCCAGCCCTCTGATCATCCTTGTGGCCCTTATCATCCTCCATGTCTGTTCCCATCTCCCCCGAAGTACATGGGACCATTCACTCATCTAAAATACTTTTCAATGATACCCTCAGAGCAGTTATGAACAACTCTTTAATGAGGGAGCCTTCCCCAGGGAAAAAGCATTTTCTCCTATTTCCACTGCAGGGGATGAGTCTCCCCAGGGAGATGGCTGAATCCCCATCCCTGGGGGTGTTTCAAACGGGCAGAGATGTTTAGCCCCGGGCTCGGTATAGTTAGATAATGGTTGGACTTGATCTTAAAGGTCTTCTCCCATCAACCCGGTTTTATGCTCAGTGGAAGCAGCAACGGCGGCGTTTCCTTCCCGGCGTGCGGCGGCGCAGCAGTCCCCACTAGATGTCACCGTTGCTCTTTGTCACCCTCAGCGAGGAGGTTGCGCAGAACCTGCCCGCAGAGGAGCCCGCAGCACCCAGCCGGGGGCGATCCGCACCCTCCCGGAGCCAAACGAGGAGCCGCTGGCTTACAATGCAGATGCCAGCATTCCCATCCTGAATATTCAGGGAAAGAGGTTTAAGTGCCTCACCCAGTCTTGTTTTAAACACTTCCAGGGATGGTGACTCCACCACCTCCCCTGGGCAGCACATTCCAATGGGCAATCACATTTTCTGGGAAGAATTTTTTCCTTAACATCCATCCCAAACCTCTCCTGGTGCAACTTGAGACTGTGTCCTCCCCTCCTGTCACTGGTTGCCTGGGAGACTCCACAACCTCTCTGGGCAGCCTGCTCCAGGGCTCTGTCACCCTCAACGTAAAGAATTTTCTCCTCATGTTGAGGTGAAACCTTCTATGTTCAAGCTTGTGCCTGTTGTTCCTTATCTTATTACTGTGCACCAACAACAAGAGGTTGGCCTCCTCTTGCCCCCCATGCCTCAGCTATTGATAGGCATTGATCAGATCCCTCTCAGCCTTCTCTTCTCCAGACTAAACAGCCCCAGGGCTCTCAAGTCTCTCTTCACAGGGCGAATGCTCAAGTCCCCTAATTATCCTTGTGGGTCTCCACTGGATTCTCTTCAGCAGGTTCCTGTCTCTCTTGAACTATCAACTATATTGATGTCTTGAAGCTAAGAATATACTTCCCTCCCCCCTTTTCAGTGATCTCTTTAATTTGCCACTCATCTTTTGCCTTGTTTACAAAAAACAAACAGCAGCAGAAGAAATGAGGCCTGACTCTGAGGACAGCAGCAGCATTGGCTGTGATCACCTCAGTGTAGAATAGAATAGAATTAACCAGGTTGGAAGAGACCTTTGAGATTGAGTCCAACCTATCATCCAACACCATCTGATCAACTGAACCATGGCACCAAGCACCCCAACCAGTCTCTTCCTAAACACCTCCAGTGATGGTGACTCCACCACCTCCCTGGGCAGCACATCCCAATGGCCAATCTCTCTACGAAGAATTTCTTCCTCACACCCAGCCTAAACCTCCCCTGGCACAGCTTGAGACTGTGTCCTCTTGCTCTGGTGCTGCTTGCCTGGGAGAAGAGACCAACCCCCACCTGGCTACAACCTCCCTTCAGGGAGTTGTAGAGAGCAATGAGGTCTCCCCTGAGCCTCCTCTCCTCCAGGCTAAGCAACCCCAGCTCCCTCAGCCTCTCCTCACAGGGCTGTGCTCCAAACCCCTCCCCAGCTTTGTTGCCCTTCTCTGGACACGTTCCAGCAACTCAACATCTTTCTTAAACTGAGGGGCCCAGAACTGGACACAGGACTCAAGGTGTGGCCTAACCAGTGCTGAGCACAGGGCAGAATGACCTCCCTGCTCCTGCTGGCCACACTGTTCCTGATCCAAGTCAGGATGCTATTGGCCTTCTTGGGCACCTCGGCATAATGCTACATCACGTGGAGTACATCACATGGAGTGTGTGCATCACATGGAGTGTGCACACAAGAGCCCCTTAAGAAGGAGCAGGCATTTGTGGCTTGGATGCAGCTTATGCTACAAATGTCTTTATGCACCAGCACAACATTCTTGTCAATACTTTGTCTAATTCAGAAAAGCAAACTGACACCACCAAACTAGGTAACACTTCCCACAGGGGTCATCAGCAAGATGGCATTTTTGGATACATCTGACAGCCATCTGCTACTTGAGCTGACTACGTTATCAGCAGCGGCAGCAGCAGGAGTTTTCTTTTACACTGGCTGTCAGCAGAAGGGAAGAGAGGGTGTGCATCCCTGGAGGTGTTTCAAGGACACAAATGTGATGCTGAGGGACAGGAGTTAACACCAGACTAGGAAGAGTTAGGGGATGGTTGGAATGATCTTAAAATCTACAACTACCTGAAGGAGGTTGTAGCCAGGAGGGGCTTGGTCTCTTCTCCCAGGCAATCAGCACCAGAACAAGAGGACACAGTCCCTTCAGGTAGGTTGTATATAAGGTCACCCCTGAGTCTTCTCTTCTCCAGGTAGTACCATGCTGCCCATCTGCTTGCAGTTTTCATTTCCTCTGCTTCCACTACTAGCTTCCTCATCCCATCCTGCATTGCAGGATGCATTCCAAGTCTTGGAGCCCTTGACCACAGGGTATTGTTCTGAATGTAACTTCCTACAAGCCTGATTGTTGTCCTGCCTGTATATGAATTATGTAGGTTTTATCTTTAGATCTGCTGAACCTTTCCTCCTTCCTTCAGCTTACTCTTTCCTGTAAGAATTCTCTGAGAAGATACCTACGTAGCCATTGAATGGGAAGGGACTGCAGCTGGGGACTGTAGCTGAGGACTGCCTTATACTATGTCTCAAATTGTATAGTTAAATCATCTTGGTTGTATTATAAGGAGACAGAAAACTCATTCCCTTCAGTGCTAGGTGTCACAGAATCACAGGGTTTAAGTCTGGAGGGGATGATCAAATCATCTTTTTGAGCTCTTACATACTGCAAGCCTTATATTTCACTCCCTTAATATATATTGGATCTGATAAATTGAATTTTGACACTGAGATGAGCATAGCTCCTTAAACAAGGATTGGAAAGCCTGAGGAAAAACACACAGAGGGAGACTTGGATGAGAACCAATGTGAATTAGTGCCCTTGTCAGCGTGGTAGTGGTTTTGTGAGAGCTGACACGATGGCAGTGGCAATTATACAATTACAAGCTGATAAACAGATGATGTTACAGGGTGGATATGATGCCTTCTGTCACATTTATTTCTTGCTGCAGCATTTGCTGGTGCACCATTTTCTTTCAGTCTGTGAAGATGTAAGATGTGAGGAATCTGCTGCTTCGAGTAGCTGCACAGTTTTCTTTCTTGAACTAGCAGAAATAAGCAGCAAACTTAATTCTCATTGAGCTTAATTTTGTTTGATTTCCTCCAAAAGGGAGCTGAGTGCTGTTTCATTACTCCATCATAGAATCAGAGACTTGTCAGGGTTGGAAGGGACCTCAAGGATCATCTAGTTCCAACCCCCTGTCATGGGCAGGGACACCTCACACCAGAGCAGGTTGCACAGAGCCACATCCAGCCTGGATCATCTAGTTCCAACCCCTGTCATGGGCAGGGACACCTCACACCAGAGCAGGTTGCTCAGAGCCACATCCAGCCTGCCTGCAAAAACCTGCAGGGATGAGGCTTCCACCACCTCCCTGGGCAACCTCTGCCAGTGCCTCACCACCCTCATGGGGAACAACTTCTTCCTAACATCCAATCTGAATCTACCCCTTTCTGTTTTTGTTCCATCCCCCTCAGTCCCATCACTCCCTGACACCCTAGAAAGTCCCTCCCCAGCTTTCTTGTAGCCCCTTCAGATGCTGGAAGGCCACAAGAAGGTCTCCTCAGAGCCTTCTCTTCTCCAAACTGAACAGCCCCAGCTCCTTCAGTGTCATAAACCTACAGAAAGCAAATAATGCAACTGAGGACATTCCCTGAGATGCTTGAAACTTAAGGATTGTGATTGAGTTAAACTTGATCTGCTCATTGCTTGTCAGCTTTCAGCAGCCACATGAATATAGCTATTTTACCTGGAAAAGCCTTGGAATATTTAGATATTGTTGAGTGGACATTCATTCAAAGAGGGCTAATCTATGGGGGTCTCATTTATATGGTTTAATGCATTCTGGTGGTCTAACTGATTGCCAGAATTTACTTTCTCCTTAAAGCTAATTCAAAGCAGCACATTTAATTGTGGGCTGGTGGTGGCGGGGTGGCAACTGCAGGTATCAGTATAGGTTGGGGACTGACCTGTTGGAGAGCAGTGAAGGGGAAAAGGACCTGGGGGTCCTAGTGGATGGGAGGTTGACCATGAGCCAGCAATGTACTCTTGTGGCTAAGGAGGCAAATGGTATCCCGGGGTGGATTGGAAGGGCTGTGGTTGGTAGGTCGAGAGAGGTTCTCTCCCCTTCTACTCTGCCCTGGAGAGGCCCTATCTGGAATATTGTGCCCAATTCTGGGCCCCTCAGTTCAAGAAGGACCTTAGGAAACTGCTTGAGTGTCCAGTGCAGAGCCACATAAATGACTGAGGAAGTGGAACATCTTCCTTATGAGGAGAGGCTAAGGGAGTTGAGGGTTCTTCAGCTTGGAGAAGAGGAGACTGAGAGATGACATCATTAGTACTTCTAAAGATGTGCAGGGTGAGTGCCAAGAGGCTGGAGCCAGGCTCTGCTGGGGGATGCCCAATGCCAGCACAAGGGGCAATGGTGGAAGCTGAGGCATAGGATGTGCCATGGAAACAGGAGGAAACTTTTTTTTTTTTCCCCTGTGAGGTAACAGAACACTGGAACAAGCTGCCCAAGGGGGTTGTGGAGTCTCCCTCTCTGGAGATATTCAAGACCCTCCTGGATGTGTTCCTGTGTGATCTGCTCTGGGTGATCCTGCTCTGGCAGGGGGTTTGGACTGGCTAAGCTTTCAAGGTCCTTTCCAGCCCCTAACATTTTTTTCTGTGTAATTTAGGATCAATTTCACTAGCACTGAGTTGATTAGCACGCACCATTATCGTTTCAGGAGTTGGGGTATTCAAATATTTTGACTTGGAAGTGGCCTGTATGAGGAACAGTGTGGCCAGCAGGAGCAGGGAGGTCATTCTGCCCCCATGCTCAGCACTGGTTAGGCCACACCTTGAGTCCTGTGTCCAGTTCTGGGCTCCTCAGTTTAGGAAAGATGTTGAGTTGCTGGAAGGTGTCCAGAGAAGGGCAACAAAGCTGGGGAGGGGTCTGGAGCACAGGCTGAGGGAGCTGGGGTTGTTTAGCCTGGAGAAGAGGAGGCTCAGGGGAGACCTTCTTGCTCTCTACAACTACCTGAAGGGTGGTTGTAGCCAGGTTGTAACCAGGAGGGTCTCTTCTCCCAGGCCCCCAGCACCAGAACAAGAGGACACAGTCTCAAGCTGCACCAGGGGAGGTTTAGGCTGGATGTTAGGAAGAAGTTCTTCATAGAAAGAGAGATTGGCCTTTGGAATGTGCTGCCCAAGGAGGTGGTGGTGGTGTCTCCATCACTGGAGGTGTTTAGGAAGAGACTTAATGGGGTGCTTGGTGCCATAGTTGAGTTGATTAGATGGTGTTGGGTGATAGGTTGGACTTGAGGATCTCAAAGGTCTCTTCCAACCGGGTCGGGTCTGGTCTGGTCTGGTCTGGTCTGGTCTATCCTATGCTATCCTATCCTATGCTATCCTATCCTATGCTATCCTATCCTATGCTATCCTATCCTATGCTATCCTATCCTATGCTATCCTATCCTATGCTATCCTATCCTATGCTATCCTATCCTATGCTATCCTATCCTATCCTATCCTATCCTATCCTATCCTATCCTATCCTATCCTATCCTATCCTATCCTATCCTATCCTGATGTTTATGAACTCTTCAGTAACTTCCATCTGAAAAACAAAGCCAACAGCTTCTGAAACAGCTTTCTCAAAGTACAGGCAGACATACAGAAGCTTGCTAACTTCATAAAAGCAACACAAATTATTCAAATTCTAAAGACACTCAGTGTTTTGAATCTATAGGGGAAGATGATGGCTGTGCTTGAGTTAATATTACTATTTCTCTTCTTTTGATATAGCACCTGGAGGTCCTGCTTGTGATCAGCTCCCCACTGTGTATTGTATACACACGTGACAGCCTCTGGTACAGAGGAGGTCAGATGAGAAGGTGTTCTAGTCCCCTCTGGCCTTACTCTGTGAATAATAGAAAACATTTGCTGCCCAGTGTTTACCATGAAAATAGACCTGGCAGATCGGTCTGAGTTTCCACTTTGTAGCTGGATAACTGAGATACCGATGGGCAACTTGCCCAGGGTCACTGAGAAAGTTGAATTAATATCCAGAATTAGATTGAGCACCAAACAAATGGCTTGGCCTCAAGCCTGGCCTTTCTTGCTCTAATAGTTAACAGCCTGATGGGTGTAGAGTCTGGGCACCTTTGTTAGCTTCCTCCTTACTTTTGAAAAAGTAATAACGTGGGAAAAGGGCATTAATAATGTGGGATGTGGCACTTGGTGTCATGGTTTAGTAGTCATGAAGTGTTGGGTGACAGGTTGGACTTGATGATCTTTGAGGTCTTTTCCAACCTTATTGATTCTTTGATTCTGTGTTATTCTGTGTTAGCCCAAAGAAGGTGAGGCTCTGGGGAGACCTAAAAGAAGCCTTCCAGTACCTGAAGGGGGCTACAGGAAGGATGGGGAAAGACTGTGTACAAAGGCCCGCAGGGACAGCGCAAGGGGCAATGGCTTCAAACTACAGAAGAGCAGCTTTAGACTGGATATTAGGAGCAAGATCTGCACCTTGAGGATAGTAAAACACTGGGAACAGGTTGCCCAGGGAGAGGTGGTTGAGGCCCCATCCCTGGAGATATTCAAGGTGAGACTCAACGAGGCCCTGGGGCCACCTGATGCAGTTGGGGATGTCCCCGCTGACTGCAGTGAGGTCGGACTGGGCGACCTTAGAATGGGCTGGGCTGGAAGGGACCTTCAATGATTCCATTCTATTCTCTGAAGTGGCAGTTGCCAAGTGTGCTGTGGAGCTGGTGTAGGGCACTAGAGCTTAAGCAGGATGTCGATGGGTTTCAAGACTTCGGTGACGCTGAGGCTTCAAAGGTGGTTTTTTTCCCCTGGTTGTTTTTAAAACCGTTTAAGAGAACAAAGCAACCAAAAAACCAAAAACCTGGGGGGGGGGGGGTGGTGGTGTGTAAAAATGCACCAAAAAAGTACAAAAACATTATTGAGCAGGTATTCTGTTTCCAGGAGAAGGGGGGGGGGGGGGAAAGGAGAAGAATGAATCTATTATTGAAGAAAGAAATACAGCCCGTGTGATAAAAGTGCCTTCCCACGTCTTCTGGCCAGGTGCGACGTGCATATAAATGTTTCACGTTAAGATTTAAGATCAAGGAAGAGTCTGTGGGGAACCTTGTTTCCTGGAGATCTGCTTGCCAGAGTAGCTCCCAAGTACTGACTTTCCCCCCCCTCCTCCCTCCCCCTTTTTTTTTTTTCCCTTCAGTTGGTTATTAAGGATGAAAAGCTACATCATTTTCTGCAACAGCAGTTCCTTGCATGGCATTATCCTCGTCCGGAGCTATGGAGCATAGAATAATTGTCAGGGTTGGAAGGGACCTCAAGGATCAGCCAGTTCCAACCCCCTGCCATGGCCAGGGACACCTCACACTGCATCAGGTTGCTCAGAGCCACATCCAGCCTGAGCCTAAAAACCTCCAGGGGTGGGGCTTCTACCATGCATGCATTTCTCTAGGTGCACGTAGGTACTTAGCCTAACTCAGCTCAGCCACTGCCTCTGCTGCTTCATGCATGTTTAATTCAAAGGCTCACCTTTATACCTTATTGCAGAGGGAACAAGAGATACAGGCTTTCATTAGCTGAGAAACTCTCTTGTTCAGATAGAGCTGAGTACATTTCCTTGTCTCCAGCCTGTGTAATGCAGGGCATTCTCTGTTACTGCTGCAGAGGAAACTTTGAAAGTCTAATTTTTCTGACTGTGGTGGGTTGAAATTTCCCACCCCCTCCCAACATTAAATTTGCCAGACCAGCTCAGCTGGAAGCAAATGAAAGCTGTATTTACAATCCAAGCTACAATCTACAATGAAATGCAATGAGCATGTACAAATACATAAGATTTCTATAATTTACTGATATTTACAATTAACAAACAGCACAAGCACCTCCCTGGCCAAGGACCAGGGGAAGCTACTAGCTTCTCCTTCCCTGCCTCCCCTGTACTGCGTTCAGTTTTGGGCTCCCCAGTTCAAGAGGGAGTGGGATCTGCTGGAGAGGGTCCAGTGGAGGGCGGTGAGGATGACTAGGGGACTGGAACTCTGCCCTGTGAGGAGAGGCTGAGAGACCTGGAGCTCTTTAGTCTGGAGAAGAGAAGCCTTAGAGGGGATTTAATAGATGTTTATAAATATCTGAGGGCTGGAGGTCAGGAGGGAGGAGACAGGCTCTGCTCACTTGCTCCCTGTGACAGGACAAGGAGCAACGGATGTAAGCTGCAGCACAGGAGGTTCCACCTCAGCACAAGGGGGAACTTCTTTACTGTAATGGTCACAGAGCACTGGAACAAGCTGCCCAGAGAGGTGGTGGAGTCTCCTTCTCTGGAGACTTTCAAGGCCTGTCTGGATGCATTCCTCTGTGACCTGAGCTAGACTGTATGGTCCTGCTCTGGCAGGGTTGGGGTGGACTCGATGATCTCTTTGGGTCCCTTCCAACCCCTGACATGCTGTGAACCATCCCCAGAATCAGAAAGTCCAGCAGCTATTTATTATAGCCTACCTTGCATAAAGTCAAGGCTTTTTTCTTTAAACAAAGACACTGACACAATTAGTCCAGGTGTTTACAATGGCTCATCAATTAGCCCAGGTGTTTACAATGGCTCATCACAGTATCACATTATCGCTAAGGTTGGAAGAGACCTCGAAGATCATCGAGTCCAACCTGTCACCACAGACCCCACGACTAGACCATGGCACCAAGTGCCACATCCAGTCCCCTCTTGAACACCTCCAGAGATGGTGACTCAACCACCTCCCTGGGCAGCACATTCCAATGGCAAATCACTCTCTCGGTGAAGAACTTTCTCCTCACCTCCAGCCTAAACTTCCCCTGGTGCAGCTTGAGACTGTGTCCTCTTGTTCTGGTGCTGGTTGCTAGGGAGAAGAGGCCAACCCCTTCCTGGCTACAACCACCTTTCAGGTAGTTGTAGAGAGCAATGAGGTCACCCCTGAGCCTCCTCTTCTCCAGGCTACACAACCCCAGCTCCCTCAGCCTCTCCTCACAGGGCTTGTGCTCAAGGCCTCTCCCCAGCCTTGTTGCCCTTCTCTGGACACATTCAAGTGTCTCGATGTCCTTCTTAAACTGAGGGGCCCAGAACTGGACACAGGACTCAAGGTGTGGCCTAACCAAAGCAGAGTACAGGGGCACAATGACCTCCCTGCTCCTGCTGGCCACACTATTCCTAATGCAGGCCAGGATGCCACTGGCCTTCTTGGCCACCTGGGCACACTGCTGGCTCATGTTCAGGTGGCTGTCGATCAGCACCCCCAGGTCCCTCTCTGTTTGGGAGCTCTCCAGCCACTCCGACCCCAGCCTGTAGCTCTGCCTGGGGTTGTTGTGGCCAAAGTGCAGCACCTGGCACTTGGATTTGTTGAATGCCATCCCGTTGGACTCTGCCCATCTGTCCAGTCAGTCGAGGTCCCTCTGCAGAGCCCTTCTGCCCTCTAACTGACCAACATCTGCTCCCAACTCGGTGTGATCTGCAAATTTGCTGATGACTGTCTCAATGCCCTCATCCAGATCGTCAATGAAGACACTGAAGAGGATGGGGCCCAGCACTGATCCCTGGGGGATGCCACTGGTGACTGGCCTCCAGCTGGAGGTGGCACCATTGACCACCACTCTCTGGGCTCAGCCTCCAGCCACTTCCCAACCCAGCACAGAGTGCTGCTGTCCAAGCCACGAGCTGACAGCTTAGCCAGCAGTTTGCTGTGGGGGATGGTGTCAACGGCCTTGCTGAAGTCCAGGTAGACCACATCCACAGCCTGCCCCACATCCACCAGGCAGTCACCTGATCATAGAAGGAGATCAGGTTGGAGAGGCAGGACCTGCCCTTCCTGAATCCATGTTGGCTGGACCTGAGCCCTTGGCCATCCTGCAGGTGCACAGTTATTGCCCCCAGGATGATCTGCTCCATCATTTTCCCTGGCACTGAGGTCAGGCTGACAGGCCTAAAGTTTCTGGGTTAACTATTAGCCCAGGTGTTTACAATGGCTCATCAATTAGCCCAGGTGTTTACAATGGCTACACAATAAGCTCAGCAGTATTTTTTTTGTCCCCTTGGAAAAAGGTCCTGTTTTAATGACTCTCTTTTGCTATTTAATTGATTTTTTGTGTGTGTGTCTCTCTCTCTCTCTGGTCAATGCTATCACCGTGAAGGTTTGTAAACATTCATCTTCCCTGTTAAAAAAAAAATAGTGACACAAACAATGAAAAAAAAAATCTTGTCAAATGTCATTACCAATGCAAAAAACCCACAGGAGTTACACTTAATCAAGTGTAGCATTGCATTGTAAACTAGTGGTAGCTTTTGTACAGAGGTATCACAGGAAGCACTTGAGTCCTGTGTCCAGTTCTGGGCCCCTCAGTTTAGGACAGATGTTGACTTGCTGTAAGGTGTCCAGAGAAGGGCAACAAAGTTTGTGAGGGGTTTGGAACACAAGCCCTATGAGGAGAGGCTGAGGGAGCTGGGGTTGCTTAGCCTGGAGAAGAGGAGGCTCAGGGAGACCTTCTTGCTGTCTACAACTCCCTGAAGGGAGGTTGTAGCCAGGTGGGGATTGGTCTCTTCTCCCAGGCACCCAGCACCAGAACAAGAGGACAGAGTCTCAGGCTGCTCCAGGGGAGGTTTAGACTGGATGTTAGGAAGAAATTCTACACAGAGAGAGTGATTGCCCATTGGAATGGGCTGCCCGGGAGGTGGTGGAGTCACCATCATTGGGGGTGTTTAGGAGGAGACTGGATGGGGTGCTTGGTGCCATGGTTTAGTTGATTAGGTGGTGTTAGATGATAGGTTGGACACGATGATTTTGAAGGTCTCTTCCAACCTGGTTTGTTTGGTTCTACTCTTGCCCTCCTCTTGCCCTCCTCTTGCCCTCCTCTTGCCCTCCTCTTGCCCTCCTCTTGCCCTCCCTTGCCCTCCTCTTGCCCTCCTCTTGCCCTATTCTATTCTATTCTATTCTATTCTATTCTATTCTATTCTATTCTATTCTATTCTATTCTATCAGAGGCAGTAATTGAGAACGAAACAGAGCCCTGCAAAACCAACCCAAACCTGGTGTTTACCAAGGGGAAGAGTAAATACAGGGTTATGTTCGCTTTTTTTCTAGGGATGAAAGATCCAACTTAAAGATCTTTCTCTTCCTCTGCCCTGCCTGCTTCTGTGTCTGTTTAGAATCATAGTATGGTTCAGGGTGGAAAGGGACCTCCAAAGCTCATCCAGTCTGACCTCCCCACAGTCAGCAGGGACATTCCCAACTAGATCAGGTTGCCCAGGAAGTGTTCAGGCAGTGTGTGGACCTGGCATATAGGGACATAGTTTAGTGTTGACCCTTCAGTGCTGGGTTCAGGCTCAGTAATCCTTGCCCATTCACAGCACCATCGAGGCATGAGATGGAGCCTTGTACTTTCGAGAGAGAGCTGTTGTCATTTGTCCCCTCTGGGGAGCAAGGACCTGCACTCAAAGAAAGAAAACATTAAATACCAAGTGAAGAATCCTAGAGGATTCTTCCCATAATTCCCACCCTTATTATGGGAATCATTTCCCCCAAAAAATATGGAATAATTCTATTTCTCTCTCTCTTTTGATTCGTTCAAGCCTGACATAGAATTGTTTTTCTTTTTTTTAGGCTCAGGAATCCTTCTCCACTCTCAGGATTATAGAGGCATGAGGTGGAGCCTTGTACTTCTGAGAGAGCTGTTGTCCTTTGTCCACTCTGAGGAGCAAGGATCTGCACTCAAAAGAAAGAAAATAATAAACCCCGAGTAAATAATCCTAGAAGGAGTCGTCCTGGG
Organism: Picus viridis; assembly: GCA_033816785.1. Lineage (NCBI taxonomy): Eukaryota > Metazoa > Chordata > Aves > Piciformes > Picidae > Picus > Picus viridis. The sequence continues at coordinate 15,623,839 of CM066581.1, read as the reverse complement.
AGCTGGAAATCATCCTTCCCTGACGTGACAAACACATCATTTACACCGATTGCTGCAAGGTAAGCCTCACTTGCTGATAATGTGGGTGGCTTGGTGGGTTTGTAGCTGTGAATTTCAAAGCTGTGCACTGGAAAAGTAAGTGAACTTTTAGGAGGAGCGTGGCTGCTTCAAAAGTGTGCTCTGACCTACCCGGAGCTTGGCGGCAGACTGATACATCTTCCTGCTCTGCCCGCAAATGGAAGTGCTTGGTCATTAACACAGTGAGTCACAGTAATGTGTTATGATCTGAGCTGGCATTTATAAGGAAATCGAGCGTTGAGCCTTGGCTACCTCTCCTGCAGGTCAGTTGTCCTGGTGATAAAGAGAGTGCTTGCTCCCAAGAGAAAGCCAAACTGCCCATTATGTCAGCTCACACCCCGCAGAAGGCTACTGATTGCAGCGCATCCGTTTGTGATGTGCTCTCGAAACGGGGTCAGTGTTATAAGTGGGAGGAGGGAGCAGTCTGAACTCTTGAGTGAGTGCTCAGAGGAAGAGTATAACTGACTCTTGCCAAAGAGCAATGTGAAATGTAGACGAGCAGGCTTGGTTTGCATTCACTTTAAAAAAACAATAACAATGTTTGTAATGATTTGGGGTCATTGATTTCTGTGTCAGACAGATGAAAAGCGAAATTTCTATGATGCCTTTATCATTCTTCTGGCAAGGGCTGCTTTTTAAGTTAAAGACTGATAAAGAATGCCAACTCCTGGCATTACTAGAACAGCCCTTTAACTTTCTTTTGCTTTCCTGGTGCCAAAGAAAGGCCATAAGAGATAAACATCATCTCAAACTGGTTAATACAGTGCATTTCTTCCTCCTCAATCGCCCTAGCTGGTTTATAGAGCATTACCTAACCTCCCTGAGAAGTGGGCTCCAGAAAGCAGAAATTGAAAGTATCAAATACCCTCTTAGCTGTATTTTATGACCTGAATGGTTCTAAGATCAAGTCCAGCCATCAACACAACTTTACTGTGGCCACTAAACCATGTCCCTAAGTGCTGTGTCTCCACATTTTTGAAGACCTCTAGGGACAGGGACTCCACCACCTCCCTGGACAGCCTGTTCCAACGAGAGAGGGACCTGGGGGTGCTGGTTGATGGGAGGCTGAACATGAGCCTGCAGTGTGCCCAGACAGCCAAGAGGGCCAACCGCATCCTGGCCTGCATTAGGAATAGTATGGCCAGCAGGAGCAGGGAGGTCATTGTGCCCCTGTACCCTGCTTTGGTTAGGCCACACCTTGAGTCCTGTGTCCAGTTCTGGGCCCCTCAGTTTAAGAAGGACATCGAGACACTTGAATGTGTCCAGAGAAGGGCAACAAGGCTGGGGAGAGGCCTTGAGCACAGCCCTATGAGGAGAGGCTGAGGGAGCTGGGGCTGTTTAACCTGGAGAAGAGGAGGCTCAGGGGCGACCTCATTGCTCTCTACAACTACCTGAAAGGTGGTTGTAGCCAGGAAGGGGCTGGCCTCTTCTCCCAGGCAGCCAGCACCAGAACAAGGGGACACAGTCTCAAGCTGCACCAGGGGAAGTTTAGGCTCGAGGTGAGGAGAAAGTTCTTCACTGAGAGAGTCATTCGCCATTGGAATGTGCTGCCCGGGGAGGTGGTTGAGTCGCCATCCCTGGAGGTGTTCAAGAGGGGCTTGGATGTGGCACTTGGTGCCATGGTCTAGTCATGAGGTTTGTGGTTATAGGTTGGACTCGATGATCTTCGAGGTCTCTTCCAACCTTGGTAATACTGGTAATACTGTAAATGCATTCTTTTACTAAAGACAATTTTCCTCATACCCAAACCTCATGTGGTGCAACTTGAGGCCATTTCCTCTCATTCTATCGTTATTTACTTGGGAGAAGAGACCAAACACCACCTTGCTCCAACCTCATTTCAGGGACTTGTACAGACTGCTGAGGTCTCCACTCAGCCTCATTTTCTCCAGGCTAAAGAAACCTACTTCACAGATTGTATCAGGTTCAAAGGGACCCTCAAAGCTCATCTTGTGAACCCTGCTGCAGCTGACAGGGACGCCTCCAACTAGGTCAGGCTGCTCAGGGCCACATCAAGTCTAATCTTGAATGTCTCCAGGGATGGGGCCTCAAGCACATCCCTGGGCAACCTGTTCCTGTATTTCACCACTCTCATTATAAAGAACTTCTTCATTATGCCCAGCCTAAATCTCCCCTGCTCCAATTTTAAGACATTGCCCCTCATCCTATTACTCCAAGCCCTTCTAAACTGTCTCTCCCCAGCCTTCCTGCAGGTCTCCTTCAGATACTGAAATGCAGCTCTAAGGTCTCCCTGGAGCCTTCTCTTCTCCAGGCTGAACAGCCCCAGCTCTTTCAGCCTGCCCTTACAGGAGAAGTCCTCCAGCCCTCTGATCATCTTTGTGGCTCTCTGATACCCTCAGCCACTCCTCACAAGATTTTAGCCAGAGATTCTCAGACCTCTGGAAGATCATGGGTGAGTTGTCACCAGCTGAGGCATTGTGGCAGATTGCTCAGTGCAACGTTTGGCTCCATTTGGCTGCGTTTTAGTGTGCACAGCTCTCCTGGAACACCGGAGACCACTAGAGTGTGCTCGATTCTAAGCCTGGCGGGGAGCACACACGGCGGTGTGCTCAGGGAGCATGAGAGCTTGCTGGAAGTCTATTTCCTTCCCTCCACTAAACCAGGGAGCTAGTGCTCCTGCCGTTGTGGAGCAAAGTTAATTGACCTCATACCATTAGGGTCAGTATAGTTAAAGCACAGAGCTGATGCAGTAAGCTGGAGCATTGCGAACTGGAGTGTTCCGTTTTGACTGCTCTGAGTGCGTGCACAGCAGTTCAAGGCTTCAGGGGAGGAGTAGCTGTGCAGGCTGTGAAGATTTCAGGCAGAAGTTGAAGTTAATTGACTCACTGTTAGGATCAGTGTAGTTAAAGCACAGAGCTGATGCAGTAAGCTGGAGAATTGCAAACTGGAGTGTTTCAGTTTCGACTGCTCTGTGTATGTGTACACAGGGGAGGAGCAGTTGTGCAGGTTATGAAGATTTCAGGCAAAAGTTTGTTGTCTTGGATCACACTCAGTTTCCAATATATTCCATTTCAAACCAATACTTTATTCTTTCTTTCTTTTCTTTCTTTTTCTTCTTTCTACCCGTTTCTAGTTTAGTCGAGTGCGAAAAGCCTCGAGCACAAGCCCTGTGAGGAGAGGCTGGGGGAGCTGGGGTTGCTTAGCCTGGAGAAGAGGAGGCTCAGGGCAGACCTTCTTGCTCTCTATAACTACCTGAAGGGAGGTTGTAGCCAGGAAGGGGTTGGTCTCTTCTCCCAGGCAAGCAGCACCAGAACAAGAGGACACAGTCTCAAACGGTGCCAGGGGAGGTTTAGGCTGGAGGTGAGGAGAAAGTTCTTCACAGAGAGAGCTGTTAGCTGTTGGAATGTGCTGCCCAGGGAGGTGGTGGAGTCCCCATCCCTGGAGGTGTTCAAGAGGGGCTTGGACGTGGCACTTGGTGCCATGGCTTAGTAGTCATGAGGCCTGTGGTGACAGGTTGGACTTGATGATCTTTGAAGTCTTTTCCAACCTTATTGATTCTCAGATTCACTCTCGGAGCTTTCTATAAACCAGAATTGACAGCTAATAATAATTTGTTCCTCTTTAGCCTGGCATAAACAAAACATTCATAAACATGTAGTTGATTCAAGCATCACCCAGTCAAGCAGGGCAGTATTATTCATACATTTCAACAAATAAACTGAACTAGAAAACAAATGCAGATAGTTTCTTTGCAGCCACAAAAGCCAAGATGAGAACATGCATCTTCTGACATCTGTTCCTATGCTCAGCCATACAGTGGGTTGGTTTTCAAAGATGTGTATCATTATCAACATGATTAAAGAGTTATGATTAACATTCTTTTGGGAATGGGTAATATGACTTCTTTATATTTATACTGGGAGCTTTCAAGTGTAACACATCATTCTGAACATGTTATAATAGGACTGACACAAACACAGAGTACACTGAAAAAGAAAAGATCCACCCTGCAGCTCAGCTGGATGTTAGCACACATACAGAAGGCAGTGTGTGAAGTGAAAGAGAGAAACAAAGAATTGGAGAGAGAGAGAGAGGGGTGAGATGATGCTGAGAAAACCAGCAGCAAACCTAGAGAATGGCAGAAACAAAGATGGAAGAAAATACTGGGAAGAGGAGTCAGGCTGGATGTATTCATACCCAGGACTAAATTGTGTGTTGTAGATACTCTGGGCAGGATGCAATAATTAGGCACCATTTAGTACAGTAAGCTTCTGGAACCTAGAATCACACAAGTTTGGAGCAGAAATAAGAAACCACGTTTCCTGTCAGAGTGTGCAAAGGCTCTGCTGTCAGTCTTCTCTATTTTTAATGCACAGTGGTGAAGGAGGAGAACTATTTTGTGTGTTTTCACACAGATAATATCATATCCCAGTGCCTATCATACCATACATTGGATTGCATCTCTCCATGTTATCAGTGAACAGAAAATAATGAGAGAGGATTTCTTCATTTAGCAGCGAAAAGTAGCATCTCCACAGGAGGACAGAGCCCTCCCCTCAAAACCACAACACCATGCAGAGAGTTAGTGTAAATTAAATCACTCTGGTGGGGTTGTTTTTTTCCACCTAGTGCACGTTTGCAGTGTCCTCTTTCAAGGCTTTGGTAGCACAGAGTAACTGTCAGTGTTCAGTCACTTTCTGCCCCGCTGATTCTGTCTGCTGGGGACGCGATTGATTGTTTTTCACATCTCGCCACAAGAAGGCCCAGGCTGTGCCCTGCTGCCTGTGAGTGTTGTGGTGGCACCAGCAGTAAGGGATGTCAAGGCAAGTGCTTTTAGGGCAAGAGTAATGCTGATGGAAATACCACAGAGAGCTCTAAGGTCTCGTGGAACTGCAGGCAGTTTCTTCTCTGAGCGGTTCAAAATGTGGGTTTCCTACGCCAAGAGGCTTTGTCCTTTAGGATCTTGGAATCTTCCTGACATTTGAAAAGCAGAAAAGTGCATTACTGTTCCTTAGGCTGAAACTGTATTTATTTCCTTTTGCAGTCTGTTTTAGCCCCCATTTCTTTAAGCATGAAATCACAGAATCACCAAGGTTGGAAGAGACCTCAAAGATCATCAAGTCCAACCTGTCACCACAGACCTCATGGCTAAACCATGGCACCAAGTGCCACGTCCAATCCCCTCTTGAACACCTCCAGGGATGGGGACTCCACCACCTCCCTGGGCAGCAAATTCCAATGGCTAACGACTCCCTCAGTGAAGAACTTTCTCCTTACCTTGACCCATATTATTCTCCTAATCCTGTTAAAACATACCCCTGGGAAGCCTCTCTCTCTTGGGAAGAGCAGAAGGTTAGGAACAGATGTGGGAGCAAAGGGACTGATCCTGTGATTGGCTGAGATTTTACCTTCTTAAGGTATTGTGCCACCAGGCAGGTTGGTGGAGTCACCATCACTGGAGGTATTTAGGAAGAGACTGGATGGGGTGCTTGGTGTTGTGGTTTAGTTGATTAGATGGTGTTGGATGATAGGTTGGACTCAGTGATCTCAAAGGTCTTTTCCAACCTGGTTCATTCCACCCCACCCCCACCCTACCCTACCCCATCCTATCCCTACTAGCTGTATTTAGTTGCTGAACAGACTGAGAAGTACAGATTCTCCCTGGGCCCTTGCTGCTTTCTTCAGCACCCCTCTGATCTTGTTGTCTCCTGAATTCAACGGTAATAGAGGCCAGTGTGAGTGAAGTGGCAAAATAAGTGGGTAGAGAAACATAGCCATGGAATTTGAAGGTCTGTTGCAAGGACTGGGGTGGATTAGGTTTTAGTTTTCCCCTCCTGGTAGATGTAACCCTTGTGCAGCATGTGTGATGAAGTGCAATGTCTGTAACCACTACTTTTTTAAGGTGTTCCCATACGGTCAGCCCTTGTTTCTGTTTGGTTCATTGGAAGTTCCTGAGAATTTGAGTCAGCCTTTGGAGAAGGTAGGGCTTGTTTTACTTGCTAGCAGAATAAACAATGAACAAACTTAATATAAGCTCTCTGCCTTGCCATTAAAGAGCTAGGCTAAATGGGACTTTATGTGAACATGAGCCAGCAGTGTGCCCAGGTGGCTAAGAAGGCCAATGGCATGCTGGCCTGTATCAGGAATGTTGTGGCCAGCAGGAGCAGAGAAGTCGTTGTGCCCCTGTACTCAGCACTGGTTGGACCTCACCTTGAGTACTTTGTCCAGTTCTGGGTCCATCAGTTTAAGAAGGACATTGAGACTCTTGAACATGTCCAGAGAAGGGCAACAAGGCTGGGGAGGGGTCTGGAGCACAAGCCCTGTGAGGAGAGGCTGAGGGAGCTGGGGTTGTTTAGCCTGGAGAAGAGGAGGTTCAGGGGGAGACCTTCTTGCTGTCTACAACTACCTGAAAGGAGGTTGTAGCCAGGAGGAGCTTGGTCTCTTCTCCCAGGCAACCAGCACCAGAACAAGAGGCCACAGTCTCAAGCTGCACCAGGGGAAGTTTAGGCTGGAGGTGAGGAGAAAGCTCTTCACAGAGAGAGTTGTTAGCCATTGGAATGTGTTGCCCAGGGAGGTGGTGGAGTCCCCATCCCTGGAGGTGTCCAAGAGGGGCTTGGATGTGGCACTTGGTGCCATGGTTTAGTAGTCATGAGGTGTTGGGTGACAGGTTGGACTTGATGATCTTTGAGGTCTTTTCCAACCTTATTGATTCTATGATAATATATAAGGCTGCTCCACACTGGTTGCACAAACACTAAGACCAGGGTTATTTTAAAAGTATTTTTGTCATTTTAGGAGTTACTTGGCAATCTTTATATACACTTTAGACTTATTTTAGTGTGTTCCACATATCTGCACATATGGAGAAAGACAGAGTTGGACTAGGTATGTATACAGCAGTCAAAAACATATTGCTGTTAGGGTAGAAGTTTTGTTACAGTCTCTTACCCAACCACTGAGCTCACTACCAATGAAATAATGACAGTCAGCAATCAGAGAAGCCATTAACGCTGTGCCTAAAGGAAGAAAATTATGCATGGAACAGCAAAAAGTCACAAATGCCCTAAAAGAAAATGCTGCTGGGGTAGGCAGGTTACTGACAGAACCTGGGTTCATCTTGGGCCACAAAATCTGGCAGGACCACCCAGCAAGAGTAGAGTATCACAGTATCACCAAGGTTGGAAGAGACCTCAAATATCATCGAGTCCAACCTGCCACTACAGACCTCATCACTAAACCATGGCACCAAGTGCCACGTCCAGTCCCCTCTTGAACGCCTCCAGGGATGGGGACTCCACCACCTCCCTGGACAGCACATTCCAATGACTAACAACTCTCTCTGTGAAGAACTTTCTCCTCACCTTGAGCCTAAACTTCCCCTGGTGCAGCTTGAGACTGTGTCCTCTTGTTCTGGTGCTGGTTGCTTGAGAGAAGAGACCAACCGCTTCCTGGCTACAACCACCTTTCAGGTAGTTGGAGGCAGCAATAAGGTGTCCCCTGAGCCTCCTCTTCTCCAGGCTAAACAACCCCAGCTCCCTCAGCCTCTCCTCATAGGGCTTGTACTCAAGGCCTCTCGCCAGCCTTGTTGCCCTTAGCAAGTAGACTAGACTAGACTAGACTAGACTAGACTAGACTAGAATAAACCAGGTTGGAAGAGACCTTCAAGATCATCGTGTCCAACCTATTATCTGACACCATCTAATCAACTAAACCATGGCACCAAGCACCCCATCAAGTCTCCTCCTCAACACCTCCAGTGATGATGACTCCACCACCTCCCCGGGCAGCCCATTCCAATGGGCAATCACTCTCTCTGTGTAGAATTTCTTCCTAACCTCCAGCCTAAACCTCCCCTGGCACAGCTTGAGACTGTGTCCTCCACACAGAGCTGAGGTTGCTGCAGGAAGAAGAGTGTCCACATGTAGACCAGCAGGCCTGTGAGAGGTGCAGGGGGAAGGCTGGCAGGTAGAGTTGGTTGTTGACCATTGGTAGCATTTCAGTGCTAAAATCTCAGATTGCTGTTTCATGGAGAGCAGTAGGAGGCCGAAATGCCACTTTACATGCATGCACGCCGCTTGGTACTCGGTGTGACAGTACCACTGCTTCCACCAAGGACTGGGGAGCAAGAGTCACTCAGACTAAAGTCAGTCTTTGCTTAAAGCTTCACTGGACTCGATGTAAATTGTCTAAGTGAAGCCTGGGGGTGCCAGATGGCATGCTTCTGGGGCTGGGGGGTATTGGTGTCCACAGGGGCCTCCCGAGTGCGTCTCTGGGTATGGGCAGGGAGAATTGTTATTGCAGTCACTGAGACACCAGGAAAAATTTGGCCAATGAAAGGGTTAGTTTACAATTTCAATCTTTATTTCATGCCACAGTGCTTAAATGAGCGTGTTGCAAACTCTAGTTTTGGGGAAAGCAGTAGGTAGGCTGCAGGCTTTGATCAGCAGTGAGCAAAAAGAGACATTTCCACTCTTTATTAAGTATTATTTCTGCAGTACTACACAAAAGGATCTTCATGTTGGCCTCATACGCTCTGCTGGGTGCATAGCTCAAGCTGGCAGCAGGATTGTGAATTCTTTTAAGGAAGACCCAGCACATGGGCAGCTCTCTGGCTTCTGTGATCGAGGTGCAGCTTCTTCTGCCCTGGTTCTTTTGTCTGCAGTGTAGCTGTTGTTGCTCACCTAAAAAGAAGAGTGGATTAAAGTGAACTAAAACTTAAAGTATGCTTTGTAAACGGCATTATTTCAGTGTATAATGTTCAAGCACAGAGTTGGGGGTTGGTTTGGGGATCTTTTTTATTTCCTCCCTTCCCTTCCTCCCTTCCCTTCCTCCCTTCCCTTCCTCCCTTCCCTTCCTCCCCTTCCCCCTTCCTCCCTTCCCTTCCTTCCCTTCCTCCTTCCCTTTCCCTTCCTCCCTTCCCTTCCTCCCTTCCCTTCCCCCTTCCCTCCCTTCCCCTCCTCCCTTCCCCTTCCTCCCTTCCCTTCCTCCCTTCCCTTCCTCCCTTCCCTTCCTCCCTTCCCTTCCTCCCTTCCCTTCCTCCCTTCCCTTCCTCCCTCCCTTCCCCTTCCTCCCTTCCCTTCCTCCCTTCCCCTTCCTCCCTTCCCTTCCTCCTTCCCTTCCTCCCTTCCCTTCCTCCCTTCCCTTCCTCCCTTCCCTTCCTCCCTTCCCTTCCTCCCTTCCCTTCCTCCCTTCCTCCCTTCCTCCCTTCCCTTCCTCCTCCCTTCCCTTCCTCCCTTCCCTTCCTCCCTTCCCTTCCTCCCTTCCCTTCCTCCCTTCCCTTCCTCCCTTCCCCCTTCCCTTCCTCCCTTCCCTTCCTCCTTCCCCCTTCCCTTCCTCCTTCCCTTCCCCCTTCCTCCCTTCCCCTTCCTCCTTCCCCCTTCCCTTCCCTTCCTCCCTCCCTTCCTCCCTTCCTTCCCTTCCTCCCTTTCCCCCTTCCTCCCTTCCCTTCCTCCCTTCCCTTCCTCCCTTCCCCTTCCTCCCCCTTCCCTTCCTCCCTTCCCTTCCTCCCTTCCCTTCCTCCCTTCCCTTCCTCCCTTCCCTTCCTCCCTTCCCTTCCTCCCTTCCCTTCCTCCCTTCCCTTCCTCCCTTCCCTTCCTCCCTTCCCTTTTTCTTTGTTGCTTTCTTAGATGGGTTTGGTTTGGTTTTTCATTTGCTTTAGTTTGGATTTTTTCTTTGCATGACTGATGAGCTTTTGAAATGATCATGCAAATGTCACAGATATTCCAGTACCTTTGCAGTTCAACCCTTCCTTAGCTCCTGCTCCTCTGAGGTTCATATAAAATTTGACTGTTGGGTTTGGTGGTTTTGCTTTTGTTTTTCCCCTTCCCCCCCCCTGTAATGTTCTACCTTTAAATATTGTAAATCAAACAGTCAACGCATTCAAAACATCTCAGTTCTTTGAATCCTTCTTGGAAGACTCCCTACTGTGCTCTCTGCATTTTTAAGCTTTTCAGCATCTCATATGACAAGCAGGTTTCCTTCCCAGGGACACGTGCAGCGGGCAGGCTGACAGCTTTTCCCCAACTCTGTCACTCAGAACAAACTTCAGCGTTGCCCTATCAGCTCAGTTTTGATAGTTGAGGAGGGTTCAGGTCTTTCTCAATGGACCATAGAATTGTTAGGGTTGGAAGGCACCTCAAGGATCATCTTGTTCCAACCTCCCTGCCATGGGCAGGGACACCTCACACTACAGCAGGTTGCTCACAGCCACAGCCAGCCTGGCTGCAAAAACCTCCAGGGATAAGGCTTCCAACACCTCCCTGGGCAACCTGTGCCAGTCTCTCACCATCCTCATAGGGAAGAACTTTTTCCTAGCATCCCATCTGAATCTACCCATTTCTAGTTTTGCTCCGTTTCCCTGACACCCTAAAAAGTCCCTTCCCACCTTTCTTGTAGCCTCCTTCAGATCCTAGAAGGCCACAATTATGTCTCCTCGGAGCCTTCTCTTCTCCAGACTGAATAGCCTCAACTTCCTCAGACTGTCTTCATAGCAGAGGAGCTCCATCTCTCTGCTCATCCCCGTGGCCCTTCTCTAGACACCTTCCAGCACCTTCAGATCCTTCCTGTACTAGGGGCTCCAGAACTGGACAAGGTACTCTGGGTAAGGTCTCACCAGAGTGGAATGGAAGGGGAGAATCACCTCCCTCGACCTGCTGGTTATGCTTCTCTTGATGCAGCCCAGGGTGTGATTTGCTTTCTGGGTTGCAAGTGCTCACTGGTGGCTCCTGTTGAGATTCTCATCCACCAACACCCCTGAGTCCTTTTCTTCAGGTCTGCTTTCAAGCCAGCTGCTGCACAGCCTATATCAGTGCTTGGGATTGCCCTGACCCAGCTGCAGGACCTTGCACTTGCTCTTGTTGAACTTCATGAGGTTGTCATGGGCCCGGCTCTCCAGACCATCATCAGAATTCTTGCCCTGGGAGAATAAATACAAATCACAGTAGCCCCTCGGTTGAGCTTTTCCCTGGTTTTGTTCCAGCTTTGCTCTGTGCTCCCTCTAGTGATCCAGCCACGTAGCAGCTTTCCTGCTGAGTGGAAGAGCTGGAATTTCCCAGATGGCTCACAAAGGGCTTAATGAAGTGTGCAGCACAACCATTTCATTACAACATCTTGTGTACTTTTGCCTGTAATAACTGCATTCCTCATCCCAGAAGTCTCTGTAGCTTTCAAAAATGAATTACAGTGGTGTTATTGTTCTCAGAATATCCTTTTTTCCATGGCAAGAAGAGTGCTTCCCTAAACTATTGTATTTATTAGCAACCTGTTACCCTCTGACATTACTGTCACTCCCATCAGCCTTGATCAAGTGAGTACCATTTAAAATCTCTTCAAAAATTATTAAACCAGGGTTGTTGTATTGGTTTCTTTTCTAACTGTGCAGGAAGCAAGAAAAATAAGTCTGGGGAAGAAAAGGAAACAAACAAACCAAACACATAACTAGGATTTTTATTCTGATTTGATGGCAGTTGAAAAAAGAGACAACAAAAAGCAGATTAGCCTGAGGGTGAAAGAGTTTTCCCTGGTGTGACAGAGGAATCATCCTGTCCTGATGGAGAACAGGCTTGCTTAGAAGGTGTTCTCCATCTCCAAGCCAAAGTATGAAGCTCAGTGCTCCTGTTCCTAGGCAGTTTCAGCTTCAGGAGGAGCTGATGCTCTGTGATGTGTGCACACACCAGGGAAAAAATGATTCCCATTAGGATAGGAATAACCTTGTGTGATTGTCTCTTGCCCAGGCATGTGTGGCTCAACTAAGAGCCAAGTTCAGAGGCCCTAAATCTGCAGGAACAGCAGCCCATGCACAAGTTCTTGCTGCTTTGTGGCTTCTTTGCTCATTGATTGCTTCTGCACTCTTCCCTACTGCGTTTTCTCTGCCCACTGAGGATGCAACAATACCTACCAAGATTGGCTCTAGGTAGGTCTGAAGATCTTGTGCTTGCCTTTTACATCACAGGTGAATTTTACCCTGTTAGATATAATCATGGCATAAGGGAGTGTCCCTCTTCAAAATAAGAGGGGAAAAAAGAACATAATTAATCCATTGATACCCTGCAGCTTATGGCACCTCTGCTTAAGCAATCATAGAATCATAGAATCAGTCAGGGTTGGAAGGGACCACAAGGATCATCTAGTTCCAACCCCCTTGCCATGGGCAGGGACACCCTACACTAGATCCTTAATTTCTTCAACAAGATTTTTCCAACAGCACAGTTCCTGGTGTCCAGAGCTCTGAATTATCACCAACACCTCTTAGCTAGGCTGAGGAATTGAGGGGCAAAGAGATTAAACTGCCTTTTGATCCAGTAGCCATCCTTGTGAAATATGCTTCTACATCTTTGGAAGAATCATGTGTGACCTAGTTGCTACAGTCAGGGGAAGGATGCAGATTCCTTCCAAAGAGGTCCTTTTGGCTTCCTTTTGGCTGCCACTCCTCTTCAAATCAGAAGGTCACTAACACTGAATCTTCCTCCCTTGTTTGTGAGCTGAGCCCAGTTTTAGTGGAAGCTGGATTTGAGAGTGCAAAGCCAGTGCTTCCATGTGTTTAAAGTAAGATAATGATAAATTTCTGGTTTAATGTAAATGTGACCTTGCCTCCACCCCTCCCCCTAAACCCTGAACCCCCTGAACCCATCAAAGGCTGCTGCAGCAGAGGGGTTGATCTTCAGGGTTACATCAGTCAGATGGTGCTCCAAAGCAAGAGAGCAGCTCAAATACAATTTTAGCACCTCTGCCTTTCATAACTCAGTTGGATATAATGTCTACATCAAGGAACTGACAGAATGAAGCTAACTGGTGTGAAAAACAAAACAAAACAAAACACCTCCAACCAACCAACAACAACCCCACCCCCCACCCCCAAACAAAACCCAACCAACACCACAAACCCCCACTCCTTCTGAAGAAGCTTCTAAATACCAGTTGTCTAAAGCTATTGATAAGCAGGGATGCATTATTAATGAAGCCTGCAGCCTGCCTAGTGCTGCTCAGATGGCTCAAGCATTTAGGAGGAAATCTTTCTGTGAAGTGCTGCACAGAATAATGACAGTGTCTGTCTTAAATCGAACAAATGACTGTAGCAAGCTCTGGGGAGGCTCCGAGCAAGCAGATGCTTTCCAAGTGAAAGGCAGTGGGGTACCACCTGCTATAGGCAGGCAGGCAGGCAGCAACAGTCCACTAAATATTGACTTGTTAATAATTCAGGACAGCAGGAACCCTTAGCTCTTCAAGTATGGCACTGCCCCTTCATCATGTGGCTTTTCATCACCCTAATGAGCTGCTTGAAGAATCAGGCAGGGAGATGTCTTGCAGGTGTTCCCCCAAAGACCAGGGCTCAAGCTGCCATAATTCTGAATAAGAAGTTGTCAGAGACACTCAAAATCTGGAGAAGCTTTAAAATAGTGCTGGTTGCCTCTCATTGCTGTGCAGTGACTCAGTCTGCAGCTTGTACAGCTCCTGAGGCAGAATGCCTGGGTTTTGATGACATTGCTTTGGCTTAAAATAATTGATGTTCCAGTCAAATACAGGCACATTGATAGTTTTGTTTGCCACAAGAAAAAGAGCTCAGTGGAAATCTACAAGAAATGGCTAGCAACTGGAATTCTCAGCACTTCCTAAAGAGAATCATAGAATGGTCTGGGCCAGAAGGGACCTCCAAAGCCCATCCAGTCTGGCCTCCCTTTCAGTCAGCAGGGACAACCCCAACTAGGTCAGGTTGCCCAGGGCCTTGTTGAGCCTAACCTTGAATATCTCCAGGGATGGGACCTCAACCACCTCCCTGGGCAACCTGTTCCAGTGTTCCACTACCCTCATAGTAAAGAACTTGTTCCTGACATCCAAACTAAATCTGCCCTTCTCTTGTTTGAAGCCATTGCCCCCTTGCCCTGTCACTGTAGGCCTTTGCAAACAGTCTCTCTCCATCCTTCTTGTAGACCCTTTTCAGGTACTGCCAGGCTGCTATTAGGTCTCCCCGCAGTCTCCTCTTCTCCAGGCTGAACACCCCCAACTCCCTCAGCCTGTCCTCATAGCAGAGGTACTTCAACCCCCTGATCATTTTCATGGCCCTCCTCTGGACCCTCTCCATCAGGTCAACGTCTTTCCTATATTGAGTGCTCCAGAGCCTCCTCCAGAGCTCCTGGAGCCTCCTCTTCTCCAGGCTGAATGCTCCATGCATGGTAGCTGCACTGACGGAGCCCTGGCAGGTCTGCTAGGCAATGGCTACAGAACAGGATGGACATCGAAAACTGATTTACTAACAGTCCTCCTGGCATGCAGAGATGCTCGAGCTGCTGTACAAAGCAAGCACCACTTCTGTTAGCAAAACCTCACACAGCAGAGCAATCACAGTGATTTTTGACAGAAAGCACACCTTTGAAGGCTTTAAGATCCTTGCAGCCTTTAAAACTTTAATTCCAAGCTAGCCAGTTGCAAGGTATTTCAAAAGCTTAAGCTTCCCATGATCAAAGGTGCTCTTGAATAAAACTATTATGTTCTCCTCCTTAAATCCTGTCTGCTTGGCAGTGTTGGTGAGGAATTGGGCAATTTATTGCTCCGACTGGAGAAGCATATTGAAACATGCAAACTGCATGCACACAGCTCCTCAGCAGCGTCACACATGCTGCTGGCACCTCAGGAAGTGACACCACAGCAGCAACATTCGGAGCAAACCGGACTGCTGCTTATCTCACCGTTGAAGTTAGAAAGCAGAAAAGAATCAAGGTTTAGCGACACCAAGGTAGGGAAGACAAACATCCGGTTGCCACTTTGCAGTCACAGACTTTGAGAGGAACATCTCTTTGGAAAAAAGATCCACTGCTACCTATTTATAATCTGTTGTAGTCCAGGCCCCCATTTTAGAAGCACAGCCAGGGTAGCCCACACAGAAATGCATCCAGGTGGGTTTGGGAAAGTGTCCAGAGAAGGAAACTCCACAACCTCTCTGGGCACCTCTGCTCCAGGGCACCTCTGCTCCAGGGCACCGTAACCCTCCCTGTAAAGAAGTTTCTCCTCGAGTTGAGGTGAAATCTTCTATGTTCAAGCTTGTGCCCCTTGTTCCTTGTCTTATCACTGCACACCACCAAAAAGAGCTTGGCCCCCTGTGGTGGGTTAACACCCTTTTCTGAAAACAAAAGAACAAAGCAGGGTGGAGGGCTTGCAGGTACTTTTCACTCCCTGCAGAGCATTTTTCGCCTGGGAAGCTGAGTCTGTTCCACTCCCCCTCCCTGCCCAGCTAGGGTATAAAAAGCAGGACATCGTAGCTGTTGGCACGGCTGTTTGGCTCCTGCCTCTGCTGGATGAGAGCTACTGCAGCTGCCCTCCTGCTCCTCCGCCACGTGGTTGGCTCTGATCCTTCTCTCTGCTGCCTCCACGCTTCCCCAGAAAGGCTGGTTTTGTATTACTCTCTTTATTTTTTGTCCCACTCCCATCCATCATTGTTCCTTGCCCTTGTGAACATTTCTTCTGTTATTGCTTAAAGACAACTCTTTACCTCTCTACTTCCAAGCCAACTCCAAATTATTGTTTGGTAAATTTGCTCCTTTCTTTTCTCCCCTCTCTGTTGGGAGGAAGGAGAGGGGGAGGGGAAGTGGGGGAAGAGATTCTCAGCCTTGCCCCATCTGAGCTCTTAACTTCCAGTTAAGGCTCAAACCACCACACCCCCACCTCTTGCCCCCCACCCCTCAGATATTGATAGACATTGATCACATCCCCTCTCAGTCTTCTCCACACTGAACAGCCCCAGGTCTCTCAGTCTGCCTTCATAGGGGAGATGCTCAAGTCCCTGGAGGTGTTCAAGAGGGGATTGGATGTGGCACTTGGTGCCATGGTCTAGTCGTGGGGTCTGTGGTTACAGGTTGGACTCGATGATCTTCGAGGTCTCTTCCAACCTTAGCGATACTGTGATATATATTCCTTTAATTAATTAATTTTGGGGGTGGATGCCTCTCAAATTTGCTAGGATGAAATCCCTAAAGATCCTTCTACATTGTACTGCCCAAATTTTAACTTGGTGAGTCACTCCAAGCTTCTGATCTGTGTTTTGCTTGTTTGGGGTTGTTTTTTTTTCCTTCAGTTAGATAATTTGGGCTTTGGGGTTGGGTTTTTGTTGGGTTTTTTGGTGCTTTGTTTGTTTCACTTTTAATATTTCCATGCAAAAAGCAAACTCAAGTTGTGCACAAAAAGCTGCTACAAGCAGGGATGTTTCTTTATTACAAATCCTTTTAGTCAAGGTAAAGAAAAAAATAAAACTCAGGAGGTATCCCTTTACAAGGGGCTATGTAGCTTGATGGGGTTGATGTACTTTCTCATGGGACAAGAGGGAAGATATTCTGGTATATGAAACCTGAGATCGCATTATGTTCATTAGCAATCCTTTGTTTGTCATGGTCAAGCTTTGCTCAGGATTATCACTTTATCAGTCTCACATTACATGAAAGGTTGGAAGGGACCTTCAGGGATCACCCAGTCCACCCCCCTGCCAAAGCAGGATCACCCAGGGGTAGTCTGCCCAGGAATGCATCCAGGTGGGTTTGGAAAGTCTCCAGAGAAGGAGAGTCCACGACCTCCCTGGGCAGCCTGCTCCAGGGCTGTGTCACACTCCACTGTAAAGAAGTTTCTTCTCAGGTTGAGGTGAAATCTTCTATGTTCAAGCTTGTGCCCCTTGTTCCTTGTCTTATCACTGCACACCATTGTGCATTGGTTAGGCCACACCTTGAGTACTGTGTCCAGTACTCAAGGTGTGGCCCCTCAGTTTAAGAAGGACATCGAGACACTTGAACGTGTCCAGAGAAGGGCAGCAAGGCTGGGGAGAGGCCTTGAACACAAGCCCTATGAGGAGAGGCTGAGGGAGCTGGGATTGTTTAGCCTGGAGAAGAGAAGGATCAGGGGTGACCTCATTGCCCTCTACAACTACCTGAAGGGTGGTTGTGGACAGGAGGGGTTGGTCTCTTCTGCCAGGCAACCAGCACCAGAACAAGGGGACACAGTCTCAAGCTGTGCCAGGGGAGGTTTAGACTCGAGGTGAGGAAGAAGTTCTTCACTGAGTGAGTCATTCGCCATTGGAATGTGCTGCCCGGGGAGGTGGTGGAGTTGCCGTCCCTGGAGGTGTTCAAGGGGAGATTGGACGTGGCACTTGGTGCCATGGTCTAGTTGTGAGGTCTGTTGGGACAGGTTGGACTTGATGATCCTTGGGGTCTCTTCCAACCTTGGTTATACTGTGATACTGTGATACCACCAAAAAGAGCTTGGCCCCCTTCTCTTGCCCCCCACCCCTCAGATATTGATAGACATTGATCAGATCCCCTCTCAGCCTTCTCTTCTCCACACTGAACAGCCCCAAGGCTCTCAGTTTCCCTTCACAAGGGAGATGCTAAAGTTCCCTAATCATCCTCATGGCTCTGTTGGACTCTCTCCAGCAGGTCTCTCTGTCTTGAACTGGGGAGTCCAAAACTGGACACAGGATTGCAGGTGTGGTCTCACCAGGGCAGAGCAGAGGGGTGAAGAACCTCCCCTGCCCTGCTGGTCACACTTTTCTTGATGCACATTTCAGGATCCCATTGGCTCCCTTAGCCACAAGGGCACATTGCTGTCCCATGCAGAACTTGCTGCCCACTAGGACTCCAAGGTGTTTCTCTGTGGAGCTGCTTTCCAGCAGAGGAGCCTCTAACCTCTACTGGTATTGCAGCTTTCAGAACCATCTGGATGGTTCTATCATAGAACTCTTTGAAGAGGACTGCTTTTATCACTGCTCTTCTTTTCATGAGCAATTTTAGGTATTTGATACCTCCTCTCTGAGGAGACCTGATTGTGGCCTTCCAGTACCTTAAGGGGGCTACAAGAAAGCTGGGGAGGGACTTTTGAGGGTGTCAGGGAGTGATAGGACTGGGGGGAATGGAGCAAAACTAGAAACAGGGAGATTCAGATTGGATGTTAGGAAGAAGATCTTCCCTATGAGGGTGGTGAGACACTGGCACAGGTTGCCCAGAGAGGTGGTGGAAGCCTCATGCCTGGAGGTTTTGAAGGCCAGGCTGGATGTGGCTGTGAGCAACCTGTTGTAGTGTGAGGTGTCCCTGCCCATGGCTGGTAGGTTGAAACTGGCTGATCCTTGAGGTCCCTTCCAACCCTGACCGTGATTCTATGATTATATATATATAAATATATATATATATATATATAAAAGAAAGTTTTATCAGGCAGTTGGTCAGCAAGAACCCAGCCTTGCTATTTAACCTGGGCCCATCTTAAAATAGGTTTTTACCAGAAAAAGGACTCTTGCTCCTTCCCCCCCATCCCCCCACCTTCCACTGCTTTTTAAAGACCTAGTGCATTTTTAAGTGTCTTAAATAAGTTTGTAATTTTGGGCATCTTAAGGTGCCAGAGCAGTGAAATGAACCACAAATGAGAAACATCAAAAGTAACTTAGAGGAGATCTTTTTTTCTTCTCTTTTTTAATATTAAAGTGATGAATCACAGCCCAAATTAACAAGTAAAGGAATCTGCCCATAATGAAACCTTTTTTCCCCCCTAACATAACACTTCATTATAAAGGGAGTTTTTCTATAATAGCAGCAAGTGTAATTACATTTTTATATATAATTAGGACATTATTATCATTTCACCATATCAAAGTTCATTATAAGACATCTCCAATGCATTTTTCATGGAGCAAAAATAAAAAAGAGAACAGGGGTCCTTCAATTAGGCTGCTGTAAGGACATCCACAGAGACTGAGGGAAGCTGATCAAACAGCTTAGCCCAAAAGGGACCAGGTAGAAGCTCATTGCTACTCTGGCACAGGCAAGTTGAGTTTTCACACAGCCTGCTTGGTATTAATTAACTTTTTCGCCCTTCTCCTCTTCCTCCACATTGTTTAGGAGGTAAAAATGGGGTTTGAAGTTGTACTCCAACAAAACTGAGTGTGGAAGATCTGAACTAGGATATATAGAATAAATCAGGTTGGAAGAGACCTTCAAGATCATTGCGTCGAACTCCTCATCCAACACCATCTAATCAACTAAACCATGGCACCAAGCACCCCATCAAGTCTCCTCCTCAACACCTCCAGTGATAGTGACTCCACCACCTCCCTGGGCAGCCCATTCCAATAGGCAATCACTCTCTCTCTGTGAAGAATTTCTTCCTAACATCCATCCATCCTCTCCTGGCACAGCTTGAGACTGTGTCCTCTTGTTCTGGTGCTGGTTGCCTGGGAGAAGAGAACAACCCTCACCTGGCTACAACCTCCCTTCAGGGAGTTGTAGAGAGCAATAAGGTCTCCCCTGAGCCTCCTCTTCTCCAGGCTAAGCAACCCCAGCTCCCTCAGCCTCTCTTCATAGGGCTTGTGCTCCAAACCCCTCACCAACTTTATTGCCCTTCTCTGGACACCTTCCAGCAACTCAACATCTTTCCTAAACTGAGGGGCCCAGAACTGGATACAGGACTCAAGGTGTGGCCTAACCAGCACTGAGTACAGGGGCACAATGACCTCCCTGCTCCTGCTGGCCACGCTGTTCCTGATACATTTCTGGATATGTGAGAATAAAAACACAGAAGCCATTAAGGAAACCTTCAGGTTTCTCCTGCACTGTCCTCTTATCCAACGGGAGAGTGGAAAAGGGATCAGTTTAGGTGAGTTTGTGGAATGCAAATGGATAACTGCATCTCTGCATTGCCGTAGCCTAGTTTTCAAGAGGACAACCTTAGAGTGATTTCTATTTCTGTCCAGTGTGCTGAATCCCTTCAGCCCCCTCTCCTCAGCATGTTCTTCGTGTGATAATCACACAAATGTGAACTGGACACAGGACTCAAGGTGTGGCCTAACCAGTGCAGTGTACAGGTGCAGAATGACCTCCCTGCTCCTGCTGGCCACACCTGTTCCTGATACAGGCCAGGATGCCATTGGCCTTCTTGGCCACCTGGGCACACTGTAGGCTCATGTAATCCCTGCATTCTATGAAAACAAGGTCTTGAGAGCTCCTCTGCATTCTTGTGCACGTTTGGGTTATGCCCAGGAGGGTGCAACACCCATCGCCATAAGGATGTGCAGAGGGAATCCATTTCCTGGAGTGATCTGAAAGGGCTTAGGGTTTAGGTTTACGTTTTAGTGGTTTGTTTGTTTTTCTAATTTATAAACAAACAACCCCACAATGAACCAACCAACAAAGCAAACAAATACAAAACCCAGCCAACCAAAAAAAAAAACCCAAACCCACAACAACAATTTGACTATTTCCCCCTTCCTTGCTGCGTGCGGTGTAGCATAAGGAATGGCTGAGAATTGCTGCAAGAACAATCACAGGCCACGCTGGTCATCAGTTTGGGTATCCCCTGAACGTTGCTAAAAGTCTTTATGGTTTCATTGTGCCTCAGTTGATGCCTGGTAAGCTCAGAGAATGAGCAAAGGCAGCTCTTGCCTGCTTGAAAGACTGCAGCTGTCCCCATAAACATTCAT
The DNA here is from genome assembly GCA_033816785.1 of Picus viridis. Classification (NCBI taxonomy): domain Eukaryota; kingdom Metazoa; phylum Chordata; class Aves; order Piciformes; family Picidae; genus Picus; species Picus viridis. Next base: position 15,603,360 of record CM066581.1, on the reverse strand, counting down.
CACTTCAGAGACTGACGTTCAGAGTACTTATGCAGCAGCCGTTTGCCCTTTGGCCTTTTCTCTGAAAGAGTTTTTGCTCTCACCTAGATAGGTGGTGGCAGCACTGTGAATTCCTGGTGCAGGAGTGCTGAGCTAGAGGAAATCAAAACTCAGATGGGTAAGATGCTGAGAGTCCAGCTTCTTGCACTCAAAGTTTTATCATTTGGGCTTCTACCTGAGACCATTTTAGGGGGTTCTCCTCCCCGTTTGCTCTGTGCTGGTGAGGCCTCATCTCAAGTACTGTGTCCAGTTCTGGATCTTCCAGTTCAGGAAGGACTGGGCACTGCTTGAGAGGGTACAGCAAAAAGCTACAAAGATGATTAGGGGAGTAGAACATCTCTCTCATGAATGGATGTTAGGAAGAAGTTCTTCATAGAAGGAGTGATTGGCGAATGGAGTGGAGTGGAATGGAGTGGAGTGGAGTGGAGTGGAATGGAATGGAATGGAGTGGAGTGGAATGGAATGGAGTGGAATGGAATGGAATGGAGTGGAATGGAATGGAGTGGAATGGAATGGAATGGAATGGAATGGAATGGAATGGAATGGAATGGAATGGAATGGAATGGAATGGAATGGAATGGAATGGAATGGAATGGAATGGAATGGAATAAACCAGGTTGGAAGAGACCTTCAAGATCATCACATCCAACCTATCACCCAACACCATCTAATCAACTAAACCATGGTACCAAGCACCCCATCAAGTCTCTTCCTAAACATCACCTTCAGTGATGGTGACTCCACCCCCTCCCCTGGCAGCCCATTCCAATGGGCAATCACTCTCTCTGTGAAGAATTTCCTCTTAACATCCAGCCTAAATGTCCCCTGGCACAGCTTGACACTGTGTCCTCTTGTTCTGGTGCTGCCCAGGGAGGGGGTGGAGTAACCATCACTGGAAGTGTTTAGGAAGAGACTGGATGGGGTGCTTGGTGCCATGGTTTGGTTGATTAGATGGTGTTGGGTGATAGGTTGGACTCGATGATCTCAAAGTTCTTTTCCAACATGGTTAATTCTAGTCTAGTCTACTCTAATGCTAAGGGACTTTGGGCATTTTAGCCTAGCAAAGACAAAACTGAGGGGGATCTTATCAATTCCTATAAATACAGGTGGGTGTCAGGAGGATGGGGTCAGTCTTTTTTTCAGTGATGTCCAGTGACAGGACAAGAGGACACAGAGGCAAACCTGAACATAGGGAGTTCCATGTAAACATGAGGAAGACTTTCTTTACTCTGGGAGTGGCAGAGCACTGGAGCAGGCTGCCCAGAGAGCTTGTGAAGTCTCCATCTCTGGAGTAATTCAAAGCCCACCTGGATGCACCTGGTGCTTTAGGTGACCCTGCTCTGTCAGGAGAGCTGAACTAGCTGATTTTTCAGAGGTCACTTCCAAGCCCTGCCATTCTGTGATCCTGTGGGAGCAGTGCCAAGGAGACAGAGCTTTCTGTTGCAATCACTTACTTGAGTGAAATGTCAACCCTTTATCTGTGCATGAAGCCCCCGTTTGAAAACAAAGCTTAATTTAGACTACGAAGAACATCTCTATTAACATTCTAGTTCTGTTCTCCCTGGGTGGAGTTTAAGGGCAATAAGGCTGGTGAGAGGCCTCCAGCACAGCCCTATGAGGAGAGGCTGAGGGAGCTGGGATTCTTTAGCCTGGAGAAGAGGAGGCTCAGGGGAGACCTTCTTGCTGTCTACAACTCCCTGAAGGGAGGTTGTAGCCAGGTGGGAGTTGGTCTCTTCTCCCAGGCAACCAGCACCAGAAGAAGAGGACACAGTCTCAAGCTGCACCAGGGGAAGTTTAGGCTGGAGGTGAGGAGAAAGTTCTTCCCTGAGAGAGTTGTTAGCCCTTGGAATGTGCTGCCCAGGGAGGTGGTGGAGTTGTGTTCAAGAGGGGATTGGATGTGGCGCTTGGTGCCATGGTTTAGTAGTCATGAGGTGTTGGGTGACAGGTTGGACTTGATGATCTTTGAGGTCTTTTCCAACCTTGTTGATTCTATGATTCTCTGAGTTTGCTTGCCATTTAAGCCAGTAAGGAGTTTAGAAAAATCCATCTTTTTTTCCTCATCCACAATATTATCCCAGTTCTCTGCAAACTTAGCCAGGTACCTATGATTTTATTTAACTAAGATCATGTTCTGGAAATTGCTTGTATGGCCAAGAGCATTACTGGCATTTTATTTGAACACAAGGTGTGATTCTGCTGAACTCAGAGAGTTTAATGAACCTTGGCATCCTGGCTTGTATTAGAAATGCTGTGTCTAGGAGGAGCTGAGAGGTGACTGTCTCCTGGTACTCAGCTCCACTGAGGCCACACCTGGAGTATTGTGTCCAGTTTTGGGCACCTCCATATAAGAGAGATGTGGAGGTGCTGGAGCCAGTGCAGAGGAGGGCAAGGAAGCTGTGAAGGGCCTGAAGAATAATTCTGATGAAGAGCAACTGAAGGAGCTGGGGATGGTTAGTTTGGAGAAGGTGAGGCTGAGGGGAGATCTCATTGCTGTCTACAACTACCTGAGAGGAGGTTGTGGAGAGGCTGCTGCTGGTCTCTTCTCCCAGGTAATTAGAAATAGAACAAGAGGGAATGGTCTCAAGCTGTGACTGGGTAGGTTTAGACTAGACATTAGGGAATTTTTTTTTTTTCCCAGCAAGAGTGGTCAGGCATTGGAATGTGCTGCCCAGGGAGGTGGTGGTGTCACCAACCCTGGAGGTGTTTACAGGTCGTTTGGATGTGGTGCTTGGGGATATGGTTTAGGGGTGGACCTTGCAGAGCAGGGTTAATGGTTGTACTTAGTGATCCTGGGAGTTCTTTCCAACCTGAATGTTTCTGTGATTGGCTGGGAGGTACAGGACTGTAGCTCTTCCTATAGCCACAATGGGTGATGTACCCTCAGGAGCTGATGTCCTCTATGAGGAAATCCCTCCCTGCTCAAGAAGGGTATGATGGGTATGGGAAAAGAGCAGCATAGTGCACCCATCATTGTTCCATTCATCAGTTAAACTCATTTCTGGCACCAGTTTCAGTCCACTGAATTTACATTGCAGTCTTTCCTTCGGTAGGTTTGCTCTTCAGGCAGTCTCAAGATAGTGGCAAGAAATACTTTTGGAAGAGGGGGATTACATCTCCAAACCATTATAAGGTTCTCTCTAGAGCTTCCCCCTCTGTTGGTGTTCTCCTTTTCTGGGAGCAGGTTTCAGGACAAAGTGACTGCTTTGGTGGGGACAATACAATAGAATAAACCAGGTTGGAAGAGACCTTCAAGATCATCATATCCAACCCATCAACCAATCCAACCCACCTAAACAACTAAACCATGGCACCAAGCACCCCATCATGTCTCCTCCTCAACACCTCCAATGAAGGTGACTCCACCACCTCCCTGGGCAGACCATTCCAATGGGCAATCACTCTCTCTGTATAGAACTTCTTCCTAACATCCAGCCTAAACCTGCCCTGGCACAGCCTGAGACTGTGTCCTCTTGTTCTGGTACTGGCTGCCTGGGAGAAAAGACCAAACTCTGCCTGGCTACAACCTCCCTTCAGGTAGTTGTAGAGAGCAATAAGGTCTCCCTGAGCCTCCTCCTCTCCAGGCTAAGCAACCCCAGCTCCCTCAGCCTCTCCTCACAGGGCTGTGCTCCAAACCCCTCACCAACTTTGTTGCCCTTCTCTGGACACCTTCCAGCAAGTCAACCTCCTGCCTAAACTGAGGGGCCCAGAACTGGACACAGTACTTGAGGTGCAGCCTAACCAGTGCAGTGTACAGGGGCAGAATGACCTCCCTGCTCCTGCTGGCCACACTCTTCCTGATCCAGGCCAGGATGCCATTGGCCTTCTTGGCCACCTGGGCACACTGCTGGCTCATGTTCAGCCTACAATCAACCAGCACCCCCAGGTCCCTCTCTGCCTGGCCGCTCTCCAGCCACTCTGACCCCAGCCTGTAGCACTGCCTGGGGTGGTTGTGTCCAATGTGAACCCTCTCTTTTTCCTGTTACTGTCTGGTGCAGCAAATCTGTCCAGGGAGGTGCTAGAGCAATCATCTCAGAAGGCGTTTAAGAAGTTGATGGTTGGACTCCATGATCTTCAAGGTCTTTCCCTACCAAAGCCCTTCTATTGTTCTGCAACCTGCTGGTGTCCAGCCACTGAGGCGTTTCTCAGAACATTCCCAGGCTTGCTGCAAATGCACTGGAAACCATAACAGTGTATGAATCCTCATCCTCTTTATGACCAGCTGAATCACTGCTCAGCTGCAGGGTGTGCCTTCCCTCAGTTATTGTAACAGGAGAGAGATTCCATAAAATAAACACAGAAGAAGAGATAAAATCAGTCAAAGCAAAATATGCAAAGCTATTAAAGGATTCCTGAGAGGTACTTCAAGGACTGTAATATTTGTCAGGCATGTAGTACTAGAACTAGATGAAATGGTTCAGCTGATGCATTAAATGCCTTCAGTATAAGCAAGAAGAAAATGTGAGGAAGAGACACAGCCCTTGAGTTGGGTAAGCAGCATGACAGCTGGTGAAAAAACTGACAAAATACATTTGCACAGAGCTGTTCATTTATGCAGGATGGGGCTGAGATGAGCTCAATAACAGATGCCTGCAATTGAGGAAATAATATCTGAGCTGGCTGGCAAAGCACAGACTGCCTCACAACCAGGCAGTTTTGTAGTAAGCAAGCAATTACTTACCCTAATCTCCACACTACAGAGTAGGAATGGATGGCTGAGAGACACAACATGGATTAAATTTGCTGTAAAGGAATATTAATGCTGTCAGCCAAATATGCTAAGGGGAATCCTTGAGATAAATGTCTGGGTGATCAGCATGCTTAGGGTTTAGCAGTTTGAAGTTAGGAGAAACTCAAGGTAGATGGTGCCTGTAACATGGTTTTGCTTCTAAAAGCAAGCTGGGGAAATAAGGGAGAAGCAAGAGGAACAATGACTGCCAAGAGGGTTAGCCAGGGCTCACTTGCTGTCATCCTGGTCTCCAAGCTGGTGCAGTACGGGTGTGATGGATGGACCATTCAGTGGATACAGAACTGGCTTGATGGCTGCACCCAAAGGGTGGCTGCCAATGGGTCCATGACCAAGTGGAGGCCAGTGACAAGTGGAGTCCCTCACGGATCAGTACTGGGACCAGTCTTGTTCAACATCTTTATTGGTGTTATGGACAGTGGTATTGAGGCACCCTCAGCAGGTTTGCTGATGACACCAAGCTGTATGGTGCAGCAGACAGGCAGGAGGGAAGGGATCCATCCAGAGGGACCTTGACAGGTTGGAGAGCTAAGTCATGTTCAACATCTTTGTTGGTGCCATGGACAGTGGCACTGAGGCACCCTCAGCAGGTTTGCTGATGACACCAAGCTGTGTGGTGCAGCAGACAGCTGGAGGGAAGGGATCCATCCAGAGGGACCTTGACAGGTTGGAGAGCTAAGCCCATGACAACCTCATGAGGTTCAACAAGACCAAGTGCAAGGTCCTGCAGCTGGGTCAGGGCAATCCCAAGCACCAATATAGGCTGGGCAGGGACTGGCTTGAGAGCAGTCCTGAAGAAAAGGACTTGGGAGTGTTGATGTATGAGAAGCTCAGCAGGAGCCAGCAGTGTGCACTTGCAGCCCAGAGAGCCAAGCAGAGCCTGGACTGCAGCAAGAGAAGCATAGCTAGCAGGGCCAGGGAGATGATTCTCCCCCTCTGCTCCACTCTGGTGAGACCCCACCTGGAGTACTGTGTCCATTTCTGGAGCCCGTATTACAGGAAGGATCTGGAGGTGCTGGAAGGTGTCCAGAGAAGGGCCATGAGGATGAGCAGAGGGCTGGAGCTCTTCTCTTATGGAGACAGACTGAGAGAGTTGGGGCTGTTCAGTCTGGAGAAGAGAAGGCTCTGAGGAGACCTAATTGTGGCCTTCTAGAATCTGAAGGGGGCTCCAAGAAAGCTGGGGAGGGACTTCTGAGGGTGTCAGGGAGTGATAGGACTGGGGGGGAATGGAGCAAAACTAGAAATGGGTAGATTCAGATTGGATGTTAGGAAGCAGTTCTTCACCATGAGGGTAGTGAGACACTGGCACAAGTTGCCCAGGGAGATGGTGGAATCTTCATCCCTGGGTGTCTTTAAGCTGGATGTGGCTGTGAGCAACCTGCTGTAGTGTGAGGTGTCCCTGCCTATGGCAGGGGGTTGGAACTGGCTGATCCTTGAGGTCCCCTCCAACCCTAATAATGTTATGATTCTATGGTACCAGCCTGCCTTGAACCTGGAAAGGCTAAAGCAAGGCAACGGCTGCCCATGCCTGAAGTATGGCATCTTCCTAGTGAGGAAGGAGAGACTGAGAGTCTATAACCATCTGTAAGTTTTCTGGACTAAATTGCTTCCTAGCATTTCAGGTGTCAATTGAACAAAGATTCAATGCAGACATAATTGCTTCAGCTTGGTGTATCCAGTACGCAACTCCAGGAGCAAGAGCCCAGCTGGTCGATGTATATATGCTGGGTTCAGGAGTTAGGGACAAACAAGTGACGTGATGCCAATGAGATGTGATGTGATGCCAAGTGTCTGGATTGGTGCTTCTCCAGAAAGGACACCAGGTATCTTTCCTCTCAAACCTGCTGTTGGCAGTGGAATGCAAATGATGGAAGTTGTGAAGTGGCTTTCCAGCTGCAAACTGTGTCCAGTTCAGATCTGCAACCTGGAGGCTGCGCATCGATTTGAAAACGAGCGTGACTTCAAACCAGTAGGATTGGTTTCAACCTGCTTTCAATGCATGCAGCTAAAATAGCTGTATTCTTTTTATGCCACTGAAATGCCCTAATTCAGCTTAATCCAGCAACAAAAAAACCCATATTATTATGATGTATAGCCAACCTTTAGAACAGGATGATGATTACAGCATGTTAGGGGGCGGAAGGGACCTCTGGAGATCCTCCCAGTCCAACCTCATTAATAGAATAGGGCTGAAATTTTCAATCTGCAAGAGCTAGAATTGTAAAGCCTCCAAAAATCTATCAACCAGAGCAGTTATGAGGCAGTTTTAAAAGGGGCTGGAAACCTCTGAAGATGTAAACAAGAAGACACAATTAAACGTTTGCTGTTCTGTTAGTCTGGTCAGATGTCAGGAGCAGAAGGACTCCCATGCACATGGCAAGTTCAAACAGTATGCTTCTCTGCACCAGTAACTCCTTGTAGTACCTGGGGCATTAAAAACCTGAGCTCTGAAGAAGAGGAAGAGCTCTCAGACGAAGTGTGAGTGCTCTGAGGAGGCAGAGTTACCATGGGCTGGCCAAACAGTCCCCAGGTTAGCAGCACCTTGAGTCCTGTGTCCAGTTCTGGGCCCCTCAGTTTAGGAAGATGTTGACTTGCTGGAAGGTGTCCAGAGAAGGGCAACAAAGCTGGGGAGGGGTTTGGAGCACAGGCCCTGTGAGGAGAGGCTGAGGGAGCTGGGGTTGCTTAAGCTGGAGGAGAGGAAGCTCAGGGAGACCTTATTGACCAATGGCAAATCACTCTTTACATGAAGAACTTCTTCCTAACATCCAGCCTAAACCTTCCCTGGTGCAGCTTGAGACTGTGTCCTCTTGTTCTGGTGCTGGTTGCCTGGGAGAAGAGACCAACCCCCACCTGGCTACAACCTTCCTTCAGGTAGTTGTAGACTGCAAGAAGGTCTCAAGCTGTGCCAGGGGAAGTTTAGACTTGAGGTGAGAAGAAAGTTCTTCACAGAGAGAGTTGTTAGCCATTGGAATGTACTGCCCAGGGAGGTGGTGGAGTCACCATCCCTGGAAGTGTTCAAGAGGGAATTGGAGGTGGCACTTGGTGCCGTTTTTTAGTAGCCATGAGGTCTTGGGTGAAAGGTTGGACTTGATGATCTCTGAGGTCTTTTCCAACCTTATTGCTTCTATGATTTCTATGATTCTGCCCCGTGCAGCTCATCTTCCAGCATCTTCTCCTTCTGACTATAGATGTCTAATTATCATCGGGCATGGAGCCGAGCTGCCATCTCCTAATTACTTTCTTTTCTGGTTATCTGAACAAGTGTGGCAGTGCTGTTTAGATGAGGCCTGCTCTCTTTGGCCAGGCTGTTGCAGAACAATGTGATCCTGCATGGCTGCACCTAGCTCCTGCTACTGTGACAGAAGTACAGAAGTTAAATTATGAAGCAAACGTGAGCTTTGAAGAGGTTTTTATTTAATCTGTATTCCCCTGTTTCATCTGCTCAGCCATCCAGCACAATCTGCATCATTATTAACCACACCATATTTCTACAAAAAGAAAAAAAGAGAGAGGGAGAGAGAAGAGTAGGAAAAAGTAAGACATCTGTGTTACAGCATTAATATATTCAAAGGTTTTTACTTTCATCTTGCAGGCATTAACACTGTGTAAGCGCAACGGAGGCGCAACTTACAGCAGCCAGGAGATGCCACAAGAAAAAAAAAAAACTACTAAGTGCCAGCAAAAAAAAAAAAAAATAGAGAGGAGGGAGTGAAGCAAAGGGGAAAAAAAAAAAAAGCTATGAGGAGGTTGAGCATTATGTAAAAAGAGGACTTTTATTCATAAATAGAGCGCTTTCACCTAGTGCTCCTCTCTACCTTTATTTCTAATTGCTACCACAATTTGGAAGGCACTGAGGCAAGCCTCCAGCAGTGTGCTGAAGGTGTGTTTGTGCTGTTATGCCCTCTGGCTTTGCTGCCAGCCTATTCCCTTAGATCAGAGCCAGAAGGCAGACTGTTTTCGAATACCGATCACCTCACCCGGACCTAATCCTTTGAGTTCTCTTTGGCATCTATTCCTTCTGCCAGTTTCCTCTTCTGTTCCTCTCTTTTCTTCTGAAGTTGACAACAAAGACATCCTCAGGGCCCTCCTTGATGTAAGACCACTCTTGATGTTGTTACAGTGTGGGTTTTCTTTCTTTTTTTTTTTTTTCTTCCCCTTCTTCTTCTTTTCTGTACCCTAAAGTTGTGCTACTTTTATATTCAGCTAGCACAATATTTGCACACCAGAAGGTAAAGAAAATGAGGATATGGTCCAACGGAACGATAGCTTCTCTCTTCATTTTAGCCTCTTGCTTCGTTTCCTGCTCTTTCCTTTGTGCACCTTGGTCCTTGCAGTGGAAATCCTTTTTCTTCTCCCGTCATTCATCTACATACCTGATCAAGAACCTAAAAGGTCTCTCTTTTCTTCTCCTTTTTATTTTTTTTTTTTTTCACAAGGCTCTGCTGCTTATATACCTTAAATTGGCCTGACCTGCCACTTTTAATTTGAGCAAGATGGCTGTATGGGATGTGGATGAATATGGAATTTCTATGAAGCACAAAACTTTTGAACGGTTCCTGTCCTCTGTGATAGTGAGTTTTAAAAGGGAAATCTCCAAAGAGCTAATTAGTAGACAAGTAGAGCTCAGGCTGAACAAAGCTGAAAAGATAGCAGATAACTAAAAGGACCTGGCCATAGCTGACAAAAATCAAAGCGCTGACAGAGAGCTGGCAGTAACCTTGGGCTGCTAACTGACAGGGACAATAAAAAAAGCCTCTGAGTGTGGCAGAGAGTGACAGCCACGACCACAGGCTCTCTGAAGACTGAAACCTCCACCAAAACGAAGATATAATCTTCTGCCTGGCAGCACCATACAGTTTCTCCCTCCCATTCCAAACTGGGGAAATTGGAGCTTGTCTAAATAATTCTGCTGCCTGAATGTGAACTGAGAATGGAAACGGCCAAGACCGGCATGCAAAGTTTAGTGACGGACCTATGGTCTGAGGGGACACGGGCGGCAGAGCTCTAAGGTTGAGGAGAGTGAAGGTTTCCTTTGCTTACCCTGACACTTTTGCTGGAGCCACATAGCTGCTTGACTCTGTAAACCTTCGTGGCACAAAAATATAGCCCGGGCTGTGGAAGATATTAGTTACTGAAATGCAATATGCAATAGTAAACAAAAGCAGTTTCTCTTGCTGTTGGCAGGGCAGGGAAGATGCTTATTGCTGCATCACATAGGTGGAGGAAAATGACCTTGATCCCAGGCTCACGGGATGTTAGGGGTTGGAAGGGACCTCAGGAGATCATTGAGTCCATCCCCCAGAGCAGGACCATAGAATGCAGCACAGGTCACACCAGAATGCATCCAGATGGGGCTTGAAAGTCTCCAGAGAAGGAGACTCCACAACCTCCTCGGGCAGCCTGTGACCAGCACTCTGTGAACCTCACAGTGAAGAAGTTCCTCTTCATGTTGAGGTGGAACCTCCTGTGCTGCAGTTTATATCCATTGCCCCTTGTCCTATTCCAGGGTGCAATTGAGCAGAGCCTGTCCCCTCCCTCTTGACCCCAGCCCTCAGAGATTTCTAAACATTTATTAAATCCCCTCTGAGTCTGCTCTTCTCCAGACTTACCAGCCCCAGGGCTCTCAGCCTCTTCTCCAGTCCATCAATCATCCTTGTAGCCCTCCATTGGACTCTCTCCAGCAGAACCCTGTCCCTCCTGAACTAGGGAGCCCACAACTGGATGCAATATTACAGGTGAGGGCAGAGTAGAGGGGAGGAGAACATCCCTGGATCTGCTGGACACACTTCTCTAAATGCCCCCCAGGATCCCATTGGCCTTCTTGGCCACCAGGGCACATTGCTCTCCCATGCAGAACGTGCTGTCCACCAGCACTCCCACGTCCTTCTCCACAGGGCTACTCTTTAGTAGATCACCTCCTAACCTGTACTGGTGATCAGCTTCACAAATGGTGCTAATTCCTTACATTTGTGTGCCTTCAGTGACTGCAAACATTTACACACTGTGATCAACAACCTGGGAAGCCCTGTTCAGCAACTAAGGCACACATGTAGCAGGTAGCATTGGACCAGCAACCATGCAAAGGAGTTGTACAGAAAAGCCTTGGAGATTGTTCCATAGGCCAGCACAGATGGTAGCTGAATGTTAACAAAGGCTGTAGCATGCAGACAGCATTTGTGAAGTGGTATCATCATTCTGATATCACCATGACTAGAGTTTGGTGTCTGGAGAAGAGAAGGCTCCAAGGAGACTTTATTTAGGCCTTCCAATATCTTAAGGGGGGCTACAAGAAAGGTGGGGAGGGACTTTTCAGGGTGTCAGGGAGTGATAGGACTGGGGGGGATGGAGCAAAACTAGAAATGGGGAGTTTCAGATTGGATGTTACTTCTTCCCCATGGGAGTGGTGAGAGACTGGCACAGGTTGCCCAGGGAAGTGGTGGAAGCCTCATGCCTGGAGGTTTTGAAGGCCAGGATGGATGTGGCTGTGAGCAACCTGCTCTAGTGTGAGGTGTCCCTGCCTGTGGCAGGGGGTTTGAAACTGGCTGATCCTTGAGGTCCCTTCCAACCCTGATAATTCTATGATATTCAGGATAAAACAAAGGTTGTACAATTTGATTTTTTTGTTGTTCTTCCTGCAACCAATCTATCTCCTTTCATGTACTAAAACAGGGACTGACTTTTTTTTTCCAGAGGTGCCTAGTTTATCTTACAAGATAATCTGAGCTTATTATATGTGTCCAGTTCTGGGCCCCTGTGTCCAGTTCTGGGCCCCTCAATTTAAGAAGGAAATTGAGACTCTTGAACGTGTCCAGAGAAGGGCAACAAGGCTGGAGAGAGGCCTCGAGCACAAGCCCTACGAGGAGAGGCTGAGGGAGCTGGGGTGGTTTAGTCTGGAGAAGAGGAGGCTCAGGGGAGACCTTATTGCTCTCTACCACTCCCTGAAGGGTGGTTGTAGCCAGGAGGGGGTTGGTCTCTTCTCCCAGGCAACCAGCACCAGAACAAGGGGACACAGTCTCAAGCTGCACCAGGGGAACTTTAGGCTGGAGGTGAGGAGAAAGTTCTTCCCTGAGAGAGTTGTTAGCCATTGGAATGTGCTGCCCAGGGAGGTGGTGGAGTCACCATGCCTGGAGATGTTCAAGAGGGGATTGGATGTGGCACTTGGTGCTATGGTTTAGTAGTCATGAGGTGTTGGGTGACAGGTTGGACTTGATGATCTTTGAGGTCTTTTCCAACCTTATTGATTCTATGATATCAAGCATCCCCATGAGCCCTAGAGAACTCTTGCACAATTACTTGGGAAATCTCTTTTCTTCTGTGGAAGGGATGGAGATGATTTTAAGGATAAAAAGAGAAGCTGACATTTTCTTTCTATTATCCAGAAACTCTAGATGGTGCTCAGTAATCCTTCATTTAGCCACTCCTCCAAGAGCCACTCTGCCACACTGCCTTGGATATGTGTTTTCACTTTGATCTTTCATCTGAATGGTCTGGTTTGAGATGTCATGCATGCATTTGAAGTCTCAGAAGTAATATCTGCCTGAAATGTGCAAGAAAAAAATCCCCAAATATATAACTCAGTATTGTTGGTTCAATTTGATTAAGGCCTTAAAACCTTCTTGTTTTCAAAACAAACACTCCATTGAAAGCTTCCATCTGCAAGTCACTGCAAATCAAAAATCACATAGAAACTGGCCTGCAGCTTCTAAATCTCATGGAAGAGATAACCTTTATCTTTTGCTTCAGTTCCATCAGTAGTTTAGCAACCTCAAGAGTGGGAAATTCTTTTGTTTAGACATTGAGGCATAAGAGAGGCTCTGTATGGTAGGACAATTACTGGATGTGGCTCTGAGCAACCTCATCTGGTGTGTAGCTGAGCTGAGTTAGGCTAAGTACCTATCTGCACCTAGAGAAATGCATGCTAGAAGCAAGCAGGTTAGAAGCCCCTTCCCTGGAGGTTTTTAAGGCCAGGCTGGATGTGGCTCTGAGCAACCTGATGCAGTGTGAGGTGTCCCTGCCCATGGCAGGGAGATTGGAACTGGCTGATCCTTGAGGTCCCTTCCAACCATAACAATTCTATGATTCTATGATCTCCTGAGGTCCCTTCCAACCCCTAACATTCTGTGGTCCTGTGATTCCTGCAGCAAGTGACTGACTGGAATTTAATTACATTATGGGTAGCTTATGATAAACTGCATTAGGGATGAGTGCTTCAAGAAAGCTGGGGAGGAGCTTTTAGGGTGTCAGGGAGTGATAGGACTGGAGGGAATGGAGCAAAACTAGAAGTGGGTAGATTCAGATTGGATCTTAGGAAGAAGTTCTTCTCCATGAGGGTGGTGAGAGCCTGGCACAGGTTGCCCAGGGAGGTGGTGGAAGCCTCATGCCTGGAGGTTTTGAAGGCCAGGCTGGATGTGGCTGTGAGCAACCTGATGCAGTGCGAGGTGTCCCTGCCCATGGCAAGAAGATTGGAACTGGCTGATCCTTGAGGTCCCTTCCAACCCTGACAATTCTATGATTCTATGACAGGGCATCCTGCAGACAGCTCACAGTTTCTGCTTGCAGCCAGATGAGAGTCTGGATTTTAAAAGTCTCTTTCCAGTGTTGTTGGTTGGTTGGTTTGGGGTTTTGTTTCTTTAGGGTTTTTGTTTGTTTGTTTGCTTGCTTGCTTATTTCATTCATTCTCTTTGCCACATAATTCATTCACAGCAGCACTCTGCACTGGGTTAGGAACTGGCTGGAGGGCTGTGCCCAGAGAGTGGTGGTGAATGGTGCCACATCCAGCTGGCAGCCAGGAACCAGTGGTGTCCCTCAGGGATCAGTGCTGGGCCCCATCCTGTTCAATATCTTTATTGATGATCTGGATGAGGGGATGGAGTCCATCAGCAGTAAATGTGCAGATGACAGCAAGCTGGGGGCAGGAGTTGATCTGTTAGAGGGTAGAAGAGCTCTGTAGAGGAGCCTTGCCAGGCTGGACAGATGGGCAGAGTCCAAGGGCATGAGATTGAACACATCCAAGTGCCAGGTTCTACACATTGGCCACAACAACCCCAGGCAGTGATACAGGATGGGATCAGAGTGGCTGGAGAGTGGCCAGGCAGAAAGGGACCTGGGGGTACTGGTTGATAGTAGGCTGAACATGAGCCAATAGTGTGCCCAGGTGGCCAAGAAGGCCAATAGCATCCTGGCCTGGATCAGGAACAGTGTAGCCAGCAGGAGCAGGGAGATCATTCTGCCCCTGTACTCAGCACTGGTTAGGCCACACCTTGAGTCCTGTGTCCAGTTCTGGGCCCCTCAGTTTAGGAAAGATGTTGAGTTGCTGGAAGGTTTCCAGAGAAGGGCAACAAAGCTGGGGAGGGATTTGGAGCACAGCCCTGTGAGGAGAGGCTGAGGGAGCTGGGGTTGCTTAGCCTGGAGAAGAGGAGGCTCAGGGGAGACCTTCTTGCTCTCTACAACTACCTGAAGGGTGTTCTTTATTCACTTTCTGTTCTTTATTCACTTTCTGACACATTTCTGTGAACTTCTTATGCTTCAATGAAATTTCCATCAACCATTTTTCCTTTCCTTTCCTTCTCAAATTGCATTGTTCTTCTTGCTTTTACTGCATGTGCTCTTTATTCACATTGTGATACACCTCTCTAAACTTCTTATGCTTCAATGACATTTCTTTCAACCACTTTCCCTTTCCCTCTCAAACTGCAGCCTTCTTCTTGCTTTTACTGCATTGTATTAGCCCACACTTAAAGGTTCACAGCATCATCCTCTCCTCATATGCTGATAGAGCTAAAAAGCTTTAAAAACCTGCTTTTATGAACCTTTGTGGCTTATTTCCTCCCTGGCTAAAGGGCTGGTAGACATCACCACACTAACACATATGTATACTAAAGCCATTGTAAATTGGTTTGGGAAGGTAATATTGAGCTGTGTTACACTCCCTGCATTCAAAATGAACACAGACTGTAAGGGTGACATTCATTCCTGGTAGGAACTGAAACAAAATTGGAGCAGTTTAAGTGAGATTGACATTAATGTATCACTGAGCAGTTAGTTATATCCCATGAATTAGATATTACAAATTCAGGAATCATTTGTTATGCTTTTAGCAGAAATTTTCCTGACATGAGTGAGATAGAGATAAATAGCCAGTCAGAAAGATGTCATTCGGTCTCTTGGGGCTATATTGATGATTCCTCCTGAGAAACTCTAGCAGCAGTTCCCCATGCAATAAAATGTGGAGCTGGGCATCCATGGCTCTTGTAGGGATACTTGATGAGAGGTTGCTCATGTTTTAGTATTGATTTTCATGAGGGCTCTGTGTGTGTGTGTATGTTTTGGCAGAAGAAACTTCATTGAGAAACTTGGGAGTCTCCTCAATTTAACTGACATCAAAAGAAATGTTATAAGGAAAACTTGAGTCCTACTTTGTTACTGTCCAGTGGAAGGGGGAAAGCCTGCAGGTAGTGAGGGTTTATTCAGAGTAGTACTGTGTCCAGTTCTGGGCCCCTCAATTTAAGAAGGACATTGAGACACTTGAAGGTGTCCAGAGAAGGGCAACAAGGCTGGGGAGAGGCCTCCAGCACAAGCCCTGTGAGGAGAGGCTGAGGCAGCTGGGGTTGTTTAGCTTGGAGAAGAGGAGGCTCAGGGGAGACCTTATTGCTGTCCACAACTACCTGAAAGGAGGTTGTAGCCAGGTGGGGGTTGGTCTCCTCTCCCAGGCAACCAGCACCAGACAAGAGGACGCAGTCTCAAGCTGTGCCAGGAGAATTTTAGGCTGGAGGTGAGGAGAAAGTTCTTCCCAGAAAGAGTAATTGGCCACTTGAATGAGCTGCCCAGGGAGGTGGTGGAGTCACTGTCCCTGGAGGTATTCAAAAAGGATTGGACGTGGCACTTGAAGCCATGGTTTAGTTAGTTATGAGGTGTTAGGTAATAGGTTGGACTTCATGATCTCTGAGGTCTTTTCCAACCTTATTGATTCTATGATTCAAATGGAAACTTGTGTTATGGGCAAGCTATTATTTATTGCAGCCTCAACTGGCACAAGATGAGTCTCACTGTTTAGCTGCCTTCTAGCCAGGTCCTCTGTGAGCCTCTCTGAGCACACAGAGCCCGTTGGCATTGATGAATAACTAGATGTGAGCCTGTGAGGACTCGGGCCTCATGGGCCTCATCTCACGCTTCTAAGACTACTTCTACATTCCAGGGATGTAAATGAAGGCATCCCTCATCCAGCAGCAAGAAGCAAGAGCAGCTATGTGCTTGAAGTGCCTTTTCTTTTAACATCCACACTCCTTGAAGGCTGCCTGAAATGACCAACAGCAGCATGGAAAAATGAAAGCTGAGGCTTCTTCTGCCAACGCAATCCCAGATCATCTGTTACAGCAGGACTGAATATTTACTGAAGAAACACAGGCAGGAAATTAAATTAATATGAACACTGGCAACACCGCCTCACAGAGAAAACACAGAAACAGCTCCAAATCTCTCTTCTCCTCCTCATTCTACACTGCACATCCTTCTGTAGTTTCTTCTTTTAAGGATGATGAAGCCAGCAGACGAGTGCATGCATACTTTGGTCCAGTGCACTGAGACTTTTTGGAGCCAGGGGTATCTTTAAGCAGCAGCTACAAAGGATTATTTCATGTACTTCTGGCTTAGTGAAAACCATGTCTGAGAAAAGAGCAGCAGAAATTTTTTCTCTTTCACTATGATGGTTTTCATTGTGTGCCCAGGTGGCCAAGAAAGCCAAGGGCATCCTGGCCTGTATCAGGAATACTGTGGCCTGCAGAATCAGGCAAGTCATTCTGCCCTGTGCTCAGCACTGGTTATGCCACACCTTGAGCACTGTGTCCAGTTCTGGGGCCCTCAGTTTAAGAAAGATGTTGAGTTGCTGGAATGTGTCCAGGGAGAGGTCAGGAGCACAGCCCTATAAGTAACGGCTGAGGGAGCTAGGGGTGTTTAGCCTGGGGAAGAGGAGGCTCAGGGGAGACCTTCTTGCTCTCTACAACTCCCTGAAGGGAGGTTGTAGCCAGGTGGGGGTTGGTCTCTTCTCCCAGGCAAGTAGTGACAGAAGGAGAGGACACAGTCTCAAGCTGCACCAAGGGAAGTTTAAGCTGGATGTTAGGAAGAAATTCTTCCCAGCAAGAGAAATTTGCCATTGGAATGTGCTGCCCAGGGAGGTGGTAGAATCACCATCACTGGAGGTGTTTAGGAAGAGACTGGATGAGGCACTCAGTGCTATGGTTTAGTTGATTAGATGGTGTTGGGTGATAGGTTGGGCTCGATGATCTCAAAAGTCTTTTCCAAGCTGGTTAATTCTGTGTTCCATTTTGAAGTCGTTTGGGTTGCATTAGTTGAATGAGCTCTTGTTCGGTCTTCTTTGTGACAGGAATTTGCTTTCTTCTTCAGGAAAAGGGATAAAAAAAGTTGTTAAAAAAAAGTTAAATCTTGTATTTAAATGCAAAATCAATAAAATGTGCATGGCAGAGCTGGTGCTGCTGAGTGCATTGTAGAGAGACAGCAAACACTCCCCTGGTTGCTCGAGTTTTTGCTCCTTTTTTTCCTGAGGAAATGGCTTCTGGTGAAACACACCTGAGGGAAAAAAGACACTTTTTATCCTGTAAATGTGTACAAAGTAGGATTTGGGCTGTTTTTTGATGGAGAAATAATTCTGCCAGGATGTTAGAGCATTTTCTTGAGAGGTTCATTTGGCAAAGAAACCCAGGAAGTTTCCTTTCAGAGACTCATCTCTGCCCTGCAATGCATTCAAGCTGAGCTTTGAAATCTGATACCTCTTCATGCAGGCCAGGCTCAGCTTGTTTGCTGTGGTGGGATTACTCCCAGGAAAGCTTGCAGTTGCTTCCAGATTGTTTCCAAACACACGAGTTCTACAGTTTGAGCTCCTGATTAAAGGTCACCTCTCTATTTGTATTCTACTTTGTCGCTTCAGATGAGTTGAAATTCGTGAATTATAAAGCTATTTAGGCAGCTATGAATTGTGCTGAGCAGTGGAGGGCTCAGAGTTCAGCTCCCTGCTGACTGAAAAAAAGCCCCAGATTGTTCCCCCAGAAGCTTCAAGGGCTGATCTTTTTCAAGAGACTTTGTTGAGCCCATAAACTGGAGGAGTCTTTTATCTGGCAGAGGCTCTGTTAGTCTAATGTGTTTTAACTCTGTCCACGCTTTCAGCCTCATAAGCACATCTAATAAATCAAAAGGGAGTTGTGTTACTGTGTACGATGCAGGCAAAGAGCACGTGAACACTGTTTAACAGAGCAAAACACACAGCTTCTGGCAATAAATATGGGGGGAAGTGGGATTGCACAGTAACCTCTTAGCAGGAGAAATGTTCGCACGAAAAAGTGTTAATTAGAAAGTGTTAATTGCATCCAAGCGTAAACTACAATCAATTATCAGCAGTCACCACCCTCAGCTGTTCACTGACTGCAGTAAAATGATTCCTGAGCTGGAGCTGGCCTTGTGACACTCACGTACCTGTGCCTGGTGGCTTGAAATGACACTTCTGATCTCAGGTCACCACAGCCTCGTGGGGCAGTGTGCTGCATGACTGCAGGACTACCAGAGCTCTCGCTCTGCTGGCCTTGTGTCTTCCACAAGAATTAACCTGAGGGTGGTGGGTTAATGCCCATTCTGAAAGCAGGGTGGAGGGCTTGCAAGGGCTTTGCCCTCCCTGCAGGGCCTTTCCCCCCTGGGAAACTGAGTGTGTTCCACTCCCCTCTCCCTGCCCAGCTAGGGTATATAAGGGAGGGCATTGCAGTCATTAGGTCTCCTTTTTGGCTCCTGCCTTTCCTGGACAAGAGCTACTGCAGCTGCTTTCCTGCTCTTTTGCCACGTGGTTGGGCCTGATCCTTCTCCCTGCTGCCTCCATGCCTCTTCAGAGAGAGAGACTGGTTTTGTATTCTTGTTTTTTTTCCTCCTTCCCATCCATCCTTGTTCCTTGCCCTTGTGAACCTTACCTGTTATATATATATATATAGTTTAAAAACTCTTTATCTCTCTACTTCCAGGCTGACTCCAAATTATTGCTTGGTGGATTTGCTCCTTCCCTTTCCTTTTTTTCCTCTCTGTTGAGAGGGAGGAAGGGGGAACAGGGGAGAAATTCTCAGCCTTACCCCCATCTGAGCTCTTAACTCCCAGTTAAGGCTCAAACCGCCACAGTGAGGGTGGCAAATAGCCTAGGCAGAGTGATCTCCAAAGCATATCATTGAAGTCCATTTTGTGTGTCTTCATTCTGAAGTTTCACTCCATTTCTTAAGTGTTGTCCCAACACACCTTTCTAGCATGCATTGCTCATTGCTGTCTACAGCTACCCGAAAGGAGGCTGTGGAGAGGTTGGTGCTGGTCTCTACTCACATATAATTAGTGATAGAACAAGAGGGAATGGCCTCAAGCTACAACTGGGTAGGTTTAGACTGGACATTAGGGGAAAAAATTTCCCAGCAAGAGTGGTCAGACATTGGAATGTGCTGCCCAGGAGGTGGTGGAGTCACCATCACTGGAGGGGTTTAAGAAGAGACTTGATGGGGTGCTTGGGGATGTAGTTTAGGGGTGGACTTTGTAGAGTAAGGGTAATGGTTTGACTTGGTGATCCTGAGGGGCTTTTCCAACCTGAATGTTTCTGTGGTAGTTTCACTGGGGGGAGGGGAGGGGGAAGGCAGTCAGAGACTCTTCACACTGCTGAAAGCCACCAGAAAGGTGTTTGTCAGAACTGCAGTGAAGACATCAGTTGTTAGTGTGGTACTGAGCCACATGGCTGCAGCTTAGCTCAGCTCAAGTTCCCATTGCCGCATTTGTTTTCCCCACACTACCCCACGGGCATGAAGACAGGAGGGCTCTCCCACAGTCACTCATGGAAGCACAAGGAGAGACAAAAATATGCTTTGAAGAGCCCAGTTCTACATGTGTTTGGATGCAGAAGCCAGAACTATGAACTGGACTCTGTTGCTGTGGAGCACTGACGTGTTAAGTGTTGATTCTGTATATAAATGTTCAATGTGCTTCATCTCATGGCAATGAACACCAAAGGAACAGGTTGTCCAGGGAGGTGGTCAAAGCCTCTCCACTATGAGGAGAGGCTGAGGGAGCTGGGATTGCTTAGCCTGAAGAAGAGGAGGCTCAGGGGTGACCTTCTTGCTCTCTACAACTACCTGGAGGAAGGTTATAGCCAGGTGGGCTTGGTCCCTTCTCCCAAGCAACCAGCACCAGAACAAGAGGACACAGTCTCAAGCTGCACCAGGGGAGGTTTAGGCTGGAGGTGAGGAGAAAGTTCTTCCCAGAGAGAGTTGTTAGCTGTTGGAATGTGCTGCCCAGGGAGGTGGTGGAGTCCCCATCCCTGGAGGTGTTGAAGAGGGGATTGGACATGGCACTTGGTGCCATGGTGTAGTAGGCACGAGGTCTTGGGTGGCAGGTTGGACTTGATCTTTGAGGTCTTTTCCAGCCTTGTTGATTCTATGATTCTATGAAAGCTCCATCCCTGGAGGTTTTGAGGCCCGGCTGGATGTGGCTCTGAGCAACCTGATCTAGTGTGACATGTACCTGCCCAAGGCAGGGGGCTGGAACTGGCTGATCCTTGAAGAACTGGATGATCCCTTCTAACCCTAACAATTCTGTGATTGTATGAAATGCCTCAGAGTTCAGGCAGAAAAAGCAAAGAGTTAAATTACCAAAGCTGTAGGGTATCACATGGCTTTCATGAGTGACTTACTGCCTTTCTTTTCAACTGTAAAGTGCATGCCAAGGAAACCTGCAGTCATTTGCCCATACTTACCTGTTGCTAAGTGCTCCATTTTAGTGGGAAAGAAAAGAAACTAGCTGTAGCTTCTTAAGCATCACCTGGCTCTACAAAGAAAAGGGGAGTTTGGGGGAGGGGGGGAATGTGTTTAGATTGAGCAGAGAGCAGTAGGGAATACAGGAGTCGCAGTTCACTTTTTTCTGTGTTATTAATGTTTGTTATAAAGGTGATGTTGATATATTCTGATCCTTTGTGATCTTCAAAGTTAAGCTTTCAGTAGATACAGGCCTACAAGCATGAAAAATGACATATATTAGGGAGGGTTGTTTTTTTTTTTGCATTTGCATAGTGGCTGTTCTGTTTCAGCTAGGCTAACTCAAAGAGGAATGAGAATTAAATCTGGAAGGCACTCCAGCTAGGTAGGATCATAGTATCACAGTATCACTAAGGTTGGAAGAGACCTCGAAGATCATCGAGTCCAAACTGTCACCACAGACCCCACGACTAGACCATGGCACCAAGTGCCACATCCAGTCCCCTCTTGAACACCTCCAGGGATGGCAACTCCACCACCTCCCCGGGCAGCCCATTCCAATGGCGAATCACTCTCTCGGTGAAGAACTTTCTCCTCACCTCCAGCCTAAACTTCCCCTGGCGCAGCTTGAGACTGTGTCCCCTTGTTCTGGTTGCTAGAGAGAAGAGGCCAACCCCTTCCTGGCTACAACCTCCCTTCAGGTAGTTGTAGAGAGCAATGAGGTCACCCCTGAGCCTCCTCTTCTCCAGGCTAAGCAACCCCAGCTCCCTCAGCCTCTCCTCACAGGGCTGTGCTCAAGGCCTCTCCCCAGCCTTGTTGCCCTTCTCTGGACACATTGAAGTGTCTCAATGTCCTTCTTAAACTGAGGGGCCCAGAACTGGACACAGGACTCAAGGTGCGGTCCAACCAAAGCAGAGTACAGGGGCACAATGACCTCCCTGCTCCTGCTGGCCACACTATGCCTAATGCAGGCCAGGATGCCGTTGGCCTTCTTGGCTACCTGGGCACACTGCTGGCTCATGTTCAGGCAGCTGTCGATCAGCACCCCCAGGTCCCTCCCTGTTTGGGAGCTCTCCAGCCACTCCGACCCCAGCCTGTAGCTCTGCCTGGGGTTGTTGTGGCCAAAGTGCAGCACCTGGCACTTGGATTTGTTGAATGCCATCCCGTTGGACTCTGTCCATCTGTCCAGTCAGTCCAGGTCCCTCTGCAGGGCCCTCCTACCCTCTAACTGACCAACATCTGCTCCCAACTCGGTGTCATAATACATGTCAGAATACTGCTCAGGCTGTAGCAGTGCATGAATTCTGATAGCTTTTGGTTTTCACAAAGTTTCACAAAGTTTAGAGCCATTGCATATTCACTTGCTGACTGCCAGTCTTGTCAGAAAATAGACCAACATGACGGAGTTAGGCAATGGTTGGACTTGATCTGAAAGGTCTTTTCCGACTAAAATGATTCTGTGATGAAAGAATCTGCTGTTGTCAGTGGCTTTTCTCAGCTAGCTTCAAAAGCAGACCTCGCAATAACAGTCAGAATACCACAGAAAACCTAAGCCCACACACCAAGGCAGCTTTCAGTGAGAGCAGTTTGCATCTTTCTAAAACCCTAGAGGTCTACACCAAGCAAGCCTGTCTAACAATCAGAACACAGAATCACAGAATTGTTAGGGTTGGAAGGGACCAACCCCCTGCCATGGGCAGGGACACATCACACTACAGCAGGTTGCTCACAGCCACATCCAGCCTGGCCTTCAAAACCCTCCATGCATGAGGCTTCCACCACCTCCCTGGGCAACCTGTGCCAGTCTCTCACCACCCTCATGGGGAAGAACTTCTTCCTAACATACCATCTGAATCTACCCACTTCTAGTTTTGCTCCATTCCCCCAGTCCTATCAATTTCTGACACCCTCAGAAGTCCCTCCCCAGCTTTCTTGTAGGTCCCCTTAAGATTCTGGAAGGCCACAATAAGGACTTCTCAGAGCCTTCTCTCCTCCAGACTGAACAACCCCAACTCTCTCTGTCTGTCTTCACAGTAGAGGAGCTCCTGACCTCCGATTGTCCTCATGGCCCTTCTCTGGACATGCTCCAGCATGCCCAGATCCTTCCTGTACTAGGGGCTCCAGAAGTGGACACAGAGCTCCAGCTGAGGTCTCAGCAGAGTGGAGCAGAGGGGCAGAATCCCCTCCCTGGCCAAGTGTTGGCCACACTTCTCTTGCTGCAGCCCAGGCTCTGCTTGGCTCTCTGGGCTGCAAGTGCTCCCTGCTGTCTCCTGTTGAGCTTCTCCTCCCCCAGCACCCCCAAGGCCTTTTCGTCAGGGCTGCTCTCAAGCCAGTCCCTGCCCAGCCTCTATCGGTGCTTGGCATTGCCCCGACCCAGAGATGCAGGACATCTCATATGATACAAAAATTACCCAGCATAGAATTTAGACCACCAAAAGGTGATAGATTGAGACTCATCCTAGGTGTGTTACAGTGCTCATCTTAACTGTCAATAGTGACACACGAGAATCCATCCCAAAAGCCTTGAAAGGTTGGTCAAGATGATCCTTGGGGTCCCTTCCAATCTGTCACTCATTCTGTGACAAAATAGTGACTTCAGGATTCTGCCCTCAAGTAGGACAATAATTTCCATGTCCTGTTTATCTGCCAGAGACTGCCAAATATAATATCTGCCCAAGTTACTTTTCCACTAAGTGTCTTTATGTCTACTATAGGCAACGAATCAGCAGTTTAATCCTCAATGATAAAGGCCAGATTGTAACTAGAAAAATCAGGACAACCCCACACTACTTCCAATGTCTTAAAACTGTCCTGGCAGGACAAGCATGCCAATGAACTAATAAGATCAATTTACAAACACCTGGCTATTATCATGTGCTGTAATGAATATGGCAGCACAGTAATTCCCCCAATAATGACTTTGCAGTCAGGTAATATTTTATTTATAAACTTACCATTTGCTTTGACAAATGACTACCTGTTTCTTATTTTAATTAGTCACAATCTCCAGACCCCAATGAAGGGTGCTGGTAGCACTAGACAGGAAAAATCAAAGAATCTTTAAGGTTGGAAAAGACTTCTAAAGTGATCAAGGCCAACTGTCAACTCAGCACCACCATGCCCAGCAATCACAGAGCCACAGAATGCTAGGGGCTGGAAGGGACCTCGAAAGATCATTCAGTCCAACCCCTCTGCCAGAGCAGAATCACCTACAGCAGGTCACACAGGAATGCATCCAGGTGGGTATTGAATATCTCCGGAAAGAGAGACTCCACATCCCCCTGGGCAGCCTGTTCCGGGGTTCTCTCACCCTCACAGGGAAAAACTCTTCCTCCTGTTTCCATGGAACTTCCTCTGCCTCAGCTTCCACCACTGCCCCTCGTGCTGGCATTGGGCATCACCCAGCAGAGCCTGGCTCCAGCCTCTTGGCACTCACCCTGCACATCTTTATCAACATGAAGGAGGGCACCCCTCAGGTTCCTCCTCTCCAAGCTACAGAGCCCTCAGCTCCCTCAGCCTCTCCTCCTAGAGGAAGATGTTCCACTCCCTAATCATCTTTGTGGCTCTGCACTGGACTCTGTCAAGCAGTTCCCTGAGGCCCTTCCTGAAGTGAGGAGCTCAGAACTGGACACAATATTCCATAGCCCACAGTGAAATGAAAGGAAGCCTCCTTTTACCCACAAATTATCCAACACCAATTGCTTCACAGCCATCAAATGCTGCTTTTCCAGTATGTGTCCTTCCAGTATTTCTACAAACCCTCAGTGACAGTCACAGACAGGCTATGTAAAGCAGAGGCACCCTGGCATCTGCCACTCTTAAAGGTGCTGAGTTGAAAAATTCCCATTCCATCAGTCCCTAAGCATTCCAGATGTTGACTCTCCTTCCCCCCCCAACAGAATCATGAATCACCAAGGTTGGAAGAGACCTCAAAGATCATCAAGTCCAACCTGTCACCACAGACCTCACGACTAAAGCATGGCACCAAGTGCCACCTCCAATCCCCTCCAGGGATGGTGACTCCACCACCTCCCTGGGCAGCACATTCCAATGGCTAACAACTCTCTCAGTGAAGAACTTTCTCCTCACCTCCAGCCTAAACTTCCCCTGGCACAGCTTGAGACTGTGTCCTCTTGCTCTGCTGCTAGTTGCCTGGGAGAAGAGATCAACTCCCATCTGGCTACAACCTCCCTTCAGGTATTTGTAGACAGCAATGAGGTCTCCCAGAGCCTCCTCTTCTCCAGGCTAAACAATCCCAGCTAAATCCCCCAAAATCAAACCCAACATAATCAGAAATCACAAAACAGAGGTAATTTAAGAGAGAGACATAAACCAAGAAGTGTAATATTAAGGTAATATTAATAAATATTATAAATATTTGTTTATAATAAATATTATAAATAAATAAGTATAATATTAATTCATTTGCCAAAAAAGATATCTTTGGCAAATTTTCTGTGATACGTGCTTCAAGCCTTCCACCAAGATCAAGGAATTCAGACCTGCTTCTATCATAACCTTTCAGTCATGATAAAAAGGACTTGTCCTTTCCTGTCTCCTCCTTCCCACGTGAGCCAGGAGAAGATACAGAACCAGAACTAAGAGTTCCTTGTGCTAAGCTGCTGGTTGAGTTACCAGTAATAGAAAACAAAAATGCTCTCTGACAGAATAGAGTGACAACAAGTTGTGAGATCTGCCAAGGTCTTTTCAGAGTATTCAGTGACACAGACCAGAGCAGCAGAAAGAAGAGGCTGCTGTGTATCTTGTAAATCTTGTGTATTTACTGCTGAACATTGCTCCTGGTAGTAAAACTCTTGTTCTTGAAACACAGGATCTGTAGATTGGGGAACACGCTGCCTGAAGGCTTCACAGCTGTCTTCACACACACCTCAAGCTCTGTTCACCAGGAAGGTAAGGGAACTTTTAATGGAGCAGTAGCTCACTCATGTATATGTTCCTGTGTCTTATGCCTGTCTTTTGCCTTGAGCCCTTGCCTAATTTGCAGCCTCTTGAGGTAGGAATTATTTCCTGTCATACCTAAAGCATTTATGTACCAAATCACTTTTACAGCCACCCTTGGCCTGCAGATTACCTGGGGGTTTTGTGGACGTTGAGTGGGATCATGTATTTACTGTTTCTTCACTTGTTGGGACTAATTTGTAACCAAGTTTTTGCTGTTAATACAAATATTTTGGACTTGATGACCTTAGAGGTCTTTTACAGCCTGAGTGATTCTATTTAGGAGTCTGCTGCCTCTGGGAAAGTTCCTGGCAGAACACCTGTGGAAAGTGATTCCTCAGATGAAGAGGGTGGGACAAACAGTTGGAACAGGCAGATTTTACTTCTATAGAATCATAGAATTGTCAGGGTTGGAAGGGACCTCATCTAGTTCCAACCCGCCTGCCATGGGCAGGGACACCTCACACTACATCAGGTTGCTCACAGCCATATCCAGCCTGGCCTTAAAACTCTCCAGGGATGAGGCTTCCACCACCTCCCTGGGCAACCTGGGCCAGTGTCTCACCAGCCTCATGGGGAAGAACTTCTTCCTAACATCCAATCTGAATCTCCCCACTTCTAGTTTTGTTCCATCCTGTCACTCCCTGACACCCTCAAAAGTCCCTCCCAGCTTTCTTATAGCCCCCTTCAGATACTGGAATGCCACAATAAGGTCTTCTCAGAGCCTTCTCTAGACTGAACAACCCCAACTCAAGTAGAATAGAACAGAATAGAATAGCATAGCATTGCATTGCATTAACCAGGTTGGAAGAGACCTTTGAGGTCATTGAGTCCAACCTACCATCCAATACTATCTAATCAACTGAGTCTCTTAGTCTGGCTCCATAGCAGAGGAGCTCCAGCCCTTTCTGGACACGCTCCAGCACATCCATATCATTCTTGTAACAGGGGCTCCAGAACTGGGTGCAAGCATGAATGCCTTTTTACAGGTGCTTACACTTATTTCACTAACTGGATAATGCCCTCCAGTCTAGTTGGAAGAAAGCTTACAAGACATCTGAAGATCTTATTCTGAAAGATGAGCTTCATGATGCAATGTAGCATCTCAAGGAGCCTACACCTACTGGAACATTGCAATCTCAGTTCACTGCATCTGAAGTCTTACTTGAGTATAATCAGACACACAGCCCTCAGTAGTCTCAGACCATTCAAACTACTCCCAAGTAATTGTGGCCAGTTAAAGAACACATTTGTGTGAATAATCACACGAAGAGCATGCTGAGGAGAGGGGGCTGAAGGGATTCAGCACACTGGACACAAATAGAAATCACTCTAAGGTTGTCCTCTTGAAAATTAGGCTACGGCAATGCAGAGATGCAGTTATCCATTTGCATTCCACAAACTCACCTAAACTGATCCCTTTTCCACTCTCCCTTTGGATAAGAGGACAGTGCAGAAGAAACCTGAAGGTTTCCTTAATGGCTTCTGTGTTTTGATTCTCACATATCCAGAAATGTATCAGGAACAGCGTGGCCAGCAGGAGCAGGGAGGTCATTGTGCCCCTGTACTCAGTGCTGGTTAGGCCACACCTTGAGTCCTGTATCCAGTTCTGGGCCCCTCAGTTTAGGAAAGATGTTGAGTTGCTGGAAGGTTTCCAGAGAAGGGCAACAAAGCTGGGGAGGGGTTTGGAGCACAAGCCCTATGAGGAGAGGCTGAGGGAGCTGGGGCTGCTTGGCCTGGAGAAGAGGAGGCTCAGAGGAGACATTATTGCTGTCTACATCTGCCTGAAGGGAGGTTGTAGCCAGGTGAGGGTTGTTCTCTTCTCCCAGGCAAGCAGCACCAGAACGAGAGGACACAGTCTCAAGCTGCACCAGGGGAGGTTTAGGCTGGGTGTTAGGAAGAAATTCTTCACAGAGAGAGAGTGATTGCCCATTGAAATGGGCTGCCCAGGGAGGTGGTGGAGTCACCATCCCTGGAGATGTTTAGGAAGAGACTGGATGAGGTGTTTGGTGCCATGGTTTAGTTGATTAGATGGTGTTGGATGATAGGTTGGACTCTGTAATCTGAAAGGTCTCTTCCAACCTGGTTTATTCTACTCTACTCTATTCTACTCTACTCTATTCTACTCTATTCTATTCTACTCTACTCTATTCTACTCTACTCTATTCTACTCTACTCTATTTTACTCTATTTGATTCAATTCGATTCAATTCAATTCTATTCTAAACAGAATGATCCCCTCAAACTTTCAAAAGAAAGATGATTTTCATCCAACAGAGACCCAAGCTCTGAAAATTTCACCTGGCAGCCAGAAGTTTTCAGAAAGTTAAGAGCTGAGCTGGGGGTAGCACAGCAAACGTCACACAAGCTGAAGAGCAGTAGTCATTTTCTCTCCTCCTGGAATATGTTGCAGCATAATTTATTCATGTTCCAAAGTACATTAGGTAAAAAGTAATGAATTCTTAGTGCTGGAAGAGTTAACTCAAATCCTATAGAAGTCAACAAGAGTTTCTCACCTGTAAGATAAAGGTAGAGGTTTTGCCCCAATTAACTGTTTTCCATTTGCACTAAATGAGGGCGATCCCTTTCGCTTGGCAATACAAAGTGCTTGTCAAAATGCCATTTCCTACTGAATTTCAGGTTCCTTCCCGGGGAAACAATCCCTAATAGCTTTCCCCCGCCCCCATTGACTAGCTCCCTTCACATTTCCCCCTGCTTTCTGGAGTAATTATAGCAATTCCTAAGCACACACACACACATAAAAATGCTTGCTTGCATAGGATGTTGTTTTAAATTAATTCTTCAGAGACAAAAGCTCTTCAGAAATTTACTCTTTAGAGCTACTGTGCTGTAGTGCCTCCTCCTGCCCTTCCTTTTTTATCTTCTCCACTGTTTTTTTCCTACTGCAATGAGTTCCTGGTGTTGCTCATTTCACAGAATTCTGCCACTTGATTTTGTTGTTGCTGTTGGTTGCATTTTTTATTTAGAAATCAGATATTGAAAACTCTGTATGGACAGAATGAGAGTCGGGGCAGGGAATGTATTTAATTACGCAGTCTGGCTTGCACTGGAAATGTGAAGGGGTAAAGGCAAAGTTCATTTTGACCAAAATCCAGTGAAGTCCCTAATGCATTTAAACTGATTGGAGTGACTAGGCAGCACTCACTGCAAAGTTTGGTTTTATGCTAGCTTTATTGTTGTTGTTGTTGCTTCTTGAAAGCCTCAGAAATGCCTGGTTTTACAGTAAAGCTTGCAGTCCAGCCAACGCAGGCCAGGACTTCCAAAGCATTATTTAAATGCCTCAGTTGAATCCTAGGGTTCTTTTATCCCATTTCACACACTCAAGCACCAAAAGGCTAAGTAACTTGCAGTAGCATTTTTGACTGACTTGACTTTGAAAAAGGCACAACCTACATAAACAACTGAGCAGTTGTTAGGCGCTGGGCTGGATCTCTGAGTGATCCCATATGCTATCTCTGCTAATGCTGGTAACAACTGTAAACACCTCCCTTCGTCATATTAATGAGTTACAGCCAACAGAAAAGGACAAAAATCTCTAACTTTTCCCCCAAACTTAGTTAAATGTCAAGGTTTTTAAAGGCCTAGTTAGCAAGTATATTAGATGAGATATGTCAGCTTCCCAATTTACGACTCTGACTTGTCTCTTGTGATTCCTTATAGCCTCTAGCCATTCTCCTCTTACCTGAGGCATTCTCTGGCAAAAACCTGATGCTTCCAGTCATTCTGCATTCTTGTGTTCCTTCAAAAATAATTGGACAGGCACCTCTCCATAAACAATCATCATTAGTCACATAAGGTACACAGATAAGAATACCACACCAATAAGTTTCAATAGAATGTCTCGAGCCAAATAATAATAATAACAATAATAAATTTGGCCAGCATGCCCAAAAAAAAAAAACCCTGTGATTGACAGGGAGTTAATGCACTTAACACTTTCTTCCAGCAGGCTGTTAAAATGAGTTCCTTGATGCTCAGAAAGTCCTGCTCCCAGAAAACTGACACCGACATTGACCAGTGAGTTTGTTGCTGTTCGGTAACCTGCTCCCTTTCCAGACTCTATGATTAAAGTCATTATGGGAACTGTCAGGAGGAGGGAGAAAAATGAAAACTGTCACAAGAAGCAACTGTTGGAATTCTCAGGATTATTTTATATGTATATATATATATATATATATATATATACACAATGCTAAACTATTTTAAACTAGTCTGTAATTTTTTTTTTTTTTCTTCCCCACTTCACACTCTCCAGCCATACAGTACAGATCCACAGACTAAAAGAAATCCCTTTAAGCTTAGACTCTAAATGGTTCCTACACTTTTCTTTATTATGTTGTGTAGCAGAAAGGAAATTAAGCACAGAATTTCCTTTTAGGTGAAAGAAGAATGAATTAGCTTAGCAAAAACAATGGGGTAAAACCCTTGTTTCAAAATGTTACAGTATCACAGTATCACCAAGGTTGGAAGAGACCTCAAAGATCACCAAGTCCAACCTGTCACCACAGACCCCATGACTAAGCCATGGCACCAAGTGCCACATCCAATCCCCTCTTGAACACCTCCAGTGATGGGGACTCCACCACCTCCCTGGGCAGCTCATTCCAACGGCTAACAACTCTCTCTGGGAAGAACTTTCTCCTCACCTCCAGCCTAAACCTCCCCTGGCACAGCTTGAGACTGTGTCCTCTTGTTCTGGTGCTGCTTGCCTGGGAGAAGAGACCAACCCCTCCTGGCTACAACCTCCCTTCAGGCAGAGGTAGAGAGGAATAAGGTCTCCCCTGAGCCTTCTCTTCTCCAGGCTAAACAACCCCAGCTCCTTCAACCTCTCCTCGTAGGGCTTGTGCTCAAGGCCTCTCTGCAGCCTCATAGCCCTTCTCTGGACACGTTCAAGACTTAAACTGAGGGGCCCAGACTTATTTGTAGCCTAAATAGGAATGATTAGAGATATTTATAGAATCATAGTATCAGTCAGGGTTGGAAGGGACCACAAGGATCATCTAGTTCCAACCCCCCTGCCATGGGCAGGGACACCTCACACTAGATCAGGCTGGCCAGAGTCTCATCCAGCCTGGTCTTAAACACCTCCAGGGATGGGGCCTCAATCACCTCCCTATAGATATAGACATATTTATAGGCATAGGCATATTTATAGGGATAGGCACATTTATAGACATATTTATAGGCATAGACATATTTATAGACATATTTATAGGCATAGACATATAGACATATTTATAGGCATAGACACATTTATAGACATATTTATAGGCATAGACATATTTATAGACATAGATATATTTAGAGGCATAAATAAAATTAGAGTGAGGGGAGAAACCACCCAAAATAAATAAAAAAAATTTAAAATAAAAAAAAAGTCAAAACAATAATTTGTTAAAAGAAAAATTCACACCCACAAGAATTAGGTATAAAGAAAAAGCCTTTAGCCAGTGTAATAATTCCAAGCATCAGTCCTACGGAGCCAATTAGTTGCTTCACGTGGGTGTACTGAATTTAAACGACAACAACAAAAAGAAAACAGATAAAAATGGTCTAATTACAACCTAAAACTTTCCTCATTTTGTTTTGCTGTTGGATGCAATTCTACAGGAATAATTTCACAGAACAGTTGGCACTCCTCCGTCCCCGCCGAGCTCTCTTTTAAGTGACTGGGATTGTTTAGCCTGGAGAAGAGGAGGCTCAGGGCAGACCGGAGACCCTATTGCTGTCTTCAGCTACCTGAAGGGTGGTTGTGGCCAGGAGGGGTTGGTCTCTTCTCCCAAGCAACCAGCACCAGAACAAGAGGACACAGTCTCAAGCTGTGCCAGGGGAGGTTTAGGCTGGAGGTGAGGAGAAAGTTCTTCACAAAGAGAGTTGTTAGCCATTGGAATATGCTGCCCAGGGAGGTGGTGGAGTCCCCATCCCTGGAGGTGTTCAAGAGGGGATTGGAGGTGGCACTTGGTGCCATGCTTTAGTCGTGAGGTCTGTGGTGACAGGTTGGACTTGGTGATCTTTGAGGTCTCTTCCAACCTTGGTGATTCTGTGATTCTGTGACCCCCTGAAGGCACTGTCAGCTTTTAGTTCTGTGGCGAACCCCGAGGCTGCTCTCATGGGCTGCTCACAGCCACCAATTCTAGTGGTTCTGTGGTATTTGAGTGTTTTGCCAGGCTTTGCTATTTATTTCTTTTCAAACAAATTCACAAATAGTTAATCTGTTTAAAGATTCAAGGTGGGTTGTTGGTTTTTTTTTCACATCAACATCCAACCTGTTCCTTACTTAGGTTTAAAATATTTCTGTAGATCAAGAGGGTGCTTAAGAAGGTAATGTCTTTACCTAAATGCCATAATGCAAACACTACCATTTTCTTCTATTTATTTTTCTTTTCTCACCTGCTATGCCTAGGTTTTGACACTAAGAATATTGTGTTTGATATTTTCAGCATTAAAAACCGCTTTCTGCTTTGGTTCCATTTTACTCCCAGTCAGAAAGATCAGAAAAAGCTCAAGTCACACAGTGAGAAACTTTATCCACTGAATGAGACATTATCCATTCCACCAGACTACAAATCAAAGAGTATCTCTTAGGCTGCTTAAAAATTCATTTTAAAATCTGATCCTGATTGTACTTTTATGGTAATTTCATACCATCAATCATCCTTTTACCTTTAGTCTCTAGGTCCACTGCTTTCCCCATAGATCTCATTCACTCTGCCTCATTAGAATTCTTTAGGTGAGAAAACAGGGTAAGAAACCTTAACAGAAAATGAGAGAAAGATGTAAATTCCTGGAGAAAAAGTCAGGTTCACTAAGAAGCATAGCTAATGATATGTTCTGATCTATGTTTTTAAAGAAAAGAGGGGGGGGGGGGAATTAAGAGAAAAGAAATTAAAAGATGGAGTGGGACAGAGTGAAAAACACATTTGCCATGCAAATAATGTGTTTGTAATCCATGTCCCGATTCAGCAATATCATTTATACAGCTAAGCTGTCAAAACATCTTAGCAGATGGAGTTCCTTGGCAAAAAAAAAAAAAAAAAAAAAAAAAAAATCAAGAATAAAAGATTTTTGGATCTGCAGAGAACTTTTCCTAATTAAGCACTGAGCTTCCCTCTGATTCTACACTTTCCATTCCAAGCGAGGCTGAGCCATTGTCGCTAATGCTCTAGGTTATGTAATTGTAATGGCTGGGAAATGGAACTCATGTGGAGTGCTAGGAACATGAGCCAGCAGTGTGCCTAGGGGGCCAAGAAGGCCAATGGCATCCTGGCCTGGATCAGGAACAGCGTGGCTGGCAGGAGCAGGGAAGTCATTGTGCCCCGTGCTCAGCAATGGTTAGGCCACACCTTGAGTCCTCTGTCTAGTTCTGGGCCCCTCAGTTTAAGAAGGACAGTGAGACACTTGAACATGGCCAGAGAAGGGCAATGAGGCTGGGGAGAGGGCTCGAGCACTATGAGGAGAGGGTGAGTGACCTGGGATTGTTTAGCCTGGAGAAGAGGAGGCTCAGGGGAGACCTTACTGCTCTCTACAACTCCCTGAAGGGAGGTTGTAGCCATGTGGGGGTTGGTCTCTTCTCCCAGGCAAGCAGCACCAGGACAAGAGGACACAGTCTCAAGCTGTGCCAGGGAAAGTTTAGGCTGGAGGTGAGGAGAAAGTTCTTCACCGAGAGAGTGATTTGCCATTGGAATGGGCTGTCCGGGGAGGTGGTGGAGTCACTGTCCCTGGAGGTGTTGAAGAGGGGATTGGACATGGCACTTGGTGCCATGGTTTAGTCATGAGGTCTTTGGACTTGGTGATCTTTGAGATCTGTTACAACCTTGGTGATCTTTGAGATCTGTTCCAGCCTTGGTGATTCTGTGAAATACTGTTCAAACCCCCTTTCTTACACCTGAACTGACACTGCATCATCATATAAATGACTAGAGAAATGACCTTGTTTAGTTCTTCAGCAGTCCTGATCACAGGAGAACAAGGCTACTGTATATTCTTCTCTCAGGCAGTTCTCAGTGGCAGCTTTCTTGGAATTTTGGAAACAATTGAAACCCAGTCCAAGTGTGGTGGTTCCTACAGGACCTGCCAAATGCCAGGTCCTGCACTTGGGTCACAACTACCCCAAGCAATGCTCCAGGCTTGGCACAGTGTGGCTGGAAAGCTGCTGGCAGAAAGGGACCTGGGGGTTCTAATGGACAAGCAGATGAATAGGAGCCAGCAGTGTGCCCTGGTGGCCAAGAAAGCCAAAGGCATCCTGGCTGGGATTAGAAATGCTGTGTCCAGCAGGAGCAGGGAAGTGACTGTCCCATGGTACTCAGCCCTGGTGAGGCCACACCTGGGGTATTGTGTCCAGTTTGGGGCACCTCAATACAAGAGAGATGTGGAGGTGCTGGAGCCAATGCAGAGGAGGGCAAAGAAGCTGTGAAGGGCCTGGAGAATAAATCTGATGAAGAGCAACTGAAGGAGGTGAGGCTGCTTAGTTTGAAAAAGAGACTAAGGGGAGACCTCATTGCTGTCTACAGCTACCTGAAAGGATGTTGTAGAGAGGTTGGTGCTGGTCTCTTCTCACAGGTAATTAGTGGTATGTTCTATAAGAGAGAGTTCTTCACAGAAAGAGTTGTTAGCCTTTGGAATGTGCTGCCCAGGGAGGTGATGGAGTCACCGTCCCTGGAGGTGTTCAAGAGGGGATTGGACCTGGAGCTTGGTGCCATGGTCTGGTAGTCATGAGGTGTTGGGCGACAGGTTGGACTTGATGATCTTTGAGGTCTTTTCCAACCTTGTTGATTCTATGAAGAGGGAAGAGCCTCAAGCTGCCACTGGGTAGGTTTAGACTGGGCATTAGGAAAAAAAATTCCCAGCAAGAGTGGTCAGACATTGGAATGAGCTGCCCAGGGAGGTGATGGAGTCACCACCCCTGGATGTGTTCAGAGGTGGTTTGGATGTGGTGCTTGGGGATATGGTTTAGGGGTGAACCTTGTAGAGCAGGGTTAATGGTTGGACTCGGTGATCCTGAGGGTCTTTTCCAACCTGAATGTTTCTGTGATTTCTGTGAGTCATACTTTCCCAGAAGTCAGTATTATTGCTTCACTCTTTTCATTTGAATCCTGGCCATGATGAAAATCCATTTTTACAGCACTGAGAGATAGGACAAGTAACGAGCCTGCTCTTCAAGACATCTTGACTGGAAGGAAAACTCTTGTTAATCGCTAGGGGAAAAAATGGTATTTCTTCCCAAGACTGTAGGCCCATCCATGTTACACTTCCTAATGTCTTTAACAAAATGCAGCCATAAACCACTGAATCCTGGTAATAGCAACAATCCCTCCAAAATGGTTTGTTACCAGCAGTTAGTGACCAGTTTCTTAGTTAATGGCCTGAGGGAAAAGGATTTTTAAAAAGCTGTAGTCACTGTTTCCTCTCAGGCAATTTAACTAGCTGCATTAAACTGTATTTTCATTGAGCTTCCTGACATTTGTACTCTGATAGAATTCTAGTCAGGGAAAGAGAATGAGGCAGCAGTGGAGTGTGTCATCACTGTACTTTGCTACAGAAACATTAAGGAGGAAAAAAAAAGCCCAGTTAGTGAGTCTCTTACTGCTCTGAACGATGATAGGGTGTAGTAGCAAGAGTAATAATACATTTTAAGGCCTTTAAATATCATGTAAAATTAAAAGTCATTAACAACTTTATCTGAGGAAAGATGAAAGAGTCTTCAGCTTTATGATATGATACAGTGCCCTTGAAACAATCAGGGAATACAAGGAAGGGAGGGGGTGGGAAAAAACTCTCAATGTTATGTGCTTTCATGCAAAATCAAAATGCTAATCTGAAATGCTCATTTATTTTCATAAACCAAGTAAAAATAGTACCTGATTTGGAAGGGTCTCACATGCCAGCCTGATCCACAGGAATATTAAAAAGTTAATAAAACATGAGTGGAGGAGGGCATATGAAACAATTAACATAGAGCTTCTGTCTGTATTTGCTGAGTTAATGCCTTGCTTCATAAAGGCTTCCAACCATGTCATTGATGCAGAGGTTTAGGCAAGTGGGATTTATATATGTATACATACATACATATATGTATAGATAAATGTATTTTATACTTTTAAAAATATGAATAGAGTAGAGTAGAGTAGAGTAGAATAGAATAGAATAGAATAGAATAGAATAGAATAGAATAGAATAGAATAGAATAGAATAGAATAGAATAGAATAGAATAGAATAGAATAGAATCAACCAGGTCGGAAGAGACCTTTGAGATCATCGAGTCCAACCTATCGTCCAACACCATCTAGTCAACTAAACCATGGCACCGAGCACCCCATCCAGTCTCTTCCTAAACACCTCCAGTGATGGTGACTCCACCACCTCCCTGGGCAGCAAATTCCAGTGGCCAATCACTCTTTCTATGAAGGACTTCTTCCTAACATCCAGCCTAAACCTCCCCTGGTACAGCTTGAGACTGTGGCCTCTTGTTCTGGTGCTGGTTGCCTGGGAGAAGAGAACAACCCTCACCTGGCTACAACCTCCCTTCTGGTATTTGTAGAGAGCAATAAGGTCTGCCCTGAGCCTCCTCTTCTCCAGGCTAAGCAACCCCAGCTCCCTCAGCTTCTCCTCATAGGGCTGTGCTCCAAACCCCTCCCCAGCTTTGTTGCCCTTCTCTGGACACCTTCCAGCAACTCAACATCTTTCCTAAACTATATATATAAATATATTTATATATTATATATATATATATTTAATATAGATGCTTTATCCATACTTCATAAAAAACTCTTTCCAGCAGATAAATATTGTACAGCACAGTGCTCTCTTAGCAGATAAAGCAAGGATGTTCCTTCCCTATTTTAGCTGTGTAACAAGCTGCAAGTCAGCCAAACACATAAACAACCCTGTACTGATCGCTCTGCCTGCCTCCACCAGCTCACTGGGTTTAAGTGGTTAGCTCTTCCTTTTCTCCTCTCCTGGGTGAAAAAAGGCTCATTAATCAGAAACTTTTCCCCAAGTATGGCAATAAAGTCAAAGGAATGATTGGCATTACACAGAGCACTGTAACATGCACGCAGGAATCGGCTCTCATTAGGCACAGCATATTCAAAACCCCAAACCCCAACCAAACCAACCACTCTGCATCTTTGCTTATGCAGGATGAAGGCATAACCAGGAACCACCCACAGTGGACAGGAAAATGGGGCTGACTGGAGAGAGTTTGAGGTTACTGGCACAAACAGAAGAAATCAGTTCTGGGGCTTTGACGCCCTGCCTTATGGCTTTGGCGGAAGGTTGTAGGTGGCACAGTCCTCAGCAAAGATACTTTTGTGCAGGAGACTGACATGAGGGTTTGTTGGGACGGAATTATCCCTCTTGAGCACAGCCTGGATGAGAGACTTGAGCAGTTGGGGCCCTCACCCAGCTGCCCTCCCATCCTCTGAATTCTGTGCAGTCCTGTTCCTGGCCCTTTTGGGTCTACTATGAGTACAACATGCAGCAGACCGTCATTCTAGAGAACTATCAATGTTTTAAAACCACATTCTCCTGCTGAGCTTGATTGTTCTTTCTGTGTCACATAGAATGGTTTGGGTTGGAAGGAACCTTAAAGATCATCTAGATCCAAGCCCCCTGCCATGACCTACTAGACCAGGTAGCTCAAGGCCCCATCCAATCTAGCCTTGAAGACTTCCAGGCTCAGAGCCTCCACAACTTCTCTGGGCAACTTGTGCCAGTGCCTCACCACCCTCATGGGGAAGAATTTCTTCCTAATGTCTAACCCAAATCCAGCTTCTTCCATTTGAACCCATTATCCCTTCTCCTATCACTGAATGCCCTTGTAAGAAGTTCCTCTCCATCTGTCTCACAGGCTTCCTTTAAGTCTGGAAGTCTGCTCTAAGGTCTCCCCTACACTTAAGTCAGTCATAAGATGTCTTAAGGAAATGATTAGAGGTACTAAGAAGCATTAAAAATGGCTGAAATGGAGCAATTGGGTAGCAACACAGACATTTTAATATAGCAAAGTGGGAATGTGATGGGGACAAAGAAAACTAGCAAGAAGTGCAGAGAGAGGCTCGTGCTTTGAGAGCAGACACAAAGGTTCTCACGGAAAGCAAAAGCTGAATACCCTTGAGAAAGACTTTAAGAAAAATACTTATTATAAAAGTGGAGATTTTACATCACATTTACAATTTACAATGGCAAGCTAAAATGCTTTTCTGTAGTAAGAGAAGAGTAAGTGCATTTTATTTCCCTTCTTGTTTTCCTCCCCCCCCCCGAGTGCTATGAATAAGAGGAGCTTGCAAACCTGTTGTCTTCTGTGGTTCTCCCACTCTTCTTAATCCTCAGCAGATCATATGTTAATTTGGCTGGAGGACATCATTGTGGATGTACCTCCTGTACCTTAATTGAACTGATAAGAGGGAAGGGACTGAGCACTTCATAATATGTTCTTCCTTCAAAAAATAATAATGATGAAACAAGAATATGAAAGATTCATAGAATCACACAGCTTGTGTCCAGTTCTGGGCCCCTCAGTTTAAGAAGGACATTGAGACACTTGAATGTGTCCAGAGAAGGGCAACGAAGCTGGGGGAGAGGTCTGGAGCACAGCCCTGTGAGGAGAGGCTGAGGGAGCTGGGGTTTAGCCTGGAGAAGAGGAGGCTCAGGGGAGACCTTATTCCTCTCTACAACTACCTGAAGGGTGGTTGTAGCCAGGTGGGGGTTGGTCTCTTCTCCCAGGCAGCCAGCACCAGAACAAGAGGACACAGTCTCAAGCTGTGCCAGGGGAAGTTTAGGCTGAAGGTGAGGAGAAAGTTCTTCCCAGAGAGAGTTGTTAGCCATTGGAATGTGCTGCCCAGGGAGGTGGTGGAGTCACCATCCCTGGAGGTGTTCAAAAGGGGATTGGATGTGGCACTTGGTGCCATGGTTTAATCTTGAGGTCTGTGGTGACAGGTTGGACTTGGTGATCTTTGAGGTCTCTTCCAATCTTGGTGATTCTGTGATTCTGTGACTTCACATTAAACTGTCCAGAGAAGATGCTAAACATAAAGGGCCTCACCGTGCAGGCGGCTGCAGAAGTTAAGTGCTCTGTTTGGATAGAAGGAGCTTGGAGAAAATCTGGGCTCCACTGGATGTTATTGCACCTGAGGGACTTGCTGGGTCAGAGGCTGAGCAGAGTAAGTGTACTAAAAGCAAGAGAGAGAGGGGAGAGAAGGAAGGGTCTTGATGACAGAGATGGCTTGGTAGTGTCTGATTTGGATATTTTGAAAGCATTGTGTGCAGTTTAGATCATCTGTGTCTGACACAGACTGACCTGGGTTCCTTTTGAATAGAAGGGTACTCAGAAGCTGTGGCCTTTCTCTTTTGGCTGTAGAAATCTTAATCATTGTTAAATCTTGGTTCTGCTGTGACTTTGAATGCAGCAGCATTTGTTCAATGCTAAGCTGGCAAGCTCTGTCAGAGGCACTACAGAAGCTATCTGATGTAGGAAAATGCCTTACCTCTGACAGCCTCTGTAGAAAGAACTGGAGTGGGCAACAGCTCCACTGATGATAGAGCAGCAGCTGATGGCTGAGGTGGGAATTTGAAGAGACTGTAGCTGGTGGGCTGTGGTTTGTGCTTAGCAGTGTTTACCGAGATATACAGATTGCCAGCTGCAAACATAAGCATTTTTGAGTTACTTCTTGAGAGTGTTTCACAAAGATATATAAAGTGCCAGGTACAAACATAGGCATTTTAAAGTTACTTCTTGAGAGTGTTTCACAAAGATATATAAAGTGCCAGGTACAAACATAAGCATTTTAAAGTTACTTCTTAGGAGTACTTTGCCCCCAGGATGGCAGTGCTGCCTACCAGCTGCTTTTGCAGGCAGTTGATTGCTCAGAGACACTGGCAGCCCTGTGCCCTGCTGGTGCCAAAGCATTAATTCTTTGCTTCTTGGGTTTGTTCCTTGCATTCTCCCAAGAACTCTGAACTTGTTTCACTTCCCAATGTTTTATTTAACTCTCAGTGAGATGATGGAGCATGGGAAAAGGCCTCCTATTCCATGGCTGATCCTCCTTTCAAATGCCCGGGCTCAAACAGAATCGCAGAGTATTATGCGACCCTTTGCCCTGAGTGTTCTGACAGAGCTTTGGCTGCATGCTGCCCAACTGGTCAGTCGTGAAGTGATCTCATCTCATCTCTCCAGCATTAGGAGTGGTGTGAGAAATACAGCACTTCCATTAAAAAAAAAAATGAACAAAAAACAACAGAGAAAGACACAACCACTTGGTTTTGTTTAAAATCTCCCCCCCCCCCCCCCCCCCGCTTTACTTCTCATGCTAATACATTTGTGACAAATATTATTTCCCCAGATGACACTTGTACAGGAGGTCTATAGGAAATGTCAGCCAGAGGGGGGGGTGGGGTGGTGGAAATCAACCAGCCACCTCCTGCATTAATGTGCATTCTGAAAAGCCTTCTCATTATTTCTCGTGCCAGCGAGGGGCTTGCTAAATAACCAAACAGAATGCAAATAATCAAGGAGCACAATTAAGCTCACACAGAGTTGGGGTGCTCCAGAAATAGCAGAGGAAAAACTGCACATAAATACATATATGTGTGTGTATATATATATGTGTGTGTGTGTGTGTATAGTGTGTATATATATATGTGTGTGCATGTGCATATATATGTGTGTGTGTATGTATGTATGTATATATGATTCCCTTAAGAAAGATGGGGTGCAGATTTGATGCACACTTTATATTCATATCCCTCAAATCATGGGGGGAGGGGGAAGGGAAGAGAAAAAAAGAAAGGTGGTACTGTGCTGTGGAACAGCATCCAGTGCTGAGTGCAATGGAATCTGTCAGGGGGCATCTTTATGGATCCTTTCCAAATGAGTTTCTGTTTGGGGACCTGCAGCAGGGCCGAAAGGGATAGCTCAACAAAAAAAATATCTCCACATTTATAAGACTTCTATGTTTGTTTTTTTTAAGTGGATGAGACTGGTATTTTCATCTTTTTAGCAGATTTGATTAGATCTAGTGTTTGCAAGAAATCCTTTCCCACGTTTTTGTTCAGAGCCAGACAATGAGCAGTCATTCCCCCACCTCTTCCTTCACACTAGTAGCGATGGCACAGACCCTCAGCTATTCTTTCAGTCAGCTCCTTCGAGTTGAGGGAAGCCTCTCCCTGCCAGAAACTATTCTCTGCCCTCACTTGTCTAGATGATTATACAGATCCAAGGACAGACTTCCAGGGGGAATGTCAGAGAGAGCAGGAGGACTATATACATATACTAGTCCCCTAAAATAGGCTGAATGTCCAGTTTGTCTGTCCAGTCTGTCCTGTGCTCAGGAATACTAAACTGTGAAGCTTCCTGAATGTGCTGGTGCAGAAACTAAAGCACAGCCTGACACACTACAGAACTAGCAACACAGAGCATATCTAAGGAAGACAAACCCAAGTTCTTTCCATACCATATTACAGATGGTGAGCAATAGTCTTAAATGATTTGAAGGAGTTTAGATGCCAGCAAGGAACAATCAAGCAATATGTAATAAGTATAATATATATATGTTATAATCAAGTAAAATTCTCTGCTTTCCAAAGGGGCCCTCTTTGTCTTTTATATCCTCTAATATATATATATCCTAATATATATATATATCTCCTCTAATATGTATATAAAAACATATATACATACACACACACACATATATATATATGTAACAATCAATTAAATTCTCTGCCTTCCAAAGGGTTCCCCTTTATCTTTTATACCCTGCTCAGATTTCCTTATCAATTCTAAGGAAGGATATATTTGCTTGAAGGAAGTGAGACTGTATTTTCAAGCCATTTCTTTGCAACCTTCCCCATCTGCCCCGTCCTAAGAGTATTTTTATTCTAGCCTGACATTAAGGACTCTAAAAAGAGCATTTTAGAAGGTGTATTAAAAGGTAATTACTTCCTCCTTGTTATTTTGTTGCCATGCTGTGAGAATGCTGGGCATTCACTTACAGATTTTTATACATGATTTTATTTTCTTTTCCAAAACAACTCCTCATGCACCCAATTATGAGCAGCAGACCTTTTTAGCCAGCTCAGAAAAGTACTTAAAAGTGCTGTGTGTGTCTGACATAGAGCGATCTCCCCCGAGAAGAGCACCAAAACTGCTGGTTGTAATTGGGAGGGTAGCTTCGCTCATCAAAACAAGTAAAGCAGAAGACTCTGCAAGTTACTTACATGGGGTTAGCAAAGGTCCAAGTGTGTGTGATGCACACCCCAAGCAGTTCCTCTGCTCCAGAGCAATGGCAGCAGTGTCAATAATGCAGAGCCAGTCCTACGTGTCTGAAAATCCACAGAAGAGAACGCTGTGAAGAGTGTTGAGGAGCAGTGCCCTGGGAGTTACTTTGCTTTCAAGAAGCTGGCTGCATTCGATGTGCTTTTGGCAGCCTGACTTGAGGGGAGGGGGAAAGGATGTGAGTTTTATTTTCTCTTGTTGAAAAATTATTTCTGAAACCCAAAGATTATAGCTTTGTATCCATTAGACAGGATCTACAGCGCTGAAAAGATCAAAACCGTGGTTTGGGCTGATAACTGAGCAAACAGAATATGGGAGTTAGAAAGAAAGCATCTACAGAACCTGTGCTCAGAGAGACGTCACCTTTTGAGGAGTGTGCAGGAGGTGCAGTGCAGAAGGAATTTAGCAGAGCTTTGCATTGCAATTTATCTCTGATTTTTAAATTGTTTGTGCATATCTGGAGGGAAATGAAAGCTTCCACTGGAATCTGAAACATAGAACTACCCTCTTCTACGATATAGGTTTGGCTTGATGATCTCAAAGGTCTCTTCCAGCCTGGTCTATTCTATTCTATTCTATTCTATTCTATTCTATTCTATTCTATTCTATTCTATTCTATTCTATTCTATCCTATCCTATCCTATCCTATCCTATCCTATCCTATCCTATCCTATCCTATCCTATCCTATCCTATCCTACTGTATTCCATTCCATT
Organism: Picus viridis; assembly: GCA_033816785.1. Classification (NCBI taxonomy): domain Eukaryota; kingdom Metazoa; phylum Chordata; class Aves; order Piciformes; family Picidae; genus Picus; species Picus viridis. The sequence goes on along the minus strand of CM066581.1, from coordinate 15,560,838 downwards.
CCATTCCATTCCATTCCATTCCATTCCATTCCATTCCATTCCATTCCATTCCACTCCACTCCACTCCACTCCACTCCACTCCACTCCACTCCATTCTACTCTACTCTATTCTACTCTACTCTATTCTACTCTACTCTACTCTATTCTACTCTATTCTACTCTACTCTATTCTACTATACTCTATTCTACTCTATTCTATCCTACTCTATCTCTATCTCTCTATATATCTCTTTTTTCCTTTTTATCTGCTTCTCCTGTTGACAAAAACTCAGCTGTTTTCAATGTAATGTTTGCCTAGTGTCTCAAATGTGACCTTGATCACCCCCTTCCTCTTCGGAGCACTTTTGTCACAGCCAGCTGTGTATTTCCACAGTAATACCAAGCAGGTTGAGAATTTATTCAGTCTTCAGTTCTAACTATACCTTTTTCTGCTCCCTCTGATCAATCTGTCTTGAGTGCTGCTTTACCCTGGTGTATTGTTTTCTTTCCAGCCCACATTTCTGAACAGGTCTGTTTAGATAGTCTGTTTCATCAAGTTGAACATCAAACTCTATCATTACCTGTTTTGCCTTGAAAACAACAACAACAAACCACACACAAAAAAAAACCAAACAAAAAAACCAAAAAACAAACCAAACCACAGCATCCTGGAACACCACAACATCTTAACTTCAGAGCATCTGTCTGCCTAGTAAAATAAAGACATAATTTCATTATCATGTGCCAGCATCCCTGGTTAGCTAAACCCAGCCAGCACTGCAAACAATAGCCCGCAGAGAAGGCTGCAGCATGATCTTAGTGAGGCAGGAGCCCACAGGATCCTTTCTCCCTAATTGCATTTAACCCATGCACTGTGCTGCTGCAGATCACGCATCTTATCCCGAAACAAAAGCAGGAGTTTTGGGGGAGGGTGGTCAAATACTTTGTTAATAATTCTTCTTGTCCCCAGATGCCACATTTCAGCGTCGTAATTCTTTGGGGTTTTTTGGCTGAAGTGTTTTCTGCACTGTTTTGGTAATATTTATCCTCACAGAAGCACGAGTGTTACCCCTGCCAAATCAGGCAGAAAAGGTTGCCTTCTGTCTCTGATAACATCTCTGACCTGTGGGGGGGGGGAAGAAAACAAGCATATGACATCTCAGAGCAGAATTATGACAGATTCCATTTGGATGTTTCCTCCTCATTAGAATAGAATAGGAATAGAATAGAATAGAATAGAATAGAATAGAATAGAATAGAATAGGAATAGGAATAGGAATAGAATAGAATAGAATAGGAATAGAATAGAATAGAATAGAATAGAATAGAATAGAATAGAATAGAATAGAATAGAATAGAAATAGGAATTAGAATAGAATAGAATAGAATAGAATAGAATAGAATAGAACAGAAATAGAAATAGGAATAAGAATAGAATAGAATAGGAATAAGAATAAGAATAGAATAGAATAGAACAGAATAAGCCATTCTTACACTTACTTCAGGTTTGTGTTCTGAAACAGCTTTATGAAGCCTCTACCCCTTTTCAAAGACAGAGAGAGTTCTAGGGCTGAATGCTAAGATTTTTCATGATATTTATTTCTTTACTGTTTGTTACTACCTAAATAAAGATGTTTATTCCCTTTGAAGAGTCCATTAAAAATCTGGAACACAGGACAGTGAGGAGCTGCTAGAGTTATTATGTGCATCTAAACCCACATATATATTTATATATGCTAATCCACTTAGAGCACCCCTTATTTAGGAAATGTATTATTAATGATGATCTCCAAAACTACAAAACAACTACAAAGCAAGGCACTCTGAACAACTGTGACAGTAAAAAGGAATACTGCATTTCCTAAAAATATTCTTTAACAGGCTGTTTTCCTGACTTTAATGATTTAGGGACTAAATCCTTAAACCTCATTGATTTTATTTTGTTGCTCTTTCCATCATATAGAGTCAGAGAATTGTTAGGGTTGGAAGGGACTTCAAGGATCATCTAGTTTCAACCCCCTGCCATGGGCAGGGACACCTCACACTACAGCAGGTTGCTCACAGCCACATCCAGCCTGGCCTTAGAAACCTTCCAGGGATGAGGCTTCCACCACCTCCCTGGGCAAACTGTGCCAGTGTCTCACCACCCTCATGGGGAACAACTTCCTCCTCAGAGCCAATCTCAGTCTCCCCACTTCTAGTGTTGCTCCATCCCCCCTGTCCTATCACTCCCTGACACCCTCAAAAGTCCTTTCCCAGCTTTCTTGTAGCCCCCTGCAGATCCTGGAAGGCCGCAAGAAGGTCTCCTGGGAGCTTTCTCTTCTCCAGACTGAACAGTCCCAACTCTCTTAGTCTGTCCTCATAGGAGAGAAGCTCCAGCCCTCTGCTCATCCTCATGGCCCTTCCATGGACACCTTCCAGCACCTCCAGATCCTTTCTGTATTGTGGACCCCCTAAGTGGACACAGTGCTCCAGGTGGGGTCTCACAAGAGCAGAGTAGAGGGGGACAATCACCTCCGTGGCCCTGCTGGCTGCTCTTCTCTTGATGCAGCCCAGGATGTGATTGGCTCTCTGGGCTGCAAGTGCTCACTGCTGGCTCCTGTTGAGCTTCTCCTCTACCAGCACCCCTAAGTTCTTTTCTTCAGGGCTGCTCTCAAGCCGGTCCCTGCCCAGCCTGTATCAGTGCTTGTGCTTGCCCTGACCCAGCTGCAGGACCTTGCATTGGGTCTTGTTGAACCCCATGAAGTTGTCATGGGCCAGCTCTGTTGCCTGTCAAAGTCACACAATAAAATTAAGCGAAAGGAGGTCATGGGCCATGTTCTCGCAGGTAAAAAAAAGACATAGCAATGAAATGCTTTATGCTAGCTGAGCTGAGCTCTTGTAAACCAGATTTGTAATGTAAAGACTATGAGCCACTGGAATTTGGAATATATACACAGAAAGCTACTAAGCATTTTGCCTGTCATTACAGAAATGAATGTCAGATTTAATCAATATTAGGCTCTGATAAGGGATGTTCTTGCTAGACAAAGGAAATGAAAAAGATTTCCTAGCTGCACTGGGGAATGATGCCTCACACAGTGCTACATGGGAGTAACTTCTTAAAGTGGACTTTACACGAGGAAGTATGCAGAGGATTCACTGATGAGGAGACATGGTAACATACTGTGTTGAAAGAGAAGGAGCCAAGCTAAAAAGAGGCAATATATAGGATTTGTAAAGTACTGGGGAGGGGATAAACCACATCTAACACATTAAAAAATGGCCTTGGCCCTAAGGAATAAATGAGGCACAGTTTTAAACACAAACAAGGATCCAAATCTTCAGAGAAGAAAATCCCTCTGAAGGCTGGACTGACTTCATCAGCATGATGATGAACAGGAGCCAGCAGTGTGCCCAGGTGGCCAAGAAGGCCAACGGCATCCTGGCCTGCATCAAGAATAGTGTGGCCAGCAGGAGCAAGGAGGTCATTGTGCCCCTGTACTCTTCATTGGTTAGGCCACACCTTGAGTCCTGTGTCTAGTTCTGGGCCCCTCAGTTTAGGAAGGACATTGAGACTCTTGAACATGTCCAGAGAAGGGCAACGAGGCTGAGGAGAGGCCTTGAGCACAAGCCCTATGAGGAGAGGCTGAGGGAGCTGGGGTTGCTTATCCTGGAGAAGAGGAGGCTCAGGGGAGACCTTCTTGCTATCTACAACTCCCTGAAGGGAGGTTGTAGCCAGGTGGGAGTTGGTCTCTTCTCTCTAGCAACCAGCACGAGAACAAGAGGACACAGTCTCAAGCTGTGCCAGGGGAGGTTTAGACTGGGTATTAGGAAGAAATTCCTCATAGAGAGAGTGATTTCCCATTGGAATGTGCTGCCCGGGGAGGTGGTGGAGTCGCCATCATTGGGGGTGTTTAGGAGGAGACTGGAATGGGGTGCTTGGTGCCATGGGTTAGTTGACTAGATGGTGTTGGATGATGGGCTGGACACAATGATCTTGAAGGTCTCTTCCAACCTGGTTTATCCTATCCTATCCTATCCTATCCTATCCTATCCTATCCTATCCTATCCTATCCTATCCTATCCTATCCTATCCTATCCTAAACCTGCCAGGCACTCTACCTGGGGACACTAGTATCTGTGGAGACACTGTACCACAGAAGAAAAAGCCCTCTGCCCCAATGACTAATTCATTTGTGAACCATGGAGGTGAAAAATAAATCTGAGAATAATATATATATCTAAATATAATCCACACCACAAAGCTTGGGGGTGCTGAGTGGGGGTTACTCACTTGAGCTCAAAGGCAGTATAAACAGTTTGGTTCTAGCTGCCCTGCTGAAAATGCCAAGACTGTTATCTGCAGTGTTAATGTAATCAAAGCTATGATCATGATCTCCTCAACCTCAGGAGCAAAGGAAAACACTACAGCAGAAAAGCAGCTGTCAGTTGTTTCTCAACCAGCTGAAGAAAACAAGTAGAAGGTGTTGCTAATCCAAGATGATGACAGGAGGGTAGAAAATTAAGAGACCTTTCCTCTAAAAAAGATCTTTAGTGGCTGGAGGCAGAGAATGTAGGAAACTTAACTGTGGGCTGTGATAATTGCTGTCTGCCCTGGGAAATGGCATCAAGGCCAGAGCAGCCATGGCTCCATGCAAGCACATCCTCTAATTATGGAAAAACCTGTGTAGAGTCTCAATGTTAATCAGTCTCTCAGAGACTTCAGCTTTATGTGGTTAGTGCAGATTTATGGCATTTTTCTTTTCTTGTTATTAAAACTGATATTTCACAAGGAAGGAGCTATCTCCAGACAACTGTTAAAATGCAAAGTTTCAGTCATAAAAGAGAACTGCAGGATTATTCTGAAGCTATTCCACAGAGGACCCCAACAGGAAGGGTAAGAAACAAAACATCAAAGCCACAAGGAAAAATGGAAGAAGAGGAGACTTTAAAATATTAACTAAAGACGCAACAGTTGGCCTATAAGATTCAAGAGGTTATAGTGTAATTAATGAAGTGCTTGTTGCAATTAGGGAAATAAACAGTGCATATACAGATGCACTACATGATGCTATGAATAATGAGATGAATAATACATAACTGGAAAGTAAAGTAAAACAAATGGGGAGGTTTGCGTGGCCAGATTAGCAGAGCGATTTGCATTGTTGCGTCAGCGATGTCCTTAGGAAACAAACCAGCCCAGACCTTTCCAATTCTCTTGTGTGGCCACAGTTTTCTTCCTTTTGCTGGGAAGAGCATAACATGCAGACTGGGGGAGGAGGAGGTGTTAGAAAGCAGCCCTGTGGAAAAGGACTTGGGGGTGCTGATGGATGAGAAGCTGGACAGACAGGAGCAGGCAGCGTGAGCTTGCAGCCCAGAAGGCAAATCACAGCCTGGGCTGCATCAGAAGCAGCATTGCCAGCAGATCCAGGGAGGTGATTCTGCCACTTTGCTCCTCACCTGCAGTACTGTGTACAGATCTAGAGCCCTCAATATAGGGAGGACATGGACCTGATTGAGATGGTCCAGAGGAGGCCCTGGAAATGATCAGGGGGTTGGAGCAGCTCTGCTTCTGGAGCTGGGGGTGTTCAGACTGGAGAAGAGAAGGCTCCAGGGAGACCTATAAGCAGCCTTCCAGTACCTGAAGGAGGTCTACAGGAAGGATGGAGAGAGACTGTCTGCAAAGGCCTGCAGTGACAGGACAAGGGGCAATGGATTCAGACTAGAGCAGAGCAGATTTAGATTGGGTATCAGGAACAAGTTCTTTACTATGAGGGTGATGGAACACTGAAACAGGTTGCCCAGGGAGGTGGTGGAAGCCTCATCCCTGGAGATAGTGAAGGTGAGGCTCGACATGGCCCTGGGCAGCCTGCTCTAGTTGGGGATGTCCCTGCTGACTGCAGAGAGGTCAGACTGGATGAGCTTCGGAGGTCCCTTCTGGCCCAGACCATTCTGTGATTGTATGATGATTCCACTGGGATGATTTTAAATTATGTTGAAGGAGTTTGGAAACACTGCACTGCACTCTTCACCAAATAGTAGATCTAATCAATAACATTTCAGATTTTCTCCCAGCTGCCTGCAAATTTCTGGGTAACAAAGTGGTGGTGGGAAGAAAAGAAAAGCTGTGTTTCCAAAGATCTTTTCTCTTCCACTTCCATGTTAGGATAGAATTAATAAGGTTGGAAGAAACCTTTGAGGTCATCAGCCTATCACGCAACACCATCTAATCAACTAAACCATGGCACCAAGCACCCCATCCAGTCTCTTCCTAAACACCTCCAGGGGTGGTGACTCCACCACCTCCCTGGGCAGCACATTCCAATGGCAAATCAATCTTTCTGTGAAGAATTTCTTCCTATCCAGCCTAAACCTCCCCTGGTGCAGCTTGAGACTGTGGCCTCTTGTTCTAGTGCTGGTTGCCTGGGAGAAGAGACCAGCTGCCACCTGGCTACAACCTCCCTTCAGGTAGTTGTAGAGAGCAAGAAGGTCTCCCCTGAATCTCCTCTTTTCCAGGCTAAGCAACCCCAGCTCCCTCAGTCCTTCAGCCTCTCCTCATAGGGCTGTGCTCCAAACCCCTCCCTAGCTTTGTTGCCCTTCTCTGGACACCTTCCAGCAACTCAACATCTTTCCGAAACTGAGGGGCCCAGAACTGGACACAGGACTCAAGGTGTGGCCTAACCAGTGCCGAGCACAGGGCAGAATGACCTCCCTGCTCCTGCTGGCCACATTGTACCTGATCCAGGCCAGGATGCCCTTGGCCTTCTTGGCCGCCTGGGCACACTGCAGGCTCATGTTCAGCCTTCTGTCAACCATTACCCCTGGATCCCTTTCTGTCTGGCTGCTCTCAGTGTCACTAATTTCCAGAAGTTCTTGTGGCAAAGGCACAGAAATGAGACTACAAAGATTGCAAAGTCTGTGTCACTGACAGGAGTCGAGAGGAGCTTGCAGGGGTGGAGAGAGGAGATGGATGTATTAGTCACACTTCATTTAGTTGTCGTCAGAAGGTTGGAAAAGATGAAATAATAGGTCTGGTTTGTCTACAGGTTTTACTTCACTGGAGTTGGCTCACTGCTCTTTGGTGGCCTAAATTAGCATCAGAATAATCTTTCTGGAAAGATAGGCATAAATACTGCATAAGAGCTGACCGCTGAGTGTATTTATGATCCAGAAGCGGCACATCTACTCTGCGTGGGAAAAGGCTGTGCAAGAGACCTAATTATCTGTATGGCAACAGGAAGTTCAAAAGACGTAACTGGAACAAGCAGTGGGAATGCCTGAATCAGAGCACGAGGCTGGAATCAGAACAGGGTATGCAAACTGACAGCTGGCAATGGCTCTTTATTCTGCTTGTGGTGCTAAGTCTTGAAGAGGAAACAAGGGCCAAAATACCACAGATAATTGTGCAGGAAAGATGCAGAATGATTTACAGCACAGAAAAGAATAGGATAGGAATGGAATGGAATGGAATGGAATGGAATGGAATGGAATGGAATGGAATGGAATGGAATGGAATGGAATGGAATGGAATGGAATGGAATGGAATGGAATGGAATGGAATGGAATGGAATGGAATAGACCAGACCAGGTTGGAAGACACCTTCGAGATCATTGTGTCAAATCCATCATCCAACACTATCTAATCAACAAAACCATGGCACCATGCACCCCATCCAGTCTCTTCCTAAACACCTCTAGTGATGGTGACCCCACCACCTCCCTGGGCAGCACATTCCAATGGGCAATCCCTCTTTCTATGAAAAACTTCCTAACATCCAGGCTAAACCTATCCTGGTGCAGCTTGAGACTGTGTCCTCTTGTTCTGGTGCTGCTTGCCTGGGAGAAGTGGGAAGCACAGAAAGCCATTCATGCTAGTGTGTTTGTGAGCCAGGGAAAAGTAATTAGATGATTGGTGATTAGTAATTTTGGGTTATGACTCAGATGTCAATCAAAGAGAGGCCTCAAGCACAAGCCCTATGAGGAGAGGCTGAGGGAGCTGGGGTTGCTTAGCCTGGAGAAGAGGAGGCTCAGGCGAGACCTTATTGCTGTCTACAACTACCTGAAGGAGGTTGTAGCCAGCTGGGGGTTGGTCTCTTCTCCCAGGCATCCAGCACCAGAACAAGAGGACACATTCTCAAGCTATGCCAGGGAAAGTTTAGGCTTGAGGTTAGGAGAAAGTTCTTCACCGAGAGAGTCATTAGCCATTGGAATGTGCTGCCCAGGGAGGTGGTGGAGTCACTGTCCCTGGAGGTGTTCAAGAGGGGATTGGACATGGCACTTGGTGCCATGGTTTAGTCATGAGGTCTGTGGTGACAGGTTGGACTTGGTGATCTTTGAGCTCTCTTCCAACCTTGGTGATTCTGTGAAAACCACTCTGCAATGCTCCATGTGATGTTTTGTATATAGCAGTTTAGACCTGCATATTGCATACACATTGCATACATTTCTATTTCTCAGGATTAGCCTCCACTTGCTGCCTTAGTAATAAGCTGCACATCCAGAAGAACTGAGGGTTTCTCCCCCTTTTATTATAACCTCATGCTGAACTGCAGCTGCCTGCAGATTATGTATTATATGCAAACACAGGCATGAAAGTCTTGGGTTTTCACACTTGTTTCTCTATCTGCATAGCACTTTGTAGCACATTAAAGTTCCAAAGTGAAAATCTGAGTTTTACTGGGTGAAACATGATGTGAACTGTCCCTTTTATGGAATACAGCCTTCTCCAGTAATTACTGCAAACTGCAGTATTGCTTTTGTAACCTAAGAGTGTCTTAAACCATGGTGACAGAATCCTTGCCATAAATTTTTCAAAGGAGGAGAAATGATTCCCAAACAGAAAGGGACCTGGGGGTGCTGATTGACAGCTGCCTAAACATGAGCCAGCAGTGTGCCCAGGTGGCCAAGAAGGCCAATGGCATCCTGGCATGCATCAAGAATAGTGTGGCCAGCAGGAGCAGGGAAGTCATTCTGCCCCTGTACACTGCACTGGTTAGGCCACACCTTGAGCACTGTGTCCAGTTCTGGGTCCCTCAGTTTAAGAAGGACATTGAGACACTTGAACATGTCCAGAGAAGGGCAAAGAGACTGGTGAGAGGCCTCTTGCACAAGCCCTACGAGGAGAGGCTGAGGGAGCTGGGATTGTTCAGGCTGGAGAAGAGGAGGCTCAGGGGCGACCTTCTTGCTCTCTACAACTACCTGAAGGGAGGTTGTGGCCAGGTGGGGGTTGGTCTCTTCTCCCAGGCACCCAGCACCAGAACAAGAGGACACAGTCTCAAGCTGTGCCAGGGGAGGTTCAGGCTGGATGTTAGGAAGAAGTTCTTCATAGAAAGAGAGATTGGATATTGGAATGAGCTGCCCAGGGAGGTGGTGGAGTCTCCATCACTGGAGGTGTTTAGGAAGAGACTGGATGGGGCACTTGGTGCCATGGTTGAGTTGGTTAGATGGTGTTGCGTGATAGGTTGGACTCGATGATCTCAAAGTTTTTTTCCAACCTGGTCTGGTCTATTCTATTCTATTCTATTCTATTCTATTCTATTCTATTCTATTCTATTCTATTCTTTGGCTTCATCCTGTGTTGTCTGATCATTTAGATACAGTTATTGTAAGTTCTTCAGCCTGTGTTAGATATTCCCTATGCTCCTCAGAGTTTTGTATCCTGTTCCATACTTCTCCTGTTTTCATCAGTTGTCACCAGTTTTGCCTCGGTATTTTACACTGTGGTGCTTCAGTTACATATGAATGTGATGTGCTTCACAGCAGCTCTTTTCTATTTGCCATCTAAATGTCATTGCACATGAATGGAGTAACCTACACTGAACTCCACAGGCAGTTGTGCAAACCTAGTGTATTTCAGCTTTTGTGGTTGAGGATTTGTTATGTTTTGTGGCTTGTTTGTTTGGGGGTTCTTGTAGTCTGCTTGTTTTTATTTGAGTGAGAGTCGTGAAGCCCTGGAATGGGTTGTCCAGGGAGGTGATTGAGGCCCTGTCCCTGGAGGTGTTTAAGACCAGGCTGGATGAGGCTCTGGCCAGCCTGATCTAGTGTGAAGTGTCCCTGCCCATGGCAGGGGTTGGAACTAGATGATCCTTGTGGTCCCTTCCAACCCTGACTGATTCTACGATTCTATGATAATTGATTTGCAGCCAAGTTTTTCTCTGTTTTCCAAATTGAAATTAAAAAGGACAAAAAAGGGTTTTTTTAAAAAAAAAAGGAAAATGAAGGTAAAGAAAGAAGTCACAGAGCCTGTCCCTAAACCTGAAGGGAAAGTGGCTAGCTTGGGGTATTAGAGAGCTCATCTGACCTAAGAGGTTTAGTCGTATTGGGTCCCTGAGTGGATTTATGTACTTAAGCTCAGCAATTTCTTCTTAAGATGTCTCTTACAAGAAAGAGTAGCTTGTCTGGTTTAAATGTCCTAGCAGCAGCAGTAATTATTTTCAAAGCTTTGGTAGTACCCCACAAGACTGATTTTCAGTCGTGCTTTCATGCCGTGATTAAGTAGAAGCTGTTTTCCCAGCGCGCCTGAAAATAAGATGCTGAAAACAGAGGCAAGATCCTGGCTCCAAAAAACAAAAAAGCCAGGTAAAGAAAAATTCAGGCACTTGGACTGGCACTGAGATTTCTGTGAATCTCCTTTAACTTGTTTACAGAAAATATTTGCCATATCTGATCCATCTAAATGTGTTTGATGCTTGTGTAAATTGGTATATAAACAGAACTACGCCGGAGGGAAATCAAATGTAGCTCACGTCATGCTACTCTGTGCTCCTCATACTGCCTCACAGGGTAATGAAATGGAATTTAGGATCGAATTTTTGTAACTCTGAGGTTGGGCTGTAAGTCTTAATGACCTGTTTGACCTTAGTGACTTGTGTGATCTTAGCAACCTGTGTGACCTGCCCTAAGTGGTCCTGCTTTGCAAGGGGGTTGGACTCGATGATCTCTGAGGTCCTTTCCAAACCCTAATATTCCATGACCATACTGACAGTCAATGCACTACATTATTAAAACCATCTTCCCATTTATAGAATCACAGAATTGTTAGGGTTGGAAGGAACCTCAAGGATCATCCAGTTCCAACCCCCCTGCCATGGGCAGGGACAACTCACACTACATCAGGTTGCTCACAGCCACATCCAGCCTGGCCTTCAAAACCTCCAGGGATAAGGCTTCCACCGCCTACCTGGGCAACCTCTTCCAGTGCCTCATCACCCCCATGGGGAAGAACTTCTTCCTAACATCCAATCTGAATCTGCCCATTTCTAGTTCTGTTCCATTCTCCCCGGTCCTATCCCTCCCTGACACCCTAAAAAAGTTCCTCCTCAGTTTTCTTACAGCTCCCTTCAGATACAATTAGGTCTGTTTGGAGCCTTCTCATCTCCAGACTGCACAACCCCAACTCTCTCAGTCTGTCCTCATAAGAGAGGTGCTCCAGCCCTCTGCTCATCCTCGTGGCCCTTCTCTGGACACATTCCACCATGTCCATATCCTTCTTGTGATAGGGGCTCCAGAACTGGACACAGTTACCAGGAACTTATTTTTTTTCCCCCTCACCTACTTGTCAGATGTCTTTGCCTCAGTCTCCATTATTCAGAAAATGCAGTGGGTAGAAAATATACACTGGAGAAAAAAATGAAATTACCTGCCCACAAAGCTGATGGCTGCCCACAAGTGTTTTAAGGCTGTTCTCACTTCTTATTCACAAAGCAGACAATGATTTGTTCAAACTCCTGGAAAGTGTGAGGGGTAGTTAGGTAGTTGGGTATTAAGACATAATACAGTATTTTGTTAAGTATCTTGTTACTTACACCTGAACTTCATTCTCAAACATGCATTTAATATGTGTGATGGATTAAGGCCCATCGTGGAAGCAGGGAGGGAAGGCTTGTAAGAGCATTGCCCTCCGTGCAGGGAGTTTTCCCCCTGGAAAACAGTTAATCTGTTCCATTCCCCCTCCCTATCCAGCAAGGCCATTAACTCTCTTGGGCCCTGCCTTTGCTTGGACGAGGAGTGCTGGTGGCTCCCTGCTTCTCTGCCACGTGGCCAGGCTTGATCCTTCTCCCTGCTGCCTCCGCACCTCTTCAGAGAGACTGGTTTTGTATTCTTGTTTTTTCTCCCATCCATCCTTGTTCCTTGCCCTTACCTGTTATTGTAACATATATATATCATAGTATCATAGAATCAGTCAGGGTTGGAAGGGACCACAAGGATCATCCAGTTCCAACCCCCTGCCATGGGCAGGGACACCCTACACTAGATCAGGCTGGCCAGAGCCTCATCCAGCCTGGGCTTAAACACTTTCAGGGACGGGGCCTCAACCACCTCCCTGGATAACCCATTCCAGGGCTTCATCACTCTTATGGTGAAGAACTTCCTCATCACCTCCAGCCTGAATCTCCCCACCTCCAGCTTCATTCCATTCCCCCTAGTCCTATCCCTACCTGAGATCCTGAGAAGTCCCTCCCCAGCCTTCCTGTAGTCCCCCTTCAGATACTGGAAGGCCACAATGAGGTCACCTTGGAGCCTTCTCTTCTCCAGACTGAACATATATATATGTATATATATATTGTTTAATGAAAATTCTTTACCTCTCTACTTCCAAGCCAACTCCAAATTACTTCTTGGTGGATTTGCTCCTTCCCTTTCTTTTTTCTCTCTGTTGGGAAGGAGGAGCAGGAGAGGAGCAGGGGAGGAATTCTCAGCCTTGCCCCCATCTGAGCTCTAAAGTCCCAGTTAAGGCTCAAACCACCACAATTTTATGCCAGAAAAAAAAACTAATATATAAAAGCCATTAATTGTGTATTCTTGTAGGAAAAGAAGTATCTCAGTACTAGAACAGAATATAGCAGCACAGGGGCCGGGCCCAGAGAGTGGTGGTCAATGGTGCCACCTCCAGCTGGAGGCCAGACACCAGTGGCGTCCCCAGGGATCAGTGCTGGGCCCCATCCTCTTCAATGTCTTCATTGACGATCTGGATGAGGGGATTGAGACAGTCATCAGCAAATTTGCAGATGACACCAAGTTGGGAGCAGCTGTTGGTCAGTTAGAGGGTTGAAGGGCTCTGCGGAGGGACCTTGACCGGCTGGACAGATGAGCGGAGTCCAACGGGATGGCATTCAACAAGTCCAAGTGCCAGGTGCTGCACTTTGGCCACAACAACCCCAGGCAGAGCTACAGGCTGGGGTGGGAGTGGCTGGAGAGCAGCCAAACAGGGAGGGACCTGGGGGTGCTGATCGACAGCCGCCTGAGCATGGGCCAGTGGTGTGCCTGGGTGGCCGGGAGGGCCGATGCCATCCTGGCCTGCATTAGGAATGGTGTGGCCAGCAGGAGCGGGGAGGTCATTGTGCCCCTGTACACTGCACTGGTTAGGCCACACCTTGAGTCCTGTGTCCAGTTCTGGGCCCCTCAGTTTAAGAAGGACATTGAGACACTTGAAGGTGTCCAGAGAAGGGCAACAAGGCTGGGGAGAGGCCTTGAGCACAAGCCCTATGAGGAGAGGCTGAGGGAGCTGGGGTTGTTTAGCCTGGAGAGGAGGAGGCTCAGGGGCAACCTCACTGTTCTCTACAACTACCTGAAGGGTGCTTGTGGCCAGGAAGGGGCTGGCCTCTTCTCCCAGGCAACCAGCACCAGAACAAGAGGACACAGTCTCAAGCTGCACCAGGGGAAGTTTAGGCTGGAGGTGAGGAGAAAGTTCTTCACCGAGAGAGTGATTTGCCATTGGAATGGGCTGCCCGGGGAGGTGGTGGAGTCGCCATCCCTGGAGGTGTTGAAGAGGGGACTGGATGTGGCACTTGGTGCCATGGTCTAGTCGTGGGGTCTGTGGTGACAGGTTGGACTCGATGATCTTCGAGGTCTCTTCCAACCTTAGCGATACTGTGATACTGTGATAATTCATAGCAGAATCCAATATGTAGCAGCATAACATTCTATTTGTTTTGGGTTTTTTGCTTTTCTGATTCCCATGAGCACCTAAAGTAGCTTTTAGACTGTTCTGAAGTAATTTTAAAGGTAGATCATTTGGCAGGAGTTTTTTAATCAATTGTTAATCCATTGCTTGAGTGGCAGTCCTGCTAATCAGGAAAGCAGCCTGAACAAGTGGTGAGTAAATACAAATCAAAATGCATCAAGAAATAAATGTCTGAAAACCCCTGCAATGCACATGGGGATTTTCTGACTTCAAATCTGTGTAAATACAGATTGAGCTTAAGATGTGTGGTTATTGGTTAAACAATTTTTAATGAAATATAAAGACCTATGTGCTCTTAACTGGATAATTTATGTGCAATGTTATTGTCTCTCAAGGTTTAATTAAATGTTTGCCTTGTGGCTAATCAGCTACAATTAATAAAGGAAGCCTACATTCATGTCACTGATAGGGAATGTTAAAATGGCCTCCATCATTTCTGTGGCTGGCTGATAAGAGCAATCTAATGTAACAGAAACTTCCACAAAATAGTTTGGTAAGGACACTAAGATAAAACTACACAAATATAATGCAATGTTTTTATCACACTGAATCATTTTAAGTTTGAGGTAAGCACCTAGAATAGAATAGAAATAGAATAGAATAGAATAGAATAGAATAGAATAGAATAGAATAGAATAGAATAGAATAGAATAGAATAGAATAGAATAGAATAGAATAGAATAGAATAGGAATAGAAATAGAAATAGAATAGAATAGGATAGGATAGGATAGGATAGGATAGGATAGGATAGGATAGGATAGGATAGGATAGGATAGGATAGAATTAGAAGAGGATAGAATAGAAGAACAGAATAAACCAGGTTGGAAGAGACCTTCAAGATCACCACGTCCAACCCATCATCCAACACCACCTAATCAACTAAACCATGGCACCAAGCACCCCATCACGTCTCCTCCTGAACACCCCCAATGATGGCCACTCCATCACCTCCCTGGGCAGCACATTCTGATGGCCAATCACTCTCTCTGTGTAGAATTTCTTCCTAACATCCCGCGTAAACCTCCCCTGGCACAGCTTGAGATTGTGTCCTATTGTTCTTGTGCTGGTTGCCTGGAAGAAGAGACCAACCCCCATGTGGTTACAACCTCCCTTCAGGGAGTTCTAGACAGCAAGAATGTCTGCCCTGAGTCTCCTCTTCTCCAGGCTAAGCAACCCCAGCTCCCTCAGCCTTTCCTCACAGGGCTGTGCCCCAAACCCCTCACCAACTTTCTTGCCCTTCTCTGGACACCTTCCAGCAACTCAACATCTTTCCTAAGCTGAGGGGCCCAGAACTGGACACAGGACTCAAGGTGTGGCCTAACCAGTGCAGTGTACAGGGGCAGAATGACCTCCCTGCTCCTGCTGGCCACATTGTACCTGATCCAGGCCAGGATGCCCTTGGCCTTCTTGGCCGCCTGGGCACACTGCAGGCTCATGTTCAGCCTACTGTCAACCATTACCCCCAGGTTCCTTTCTGCCTGGCTGCTCTCAGCCACTCTGACCCCATCCTGTAGCTCTGCCTGGGGTTGTTGTGGCCCATGTGCAGAACCCGGCACTTGGATGTGTTCAATCTCATGCCCTTGGCCTCTGCCCATCTGTCCAGCCTGGCAAGGTCCCTCCCACCTAGAAGTACTTTGTGGGGAAGTGTAAGCCTACAAAGTGATTTTTCCATGTCCAAAGTTCCCAAAAGTCAACTTAAACATCTACTATACCTTAAAAAAAGCAACACTCCTTATCTTTGTGAATACAAAAGAGTTTACACTGTGGAGCAAAACCATCCATTAATTGCCATATGTACTGAACCCAAAGGATGTGAGCTCTCTGTGTCATGATACATGAAATGTTGTCATAGGGCTGTGTAGGAGCAACACTTTCTTTTCATGGAAATTACCTTTCCATGCCATTTTTACTCCTGCTGCTTTAAGTACCTCTATAGGTAAGCACTGAAAATGTAGGTGAGCCCCTGCTGGGTACTCTCCTACATGAATACATGACAGGAATCGCAGGGCAGGCCAAAGGCAATGCTAGCTGTCACTGAGAGTGTTTCAGAAGTCAGCTGGAAACAGAATTGCAGATCTCCTGACCTCAAAAGCCACCTATTAACATATTGTTATTTATCACAAAGGACTCAGGGCCAGGCTCCATCATGCAGTGTTATCTGTAAATAATAGGTAGATATTTGACTGTGACAGTGTTTAAGATGAGAGGGAATCAAGGAGTGTGGCAAGGAAAGGAAAACAGTAAAGGGAAAGGGGTTTAATAGCAATTAAAACTGAACAACCTTCAGGGACCAGGTGCAAAACCTTAGAGTTTCAACTTACAGGGGGAAAAAATGATCCTTCAGAGCAACTTACTAGCAGCACCTTTTGCTGGCTGTCTTTCTGGTCAAATGATCTCAAATGATTTGGTTTTTCACCAATTTAAGCCTAATCTATCAGACAAGGAAGAGAACTGTTTAGGATAATTCTACTGCCGTCACTTAAGTCATTGATTCTGATGGCAGCTCCTTTGATTTAGTTAGATCCTTGTTCAGCCACAAGTCATACTACATACAGAATCATGAAACTCACTCAGAAGAATCTGACAGACTGTGAATGATGCTCTCTCCTCTCAGCATGAAGGCAGGCATAATTCATTCCAGTACAGTAAGGATATTGGCTCTATCATTGGTCTCAGGAAATGAAAACTTCTTTAAGAATAACTGATTTCTTTTTTTCTTGAGATTGTAAAGACATCTTTAAGTCACTGTCCTTTTACACAGGCCTCTATTTATTAGAAAACAAAAAGTATAAAAATTAATCAGTTAGAGCTGCTTAGCTCAGTTCTCCATGAAACAAAGTGTGGTGGGTTAACACCCTTGTTGAAAACAGGGTAGGGGGCTTGCGAGTGCTTTGCCCTCCCTGCAGGGCCTTTTCCCCCTGGGAAACTGAGTCTGTTCCATTCCCCCTCCCTGCCCAGCTAGGGTATAAAAGGGAAGGCACTGGAGCTCTCCTTTTGGCTCCTGCTTCTCCTGGATGAGAGCTACTGTGGCTGCTTTCCTGCTCCTCAGCCACATGGTCGGGCCTGATCCTTCTCCCTGCTGCTTCCATGCCTCTTCAGAGAGAGACTGGGTTTGTATTCTTCTTCTTTGTCCCCCTCCCAGCCATCCTTGTTCCTTGCCCTTGTGAACCTTACCTATTATTGTGTTTTAGATATATATATATATATATTGCTTAAAGAAAACTCTTTACCTCTCTACTTCCAAGTCGACTCCAAATTGAGGAGGAAGTTCTTGACCATGAGAGTGGTGAAGCCCTGGAATGGGTTGTCCAGGGAGGTGGTTGGGGGCCCATCCCTGGAGGTGCTTAAGACCAGGCTGGATGAGGCTCTGGCCAGCCTGATCTAGTGTGGGGTGTCCCTGCCCATGGCAGGGGGTTGGAACTAGATGATCCTTGTGGTCCCTTCCAACCCTGACTGATACTATGAAA
This sequence comes from Picus viridis, assembly GCA_033816785.1. NCBI lineage: Eukaryota > Metazoa > Chordata > Aves > Piciformes > Picidae > Picus > Picus viridis. The sequence goes on along the minus strand of CM066581.1, from coordinate 15,543,446 downwards.
TTATTGTTTGGTAGATTTGCTCCTTTCCTTTTCTTTTCCCCCCTCTCTGTTGGGAGGGAGGAGGGGGAGCGGGGGAGAGATTCTCAGCCTCATCCCCATCTGAGCTCTTAACTCCCAGTTAAGGCTTAAACCACCACACAAAGCTCGTCCCAAATATCATCCCAGAATAAAGAAACAATGAACACACAAAACCCAGGAAAGTTTTCTACGTGTGGCTATTTCTATCAGCTCCTAATGGAAGCTCTACACAGAAACCCTTTTCCCCCCTTTTTAATGCTCTCTAGGATAAACAGTCTTAATCTAATTCTGATTACTATTTTCCATTCAGTCATGAAGGAGACCTTCAAACTCGCTTGCCTGAGGCACTGAGAAGCTCCAGGTCTTTGACGCTCATGAAAGAAAGATAACGATCACTCTTCAGGGGAGAAAGATCTTATTATATGTACCCCGTGGGTTTTTTTTTATCCTTTATCAAACTGCACCTTTGTGGGCCTTTAATTTCTTAATGGGTTGTTTATCCTTTCCCCCATAATTCATGATGATGAGCTGGATTGTCACATGGATATTATTATGGTGATGAAAAAGTTGTGCTGATGAGCTGAGGCAGTGATGGAGTTTGATTAACTTTTTACATAAATCTTTCTAGACAGCTTTCAGGAGAAGACAAAACAAGTTGGGTAGTGGTAGAAGTGTTTCAGTAGGTGAAAATCTGTGTGCTGCATACCTTTAAATCTGTGAGTACTAATGGCTGACATAAGTAAATATTGCCACACAACCAGGAGGAGAAATTGATGGAATGAATTCCGGTTATTTGAGAGAGGGAGTGGGAAAGGGAGTAGGAGTAAAAAGAGCTGGGGTTTACTTTCTCTGCAGTGCATGTAGAATACAGGACCTACACTGGTATGATGTAAAAGGCTTAGTATCATAGTATCAGTATGAGCTTTGAAAAGTAGTAGCAGCAGTATTTCTTGTGCCCCCATCATTCCTGGGTAAATTTATTAGGAGATCTCAGGCAAATGCTAACAAAACCTTTGTACAGTGCCACCCTTGTTTATCCTACGCACGTCTCTCAGGTGAAAGAAATACTCATTTCAACACTTCTGAGATGTAGGAGGTTACCATGAACACAGTTATCATCAGTTGGAGCTGTAAAAATGAGGTGCAGTATCTCTGGAACTTCCAGGACTAAAAATGAAGGTGGTGAGACACTGGAGCAGGTTGCCCAGGGAGGTGGTGGAAGCCTCATCTCTGGAGGTCTTTAAAGCCAGGCTGGATGTGGCTGTGAGCAACCTGCTGTAGTGTGAGGTGTCCCTGCCCATGGCAGGAGGGTTAGAACTGGCTGATCCTTGAGGCCCCTTCCAACCCTAACAATTCTATGATTCTATGAAATTAATATTTCTACCCTCTTTCTAACAACACAAAACTCAAATTTCTTGGCATGCAGAAGAATAAGGCCTGAAAATGAGAATTTTTTTGCCTGTTGTAGCCCTTATTTCAATCACTGGGGAAATGCTACTTTTTTTTTTTCTGTTATATCCCCTTTCCTAGTACCTATTTCTACCAAGGCACATTCATAGATTTGTAGGGTGGTTTGGATTGGAAGGAATCTTGAAGATCATCTAGCTCCAATCACGCTGCCATGGGCAGGGACACCTCCCAGAAGCCCACATTGCTCAAGGCCTTATCCATCCTGACCTTGAACACCTCCAGGGAGTGAGCATCCACAACCTCCCTGGGCAACCTTTTCCAGTGTCTCACCACCCTCACTGGAAAGAATTTCTTCCTCACATCCAGTTTAAATCTATGCTCTACAAGCTTAAAGCCTCTTGACGTATCTCTACAAGCCCTCACAAGATGTCCCTTCCTGGCTTTCTTGTAGACCCCTTCAGGTACTGGGAGGCTTCTCAATGTCTCCTGAGAGCCTTCTCTTCTCCAGGCTGAACAGCCCTAGCTCTCTCAGCCTGTCTCCACAGGAGAGGTTCTCCAGACCTCTGATCTTCTTCATGGCCCTCCTCTGGACCAAATCCAGCAGTTTCATGTCCCTCTTAAGCTGTGGGCACCAGAACTGGATGCAATGCTCCATACCTTTGTGAACAGACTAGATTGTTACTGAAATAACCACAGCTTGTTTTAGTGAACCACAATTATATTTGCTCTCCTTTTAACTGTATCAGACCTTAAAGTGATTTTAGAGCTGAGCTGGGAAGAGTTGCTTCATATGTTAGCAAGTTATGTCGTGTGAGCGACTCCATTTGAAGTGAAGGGAACAACCTGTGTAAATAAAAGCTCACCAGCACATAGAATCATAGAATCAATGAGGTTGGAAAAGACCTCAAAGGTCATCAAGTCCAACCTGTCACCCAACACCTCATGCCTAAACCATGGCTTCAAGTGCCACATACAATCCCCTCTTGAACACCTCCAGGGACAGTGACTCCACCACCTCCGTGGGCATCACATTCCAATGGCAAATCTCTCTCTCAGTGAAGAACTTTCTCCTCACCTCAAGCCTTAACCTCCCCTCGTGCAGCTTGAGACTGCATCCTCTTGTTCTGGTGCTGGTTGCCTGGGAGAAGAGACCAACCTCTGCCTGTCTACAACCTCCCTTCAGGTAGTTGTAGACAGCAATAAGGTCTCCCCTGAGCCTCCTCTTCTCCAGGCTAAGCAACCCCAGCTCCCCCAGCCTCTCCTCATTGTGGCTTGTGCTCGAGGCTTCTCACCAGCCTCACAGAGCTAGCTCAGTCCAGCTTTGCTTCATTTCCCACTAGTGTTGGAATTGACTGAAGTAAAAAGAAATGGAAATCCTGGTAAAACAAAAGCTTACAATGTGTCTGCAATCATTTTGCTCTAATGTAACTGTGGAGCACTTCCATCTAAATACCAGGTGCAAGCTACAGCAGGATGAAACGTGACAAGAACCAGGAAGCAATGACTTTGGAGACTTGTGTTCTCTGTCAATTGTTTGGCTCTTTCCTGAGCCTATTACTCTGGCAATGGAATTTGACACTGATCTAGTATATCGATGCATAATATGTGTATAATGAATAGCAAGACTAGAGATCCTGGTAGTAAGTTTTACACTGTAAGTTTGTTTGATCTTCATCAGCAGTGCTGTCTCCCCCTCATCACTCAAATAGAAAGCTAAGAAAAGGAGATCTGTGGCGTAGAGATGCTGCTGAGGTTGGTTAAACAGGATGCAAGAAAAATAGAAGAAAGCTGTAGTCAGTATGATACTGTTTATTCAGACCTAAATTTGTATTGCCAGAAAGAAAGAAAGAGAGACAGTCTCCAATTTCATTGTGTATGCCAACTCTCTGTGAAATTAAAGGAATCATAGAAGAACATAGACTCGTAGATTACCAAGTTGGGAAGGACCTCAAGGAGCATCTGGCCAGCCCCCTGATGGCAATTAGTCTGTCACCACTGATGCTGTGGCAGAAGTCTCAGACTGGGCTCAGCAGCAGGTGGGAATCAGATTCAGGAGCTGGATTCTGGAACTGGATTCAGGAGCTCCTTGTTAATTAGACCTAAAGTAGAAGGGACAGAGTCTTCCTTGGATGCCCACCTTTGAAGAAGTGAGCTTGACCCTCATGATCCCTCATGTCTACGTGGAATATAACATACATGGAGGGGAATACTTAGTTGGTGACTTCAGGGTCACCTGAACTGTCTGCTGCTCCCCACAGGTATGGCCTCTTACTCTGCACGTCCAACATGGCACACAGGATTTAGCAGTGGCTTGGTCTCCATAGAAGCAAGTATAAGCAAGAGGTTTTCTGCACACCAATCCTTGGTTCTCAGTGAAAACATCAGTGATCTCACTTCTAGAAGCAGATTCTGTCTGCAAAACATGCTACAGAATACAGAATTAACCAGGTTGGAAAAGACCTTCGAGATCATCAAGTCCAACCTACCACCCAACACCATCTAATGAACTAAACCATGTCACTCAGTGCCTCATCCAGTCTTATTTTAAACACTTCCAGTGATGGTGACTCCACCACCTCCCTGGGCAGCCCATTCCAATGGGCAATGCTGTTAGCTTCAGAAAGTACAGGTACAATAGAAGAGACTAAGCTGAAAAGTCAAATCACTGAAGAGAATTAGATCTGTCCTAGCTCAAACCAGGACCCTTCTCTATTCTGTGTTGTGCCTGTGACCAGTGTCACATTGCCGGACTACTGTTAGCCCATTTATATTTCCTAGGACTAGAGCAACATTAGCTTCAAGCTCTTTATGTAGCTGCCTTTGTGTTTCAAGACCTGAATGTGAATGTTGATAGTGCCTACAACTGCTTGGCATGTTTATTCCAAACTCTCTAACACCACTTCTCCTTCAGTAACCAAAGTTGAACTGTCATTGGAATAGAAAACAACTCTTCAATACCATATCACATAACTACATCAGCTGCCATCTTCCCAAATACACAGGAAGTATATGTCAGTCGTTTAGGCTGGATGTTAGGAAGAAGTTCTTCACAGAGAGATTGGCCATTGGAATGGGCTGCCCAGGCAGGTGATGGAGTCACCATCACTGGAGGTGTTTAGGAAGAGACTGGATGGGGTGCTTGGTGCCATGGTTTAGTTGATTAGATGGTGTTGGATGGTGGGTTGGACTCGATGATCGCAAAGGTCTCTTCCAACCTGGTCTGGTCTATTCTATTCTATTCTATTCTATTCTATTCTATTCTATTCTATTCTATTCTATTCTATTCTATTCTATTCTATTCCATTCCATTCCATTCCATTCCATTCCATTCCATTTCCATTCCATTCCATCCCATTCCATTTGATTCCATTCATTTCAATTTTGTCATTGTGGTTAAAGCTGACATCTTCATCCCTTAGTAGGGTTTTCTTGCTAGTCAGATAATTTTCTATATTAAAAAAAACCCCAAAACTTCATTTGCCTCATTTTAAATCTATTGCCAATGTAGAATCATGGAATTGTTAGGGTTGGAAGGGAACTCAAGGCTCATCCAGTTCCAACCCCCTGCCATGGGCAGGGACATCTCACACTACAGCAGGTTGCTCACAGCCACATCCACCCTGGCCTTACAAAGCCTCCAGGGAAGAGGCTTCCACCACCTCCCTTGGCAAACTGTGCCAGTGTCTCACCACCCTCATGGGGAACAACTTCTTCCTAACATCCAATCTGAATCTACCCATTTCTAGTGTTGTTTTCCACTCCTCCCAGTCCTATCACTCCCTGACACCCTCAAAAGTCCCTCCCCAGCTTTCTTGTAGCCCCCTTCAGATACTGGAAGGCCACAATAAGGACTCCTCAGAGCCTTTGCTTCTCCAGACTGAACAACCCCAACTCTCTCAGTCTGTCTTCATTGTAGAGGAGCTCCAGACCTCTAACTGTCCTCATGGCCCTTTTTTGGGCATGCTCCAGCACCTCCAGATCCTTGCTGTACTAGTGGCTCCAAAAGTGGACACACTACTCCAGGTGGGGTCTCATCAGAGTGGAGTAGAGGGAGAGAATCACCTCCCTGGCCCTGCTTGCCACACTTCTCTTGGTGCAGCCCAGGATACAATTGGCTTTCTGGGCTGCAATTGCACACTTAGATATTTGCTTATAACATTTTTATTTCCCACAGTAACTTTACAACTCCCAGCTTCCAGCATTCCAGTGTATAACACCACATTCCTCCTTCTGTTCCATAGATATTTTCCTTGCAAACCATTCTGACTTTTCAGCAAACATATTCCTTAGCTGTGGTATTATGGCTTTGTGGCTGTCTGGGCTAACACCTGGGGTTTGACTCAATAATCTTCACAGGTCCCTTCATGGCATCATAGAATTGTTAGGGTTGGAAGGGACCTCAAGGATCATCTAGTTCCAACCCCCTTCCAACCCTAACATCCTGTGATCCTGTGACCTTTGAACAGATTTGCCTTGTAAAAGTATTCACCTTGATAAAATGATCCCTTTCAAAGCATTAGGTACAGGTATGTTATTGGTTTGGACTCCATTCTGTTTGCACATAACAAACGTGATCAAACCATTATTAGTTAGACTTAAGCTGATCTTTTGTTCTGTGATCAATTCCTTTCCATCTGACATGATGAGGTGTAATACAGAATTCCCCTGAATTGGATGCAACTTTTTTATTTGAGTTAGGAAACTGACATTTGAAATAACTTTCAGCTTCCAAGTACATTTTACCACTTGCAGCACCAGACCTCCAACATATGTCACTCGTGTTGAAACTCACTGCAGTACAACAGGGTTTTTCCTTGTGTGTTGTAGGTGGGTAAGGCATAGGTCATGCTGTTACAGTATCACAGTATCACTAAGGTTGGAAGAGACCTCGAAGATCATCAAGTCCAACTTGTAACCACAGAACTCATGACTAGACCATGGCACCAAGTGCCACATCCAATCCCCTCTGGAACACCTCCAGGGACGGCGACTCCACCACCTCCCTGGGCAGCCCATTCCAATGACAAATCACTCTCTCGGTGAAGAACTTTCTCCTCACCTCCAGCCTAAACTTCCCCTGGTGCAGCTTGAGACTGTGTCCTCTTGTTCTGGTGCTGGTTGCTAGAGAGAAGAGACCAACCCCTTCCTGGCTACAACCACCCTTCAGGTAGTTGTAGAGAGCAATGAGGTCACCCCTGAGCCTTCTCTTCTCCAGGCTAAACAACCCCAGCTCCCACAGCCTCTCCTCACAGGGCTGTGCTCAAGGCCTCTCCCCAGCCTTGTTGCCCTTCTCTGGACACGTTCAAGAGTCTCAATGTCCTTCTTGAATTGAGGGGCCCAGAACGGGACACAGTACTCAAGGTGTGGCCTAACCAATGCAGAGTACAGGGGCACAATGACCTCCCTGCTCCTGCTAGCCACACTATTCCTAATGCAGGCCAGGATGGCATCGGCCCTCCTGGCCACCTGGGCACACTGCTGGCTCATGTTCAGGCAGCTGTCGATCAGCACCCCCAGGTCCCTCCCAAACCTCTCCAGCCACTCTGACCCCAGCCTGTAGCTCTGCATGGGGTTGTTGTGGCCAAAGTGCAGCACCCAGCACTTGGACTTGTTGAGTGCTATCCTGTTGGACTCTGCCCATCTGTCCAGTCAGTTGAGGTCCCTCTGCAGAGCCCTTCAACCCTCTAACTGACCAACAGCTGCTCCCAACTTGGTGTCATCTGCAAATGTGCTGATGACTGTCTCAATCCCCTCATCCAGATCATCAATGAAGATGTTAAAGAGGATGGGGCCTAGCACTGATCCCTGGGGACGCCACTGGTGACTGGCCGTCAGCTGGCTGTGGCACCATTCACCACCACTCTCTGGGCCCAGCCGGTTCTCTAGTGTCATTTGATGTCAGCTAAGTAGCCTGTCAGCTTCTGACTTCTCCGTTAGAACACTGACCCATAAACATTCATTTGCTTCCGACTGCCATCAGCTCAGGAACAGGTAATGCCATTTTTTAAGTGCTTTCTGTCCACTGGATCCTTCCAATAGAGATTGTAGCAATTGATTTTGACATGCCGGATTTCCAACCAGCTTTAGCAATAAAAGAATCAAAACCAAGACCAACAACAAACTAGGTCAAATCCATGCTAAAAAAATGACCTATTCTGGTGGTGTCAAGCTCCCAACAGTAAAATAGAGGCTACTGAAAAATCTCTGGTCTTGGTATTCTTCAGCATCCTTCAGCATTAGACTTTATCTTATCATTTCCATATGCACTCACCAATAGCTCATTGATTCCTATTTGGGATGGAATGGAATGGAATGGAATGGAATGGAATGGAATGGAATGGAATGGAATGGAATGGAATGGAATGGAATGGGATGGAATGGAATGGAATGGAATGGAATGGAATGGAATGGAATGGAATGGAATGGGATGGGATAGGATAGGATAGGATAGGATAGGATAGGATAGGATAGGATAGGATAGGATAGGATAGGATAGGATAGAATTAACCAGGTTGGAAGAGACCTTTGAGATCATCGAGTCCAGCCTATCACCCAACACCATCTAATCAACTAAACCATGGCACCAAGCACCCCATCCAGTCTCTTCCTAAACACCTCCAGTGATTGTGACTCCACCACCTCCCTGGACAGCACATTCCTATGGCCAATCTCTCTTTCTAAGAAGAACTTCTTCCTCACCTCCATCCTAAACCTCCCCTGGCACAGCTTGAGACTGTGTCCTCTTGTTCTGGTGCTGGTTGCTGGGAGAAAAGACCAACCTCCACCTGTCTACAACCTCCCTTCAGGTAGTTGAAGACAGCAATAAGGTCTGCCCTGAGCCTCCTCTTCTCCAGGCTAAGCAACCCCAGCTCCCTCAGCCTCTCCTCATAGGGCTTGTGCTCCAAGCCCCTTCCCACTTTTGTTGCCCTTCTCTGGACACCTTCCAGCAAGTCAACATTTGTATGTATTTCTCAGAAGCTCCCAGACTCCCTAACTCACCAGTTTCTTAGAAGACAAATTCCTTTGTTACAGTAAATTAAGCAGCAAGCTCACATCAGCAGAGAGTGCCAACACTTTCCACAAACTAAAAGCCTTCATGTTACATCACTTACTTAGAGACTAAGTCTAGTCTTTCCTACTTGTTGTTTTTCATTGCTCAAAAGTCCTGAAGGATGCTGGAGAAGATCAGAGGTCCTGAAAGAAAAAAAGCCTGCTCACTGCAAGCGTTCATCTATTATCCAAGAGACTGCCCACGAACCTTCCTTTAAGTATCAATGTGATACTGTCACTGATTCTGTTTGCCAAAGGGCCTCGAGGATGAGCAGAGGGCTGGAGCACCTCTCCTGTGAGGACAGACTGAAAGAGTTGGGGCTGTTCAGTCTGGAGAAAAGAAGGCTCTGAGGTGACCTCATTGTGGCCTTCCAGTATCTGAAGGGGGCTACAAGAAGGCTGGGGAGGGGCTTCTCAGGATATCAGGTAGGGATAGGACTAGGGGGAATGGAATGAAGCTGGAGGTGGGGAGATTCAGGCTGGACATGAGGAGGAAGTTCTTCACCGTGAGAGTGGTGAAGCCCTGGAATGGGTTGTCCAGGGAGGTGGTTGAGGCCCCGTCCCTCGAAGTGTTTAAGCCCAGGCTGGATGAAGCTCTGGGCAGCCTGATCTAGTGTGGGGTGTCCCTGCCCATGGCAGTGGGGTTGGAACTGGATGATCCTTGTGGTGCCTTCCAACCCTGACTGATTCTATGATTCAGAAGCTTACTTAGCTTTGAGAGATGTTCCCATCTGAGATAAGCTCATTCAGAGCTCATATGAGCTCCAAGAAAGCACACAAAGATTTTTCCATTAGCTGGAGGACTCTTTTATGTTGAATCATAGAATCACAGCCAGGTTTGGGTTGGAAGGGATCTTTAAATGTCATCTGGTCCAACATCCCCTGCAGTCAGCAGGGATGTCTTTAACGAGATCAGGTAGATCAGAGCCCCAAACAACCTCACCTGGAATGTTTCCAGGGGTATTCACCATGTTTCTGCAACCTGGGCCAGTGTTTCACCACACTCATTGTAAAGAATTTCTTCCTTCTATCCAGGATAAATGTCTCTTTTAGTTCAAAACCATCACCCCTTGTCCTGTCACAACAGGCTCTGATAAAATGCCTACATTGCTAAACATTGCTAATGCTACCTACCCCCCCCCCCAATCTGTCTTAGTAGCCCCTTTAAGTACTGGAAGGCTGCTCTAATATCCTGGAGTCTGTCTCCCAGGCTGAGGGAGCTGGGATTGTTTAGCTTGGAGAAGAGGAGGCTCAGGGGTGACCTTATAGTTCTCTGCATCTACCTGAAGGGAGGTTGTAGCCAGGTGGGGGCAGGTCTCTTCTCCCAGGCAAGCACTGACAGAAGGAGAGGACCCAGTCTCAAGCTGCACCAGGGGAGGTTTAGGATGGATGTTAGGAAGAAATTCTTCCCACCAAGAGAGATTCTCCATTGGAATGTGCTGCCCAGGGAGGTGGTGGAGCCACCGTCCCTTGAAGTGTTTAACTGGATGAGGTTTAGTTGATTAGAGGGCGTTGGGTGAGATGTTGGGCTTGATGATCTCATGGACTCGATGATCTCAAAGGTCTTTTCCAGCCTGATCGATTCTGTGGCTCTGTGAAGCCGGCGGGGCGGAGGCTGGCCCTCAGCACCGCCCCCGTTGTCATGGCGAGGCGTCCCGGGCAGCCACCTGGCTGCAGCCGGCCGGAGGCACCGGGGACTAGCAGGCTGTGGCCTCTGCCGGTCCCGTTCTGCCCCTCACCCTGCCCCGGGGGTGCGGCCCCCGCGGCAGCAGGGCAGCGACGGAGCCGTTAAGAGCCCGGTGCGATGGGCACGGCAGAGAAGAGCTCGTCCTGCAACTCCGCCATGAGCAGAGGTCTGTGCCGCCGGAAAGTTCAACTCGGGTGTTTGTACAGATCGATTTTATACCTTTTTATCCTGATTTGTTTGTTTGCAGAGGCTGAGGCAGTACCACAGCCGTGAGGTGAAGGTGTGTAGCATACGGGTGTAGTGTCCTGCCTGCAAGGTTAAAGAATATATATATATATATGTATATATATATATGTGTAAATATAATTTTATAGAGAGATCTTTTATTAAATAGATAAAATATATTAATAAATTAATATATATTATATATTTTTATAAAATATATCTAATAAAATATGAATATATATAATAAAAACTTGATTAGATTTGCTAATATTGTGTCTAGGCTAAAGGGCATTACTCAGAGTATCTGCCATGTAGTATAAATGCTATGGGTATTCTTTCTTGTAATATTAAAATTATATAGTACTAGATATTATATTTACTATACAATCACACACACAGAATCACCAAGGTTGGAAGAGACCTCAAAGAGCATCGAGTCCAACCTGTCACCACAGACCTCATGACTAAACCATGGCACTGAGTGCCACGTCCAATCCCCTCTTGAACACCTCCAGGGATGGCGACTCCACCACCTCCCTGGGCAGCACATTCCAATGGCTAACAGCTCTCTCCGTGAAGAACTTTCTCCTCACCTCCAGCCTAAACTTCCCCTGGCACAGCTTGAGACTGTGTCCTGGTGCTGGTTGCCTGGGAGAAGAGACCAACCCCCTCCTGGCTAACCTCCCTTCAGGTAGTTGGAGACAGCAAGAAGGTCAATAAGGACTTCCTTGCTCCTGCTGGCCACACTGTTCTTGATTCAGGTCAGGATGCCATTGGCCTTCTTGGCCACCTGGGCACACTGCTGGCTCATGTTCAGCCAGCTGTCAGTCAGCACCCTCCGGTCCCTTTCTGTTTGGCAGCTCTCCAGCCACTCTGACCCCAGCCTGTAGCTCTGCATGGGGTTGTTGTGGCCAAAGTGCAGCACCCAGCTCTTGGACTTGTTGAATGCCATCCTGTTGGACTCTGCCTATCTGTCCAGCCTCAAGATCCCTCTGCAGAGCCCTTCAACTCTCTAACATATGAACATCTGTTCCCAACTTGGTGTCATCCGCAAATTTGCTGGTGACTGACTCAATACCCTCATCCAGATCATCAATGAAGATATTAGACAGGATGGGGCCCAGCACTGATCCCTGGGGGATACCACTGGTGACTGGCCTCCAGCTGGATGTGGCACCATTCACCACCACTCTCTGAGCACGGGCATCTATTCATGTGAAACAAATTTCCTTCCACTAAATGCAGCAAACAGTTAAATTCTTCTTCCTTCCCTCCCTTCCCCCCCCCCCGGTGTTATATTCTATTTTCCCATTCCTATTAAAAGTTTGTGCCTTGAGGCCTACCAGCAGGGCATGCAATACCTACATTAAACCAAATTTAAAAGTAAGGGTGCTCCTGCTGCTAACGTCCTCAGATCACAGACATGCAAAATGAAGGAACTGGCAGCTGAAACTTTAATGGTGGGAAGTGCAGACGGAATACTTGGGGAAAAAACACAGTAGCTCTCTATGAGAAAAGAGTCCTATTAGCATTTATGTACTTCAAAATGACAAGCCAGACGATTCTACATAACTGTGGGGCTTTTTGGCTTTTGTTTTAAGTAAAACCCTGTGTTCCAAGTGTGGCAATACTTACATTTTCTTTTTTTATTCAAAGGCTTGTTACTATGATTTTAAATGTTAATGCAGTGCCTGTTGTTGCACTGCACACTGCGTGTTCAATCTTATTCCTCCACCTTATGTATTCACTTAAAATATTATTAATACTCTAGACCTTGATAGATTAAAGAAGCATAGGGAAAAAAAAACTGGCAGCTCAGGTTACTGAATCAGTTGGCCCTGGGCAAATCAAAAGCACTCCAACGAAAGAAAGCAAACCATTAAAGTGAGATCATGACCGTTATGTCCTACTGGAGAAACTCTGCAAAGATTTGTGTGGAGCTCGAGTCTGGGTTTGCACAGAATGCACTGGAAATAAGAGAGAGTTGACTGGGAAGCAGCAGCAGAAGGAAAAGAAACTGCATCCCTGGGAAGACATCAAGTAATGTTGGTTTTGTTTGTTTGTTTTAGTTAAAATGAATGTGTTGCCTCAAGCCATCCTGCAAAGCCCAAGGGAGCATCCCAGGTTCATAGAGCAGATTGTTTGCCCCTCATTAGACTTTGCAAGGTATGTACCTTTACTTATTTATTTCTTTTTCCTTTCAGGGTATCAGTCAAGTATGCCAAGGTGACAAATTATGTTTGCTTTTTTGACATATTTAAAAGTGCAAAGATCAGAGGCAAGGAAATTCTCTCTTAGATATTAAGATATTAAAGAGGATGGGGCCCAGCACTGAGGAGGCTCAGGGGAGACCTTCTTGCTGTCTCCAACTACCTGAAGGGAGGTTGTAGCCAGGAGGGGGTTGGTCTCTTCTCCCAAGCAACCAGCACCAGAACAAGAGGACACAGTCTCAAGCTGTGCCAGGGGAAGTTTAGGCTGGAGGTGAGGAGAAAGTTCTTCGCTGAGAGAGTTGCTAGCCGTTGGAATGTGCTGCCCAGCGAGGCGGTGGAGTAACCATCCCTGGAGGTGTTGAAGAGAGGATTGGAGGTGGCACTTGGTGCCATGGTTTAGTCATGAGGTCTGTGGTGACAGGTTGGACTCAATGATCTTTGAGGTCTCTTCCAACCTTGGTGATTCTGTGTGATTCTGCGATTCTCTCTTAGGAAAGTTTCATCATTAAAAGGGCAGCGGGGGAGGGTGGGGGGGGAGGATAAAAAGAAAGTAGGACATGTGTTCTTATTTAAGGTAGATTATTTCATTCTGATTTTTCAAAACCCCTTCAAGAGCCATAGGAAGTTGTTTCCATTTAGCATAGATACAAATGTAGGTCACTGAAAGTGTACCTACATGGATGAAAAAAAGAAAAAACAACCCCAAGATTTATTTATTTGTTGTTCAGGCACAAGCCAGTTTTGCCTCTCTCAAAATACAATGAATAAAACTGGCTTGAAAGACATTAAACATTATCCTGTACTTAAGTGAGAGAGCTAACAGCAGTGCTATAGCACATTCAAGCTATCTTCTTGCACATAACCTACTTTGCTTTCTGTTCCATTGCACTCATTCCTCTTGTTCATTACTTGTATCCATACATTTTTGTCTCCCTCAGGGAGTGCTGCTCTCAATTACTGCTTTACCCCATTGTCTCTATGCTCTCTAGCCTGGAATTGCCTCCATTGCAGAAAGAATTGTGGTTATTTTATTCTTTCTCCTTTTGTCACTTCTTTTGGTCTTTTTCTGTCTTTCCTTCTCCCCCCAATCCTAGCATTCCCATAAGCCATTGCCTGAAAGGTCTGTGGCATCTCAAGAGTTCAGCAGTTGCAGGTCCACATCTAAAAGCAGTAAGGCTCTGGAAACATGGTATCCTTGAGCACAGACTCTCTGAGGAGCTCACAGTGTTAGTTGTTGCAGTCTGAAGGGGGAACTTTAGCCTAGTCCCTGACTGCGAAGACTGAAAGTAAAATAAATGACCACAGGATGCAAAAGGAAAACAATGATAAGGTCTATAGAATTCATTGGCTAGCTAATGGGGATATAGAGAAGAGGCATAAACAGTTCTTGCTCTCTTTTCTTCTGTCACTTCTGCTTGCAGCTTTCCTCTCCTATCTCTTTGCCAGGGGATCTCTGTTTTGACTACTATGTGAGGTAACGGGAAGGAGGGAGTGGGCAGAGGAGGTAAACAGTCCCCTGGTTCTGTCCAGAGGAATCTGAGGAGTTTCTGTGTTGTTTATGAATTGTAAATACATCTATATTGTACCTATGTTGTGTATTTTGTACATATTCATTGCATTTCATACTTCTAGATTTTAGTTTGCTTGTAGACAGAGCTTCATTTGCTTCCATCCCAAACTGAGCTAAGTCTGGCAATTGTATTTTGGGGGGTAGTTCTCTGAATTAATTGGGGGTTAATTTCAACCCACCACAGTTGTCCTCTTCCACACTGATAGAATAAGGACATATAGTCATGTCTTACAATTTGATTTTGATTCATGGCTGGAGCCATGGGTTGGTTTGGGTTTGGGGCTTGTTTTTTTCATTAACTACACTGTTGGAGAGCTCACCTCAGAGGCAGGAGGCTTATTTCTTCCATTGGTGAGTCTCATGTTCAGGAAGATCACTCTGCAGCAGTCCTGTAGAAGCTGTGCCTGTTTATGGGAATGCAATGTGTGATTCTGTAATGGCCTAGACCATGTTCCAGATGCCTATTGAGTAGAGCAAGAGAAGATCTGACATTTCCACTGAGAGTAGATGTTGAGAAAACTGGAATCTGAGTTTATAAGGACAGGCAGTGGAGAGAGAAAGTGATGTGAGAAGCAGTTTGGCCCTTTGTGTGACTGCTCTGGTATTTGACTCAAAAGCCAGGTGTGTTTGTCATAGAATCATAGAATCATACTGGTAGGAAATGCTGAGAAAACTAGAGTCTGAGTTTACAAGGACAGGCAGTGGAGACAGAAGGTGATGCGAGAAGCAGTTTGGCCCTTTATGTGACAACTTTGCTCCGGTATTAGATTCAGAAGTCAAGTGTGCTTGTCATAGAATCATAGAACCATAGAATCAACAAGGTTGGAAAGGACCTCAAAGATCATCAAGTCCAACCTGTCACCCAAGACCTCATAGCACTACTAGACCATGGCACCAAGTGCCACGTCTAATCCCCTTTTGAACACCTCCAGGGATGGGGACTCCACCACCTCCCTGGACAGCACATTCCAATGGCTAACAACTCTCTCAGTGATTAGAATTTCTCCTCACCTCCAGCCTAAACTTCCCCTGGAACAGCTTGAGACTCTGTCCTCTTGTTCTGGTGCTGGTTGCCTGGGAGAAGAGACCAACTCCCACCTGGCTACAACCTCCCTTCAGGTAGTTGTAGAGACCAATAAGGTCTCCCTGAGCCTGCCCTTCTCCAGGCTAAACAATCCCAGCTCCCTCAGCCTCTCCTCATAGGGCTTGTGCTTGAGGCCTCTCCCCAGCCTCGTTGCCCTTCTCTGGACACGTTCAAGAGTCTCAATGTCCTTCTTGAATTGAGGGGCCCAGAACTTAACACAGTACTCAAGGTGTGGCCTGACCAGTGCTGAGTACAGGGGCACAACGACTTCCCTGCTCCTGCTGGCCACACTATTCTTGATGCAGACAATCACAGAATCATAGAAACATAGAATGGTCTGGGCCAGGAGGAACCTCCAAAGCTCATCCAGTCTGACTCCCCGCAGTCAGCAGTGGCATCCTCCACCAGACCAGGCTGCTCAGGGCGTCATCAAACCTCACCATGAATATCTCCAGGAAGTTTATTTCTAGGGGGAAAAAAAAATAAATTATAAAACCCAGTAGCTGAGTTTTTGCTGGGTAGATAGTAACAGAAACAGGTATAGGAATGCATGGTGTAAAATGTTAGCTGTGAGATAGGTGTCCGTTGGATTCAAATCTACCTGCCTTTAATAAGCCAGTGATTTAAAATTAAATAAGAGCCAATTTACAGGTGAAGTAGACTCTATTTTTTTTTTTTGTTTCATAAACTATTTATGAAATACAGTGAGTCATCATGGAAGCACTGGAGAAATAAGGCTAAAACAGCTTGGAAAAAGCAAGGGACAACTTCTGGAAGGAAAGTTTGATAGTCAGAGCTATCCTTACCTCATCCTTGCTATTAAGAAAGAGCATCCATTCCAAGTCAGAGTCTGTGTTCTTTACATTAATTGCTTTAATTGTTTTTTCATTCTCCTCATATCTAACAAGCCATTTAAAATAATGATTGTTAGAGCTGATGGAATTTTGTGCTGTGCACGATTTGCTACGTATCATCAGCCTGTCTTTTCTCTTGCTCTGCTGCATTAGCGCCACTGATAAAACCAGCCAGGATAAGAAAAGTATTGATTATTTTTAGTAACTTCAGTTCTTTATCATGAATGACTCTGTGGGTTGAAATCACACACACACCACACCCCCAACTAATTTGGAGAACACTACCCCCAAAATAAAATTGTCAGACTCAGCTCATCTTGGGATGGAAGCAAATGAAGCTCTATTTATAAGCAAACTAAAATCTACAAATGTGGAATGCAATGAATATGTACAACATATACCATATATGTACAACATACGCAATATATGTACAATATAGAGATATTTACAATTCATAAACAACACAGAAACTCCTCAGATTCCTCTGGACAGAACCAGGGGAACGTTTACCTCCTCTGCCCACTCCCTACCTCCTTCCCGTTACTTCACACAGTAGTCAAAACAGAGGTCCCCTGGCAAGGCCACGGGAGAGAGAGGAAAGTTGCAAGCAGAAGTGACAGAAGAAAAGAGAGCAAGAACTGTTTATGCCCCTTCTCTATACACCCATTATCAAGCCAATGAGTTCTATAGACCTTATAATTGTTTTTCTTTTGCATCCTGTGGTCATTTATTTTACTTTCAGTCTTCGCAGTCAGGGACTAGGCTAAAGTTCCCCCTTCAGACTGCAACAACTAACACTGTGAGCTCCTTAGAGAGTCTGTGCCCAAGGATACCATGTTTCCAGAGCCTTACTGCTTTTAGATGTGAACCTGCAACTGCTGAACTCTGAGGTGCCACAGAACTTTCAGGCAAAGGCTTAGGGGAATGCTACGATTGGGTGTGGGGAGAAAGGCAGAAAAAGACCAAGAGAAGTAACAAAAGGAGAAAGAATAAAATAAGCACAGTTCAGACTGTAACAACGACCAAGTTTGTAGCTGCACCATCAGTCCTTTGAAGGGCATTGCAGAACATTGAGCACACAGTAATTGGTTTGCAGTTTGTTGCTTTTGGTTTTGGTCTGTTTGGTTTGTTGTTTGGTCGTTTATTTTTTTTTCCCCTCTTGGCTCCATTTGTCTAATTAGTGGGTTAGAACTCAGCAATTTATACCTTTGCTGTAATACAAGTGACATTTGAAATTGTGTGTGATTCTAAGGGCTTTTCTCCTCATTGTTTTTCGCTGCAATGCCTTTGAGAAGGTAATGAGAAGGCACCAGGCTTTCTCTTATTCCAGTTTGAGGTCAGTTTTAACTGCAGTGTAGATTAAATTGCAGCAAGCTGATAGTGACACCTAGGAATTTACTCGTCGTAGCCGACTGCTTCAGCCCCGGGGACTTCGTGTTTGGTGTGTTCCCTGTGTGCTACCGATGTACAGAAAGCCCACTTTGCAGTCTTAAAGCACAAAGAGCAGCCAAGGCTGGGGTTTGGGATTTCTTTTTTTGCATTTTTCTGCTGAGTATTTCACATTTAATTACCCAGAGATACTATTTTTCCTTTTTTTTTCTATGACCTCCCCTCGTGTCTTGCCATATGTTTTACAACACTTTAAAGCAGACAATAATTACCTCGCCTTCCTTGTCCTGATGACATTATGTGCCTTGGTAAATGGTGATTGTTTTGCTGGGGAATTGTGGGCAGTGGTTACAATTTTTGGCATTGATTATGCCTGAATTTTGATGGAAACAGCAAAATCTGTACATTTTATCACGGCCAGCAGCAGCTCACGCCGTTCGTGTCAGGCGCAGCTTGAAACCTAAGCCTCCGTTAGTGCAGCTCAGGAGCTGTAAATTCTGGAACAAATTGAACCACCCTCTTTGTGCTGGAAGTTTTCCCCTGTTAAATACAGATGTGTCAAAAAATATCTCTGCGCTGCTTAGCTATTTTGTTCTCATTTAAATGAACTTCATGAAGCGTCTTCGGAGCAACAAGGAGCGTGACGCTTCTATTAGCTAACATGCTGAAGGAGAATTCACTCTCATCCTCTGCAATGAAAGGCAGTGGTGAGATACAGGCAAAGGAAGAGGAAAGGAATAGATTTATGTGGAGCACTAATTCTTTTATCTGTGAGTGATTAACCAGCCAATCTTTATGCTGTCTTGAAGAAGAACAGAAGCACATTCACATTGCCTGTATACAGATAATATCCTCTGGCGGTCGGGATATCAGAATCTATTTAAATACACTTTGTGGTCAGCGAGGGCACATTACCCTTTAAAATTCAAGACATCTCTTGTGTCTCAGAGTGGAGATGCAAAGAGAGGATGGCTCAAGGGAAAGGTGACATGGAGTTGGAAATTTTAAATTAGATCCATGCATCCTGAAATTTGCTGGTTGTTTTTTTTTCCCCCATGCCCTTTGGAACACCCACTTAGGGGAGCCCCTTTTCCAGTATGCCGTTCAACCTGTGGATGGCTGAGGGCAGTATTAGAAGTCTGCAATAAAATAAGGAAAACATTTCGAGTTGGGTTTGGGATTATTTCTTTTTTTATTGTCATTGTTGTGGATTTCCCCCCCTTTTTTTTTTTTTTTTTCTTTTTTAATTTTGTGAAAAAAAAAATAATACAAAATAGACTGAACCGTTCTGGTCTCTGGAGCACTGCCTTATGAGGAGAGGTTGAGAGACCTGGGGCTTTTTAGTCTGGAGAAGAGCAGACTGAGAGAGGGTTTAATAAATATCTATAAATATCTGAGGGCTGGGGGTCAAGACAGGAGGGGACAAGCCCTGCTCAGTTTCACCCTGGCATAGGACAAGGGGCAGTGGATATAAATTCCCAGCACAGGAGGTTCTACCTCAACATGAGGAGGAACTTCTTTACTGTGAGGGTCACAGAGAACTGGAACAGGCTGCCCAGAGAGGTTGTGGAGTCTCCTTCTCTGGAGGCTTTCAAGCCCCACCTGATGTGTTCCTGTGCGAGCTGTGCTGGGTTCTATGGTCCCACTCTGGAGGGGGTTGGACTTGATCTCTGGAGGTCCCTTCCAACCCCTAACATCCTGTGAGCCTGTGAGGTCCACACTGGTAATGCAAAAATGTAATGGCTGTTGTTTAGAAAACAATTTAAATATGAACAGATTAATGAGTATTGATTCCTCTACTCTCCAGTCTCTTCTAGTTTCTAGGCAGAAACTTCAGCTTACTGAACGCTACCACCGACTCTCTTTTTCTTTCAGAAAGGAAGCTTGGTAATAGCTACAGACCAAAAAAAAAACCCAAAACAATTAAAGGGGGGAAAAAAATCTCATAAAAATAATAATTGCATGTGCTTATAGCCTGTCTGATCTATTACTTTGTCAATATTTCAGTATTTAGCTCTTACTTGGCAACGCTGATGCATTATACATGCTGCAGGAGGCTACGTTAGCACCTCACAGTGCTGCTTTTAATTTTTTCCCTCTCTCTCTTTTCTTTTCTTCTACCCACCCCCTCCTTCCCCCCCCCCCATTTAAATTTAGGATTCACTTGATCAAAGACCAAGATGGCATAGATGATTATTTGGCGAAGAATATCAAAGGGTTGTCAAAACAAGAAGCTGCTGCGTAAGTTGGCTCCGTTGGTTTTTTTTTCCTCTCTCCCTTCTTACTTATTTGGTTTTTTTAAGGCATTCTAACATCCCTAAGTTTTATTGTTTCCTTTGTTTCTAGTTATCACAATCATTTAATTTTAAAGTTCCCTGGGCCCTGCCCTTGCTGGTGGAGCTTGCCACTTGAAAAATTGAAGCCGATCTTAAATTAATGACGGCTCGTTTTCTCCTGATCTTAAACGTATCAAAGCGTTTAACTCCTAGGGTTTACCAATTTGTGTATTTACCAAAGCATTAGCTCACGCTTGTAACATGATTGCTAAGGTTGTGTCAGTAATTATAGAGGAAATTGTGCTTCTTTTTATCTCTTTCTTTGCTTGCTTTTCTTTTTCCCTGAGCCTTTCTGAACTATCTCCTCTGGGGTGGAAGCTTTGTGTACCGATGCACATGCTCTTGTAATTGTGAGTTATTATTTAGGCAGGCTCAAGCGCTGACTTCTGTGGTGGAGCATTTAACACACCATTAGTTATTTAAAAACCCAGTGAATGAAAGAAATCTTAGATAACTTTTGATTCCTTACAGCTGAGGTATTTGCATTTAGGAGTTACAAGAGGCTGCGAGCGACTTAGTCTTCTGGAGCCTTTTAATAGGTCCTTGGGTTCAGCACTATCAAAATTAAGGAAAGAGCTCTAACAAATCTGCCTTGCTGGTTGTTTAATTGAGCTGATTTATTTATTTCCATATTTAAATAATAAAATGATGCCTATACAAGGGCTCTAGGCACCTTGACAATGAATATTGTAAGATCACTCTCGCAGCATGGAAAAAAAAAACCTTCCATCGATCAGAGATTCTACCAGACGGTTTCTTGTTCTTTTCTCCTTCCTAAGCCTAAGGATGAACCTTTAAACATTCCCTAAAAACTTTCACATGAAAATCTAGAAAATAACCAAATTCAAGTTGAGAGGTAATCACTTTTGCAGTGTCCTAAACCCACACATACTCAGCCAGCAGACAGTTTCCTTTCCTGCGATACATGCCAAATTTCCCTGCATTTTACCACAGTACCACAATAGAGCTAATAAGTGCTCTGGCTGTCAGTACAAAGATTGTAACACATCTGGTAATCCAGGAGAGCAATCTGTTTAAAGCAAATACTCCACTTCTTCTATTTGCATTAAGACTAGGTTCAAAGATGCCAGGCTAAAAGTCAGTTCCAAGATGGGACTGGGCAGGACCTTCTCAATCTGTCAGCGTAGGCTCTGCAAAGTTCAGTTTGTTCCTTTGTTTCTGTAGGAGATGCTCTGTTGTTGTGGTCACAGTGTGTGGGAGAGAGCAGCCTGACAGTGACAGGAAAGTGAGTTAGGTGAGGCAATGGCAAGTGCCACATTACTGCTCTGTGGGTGCACATGGTTGATGTGGGACAGTTACCTTTGATCACGCTGTCACAGTAATCATGCTAGGTGTCAGAGCCAAGTTAAATGTTCCTTGCTTAAAGAGAAGGAAACCAGACTGGGCTGTGACTCAGTCACACTCTGTGTGAGCTGGACCAGCCTAGGGAACAGATCCTTCCTGAGCAAATGCTGTCTTGACAGAGGTCCTGTCCCCTGAATTAAGGGTAGTGCAGTGAGGGGGGAAGAGGGGAGGGGTGGAAGTGTCAGACCCCAGGGAGCAAGCACAGAAATAAGTACAGTCACTTACTGTCACCCCACTTCTTTACCTCCCTTGCAGTGCTGCTGTAGTCCCTACACTGCAGCAGTTCCTGCAGGCTGACTTGACTTTCCCAGTGAGCTGCCTCAGCCTTTAGCCCCATTGGATTTCCACAGCACACACACCATGACAGGGACAGAAGTGTTCTCTCTGTGATTACACTGGAAGTCACTTCTATTTCAGGAAGACCTTGGGGCTTCAGAGTGCATTCTACAGCTCTAATTTGATCAGGTCAGCCTTTTACTGCTATTTTTAAAAGCCCACAAAGAGGCAATACCAACCCCTCAAAACCAAAGCAAAACAAAACCAAAAAACAACCCCCCCAAAAAACCCCACCAAAACCCTTGTCCTATCTGATCTTTCTTTTTACATCTAAACCCTGAGTGTGGAGGGTGTGGAAAAGGAAAGCAGCATGGAACAGGACAGTGAAGTGAGAATTTTGTCCTCTGTCCTGCAATAGCAACTCAAAGCTAGGTGTTTCCTTAGTCTTTTGTAAGATGCTAGTTCCAAAGTTACCCAAGCCTCTCAGAAGATTAAACTGGAATATCATCACTGGAGGTGTTTAAGAGGAGACTGGATGAGGCACTTAGTGCCATGGTTTAGTTGATCAGATGGTGTTGGGTGATAGGTTGGACTTGATCTCAAAGGTCTTTTCCAACCTGGTTAATTCTGTATTCTGTATTCTCTTCTGTATTCTGTATCTTATGTATTCTGCTTTATTCCTAGGGAGATTGTTTAAGTGCATCTTTCAAAAGCTTACATTCCAAGAGGGAATGGGATGTGGCACTTGGTGCTGTGGTTTAGTAGTCATGAGGTCTTGGGTGACAGGTTGGACTCGATGATCTTTGAGGTCTCTTCCAACCTTATTGATTCTATGATTACTCTAAGAATTACTTTACATCAGCTACAAATTTACACTAAGCAGTTACAGAATTCTATCTACAACTGTACAAAACTATAGAAAATCATACTGAGCAGTTACAAAATTTCTGCAGGGTGTCCTTCACTTCTGCTGCTCCCTAAACCTGATGTGATCAGAGCAAACAAATGGCAGCAAGCTGGCAGCTACCCAGTTAAATTAGTGCTGATCTAGCTGTAAAAAAAACCACCTCAACCAAAAACCCTCAGTGCATCAACTGCAATTTTAAACCAATTAATAAAGCAAGGCAATGCCACACCTGTAAATGATTGTACTGCAATCGGTGTTAGGCTTTGTATGTCACAGCAGACAACAGCTGTATTTATTGTTTTTAAAAGTGTGAGAAATGGCTTATAATATGCTGTGTGGTTTTAAAAATGCTGTTACCACTCCAGAAGTAATTATTGCTTTACAGAAGAACAAGATTTGCTTCCTTTTACCACCTAAATATCTGTGCTTTCGTTTCAGCTGGAGGTTAACTTAAGAAGTCAGCTGTTATTTCGTCAGGGAAAATTCCTGTAGCCACACTCCTGTTTAATATTAAACCATAGACATTTTTTAGTTGGTGGGTTGGCTTGATTTGTCTTGGTTTGGGGTTGTTGGTTGATTGGTTGGTTTGGGGTTTTGTTTTGTTTTATTCTGTTCTGCTTTGGTTTGTTTTGTTCTGTCTGTTTTGTTTGGTTTGGTTTGGTTCTGGTCTGTTTTGTTCTGTTCTGTTTTGTCTTGTTCTGTTTGGTTTTGTTGTATTTGGTTTGGAATGGAATGGAATGGAATGGAATGGAATGGAATGGAATGGAATGGAATGGAATGGAATGGAATGGAATAGAATAGAATAGAATAGAATAGAATAGAATAGAATAGAATAGAATAGAATAGAATAGAATAGAGGATAGGATAGGATAGGATAGGATAGGATAGGATAGGATAGGATAGGATAGGATAGGATAGGATAGGATAGAATTAACCAGGTTGGAAGAGACCTTTGAGATCATTAAGTCCAGCTTATCACCCAACACCATCTAATCAACTAAACCATGTCCAACCTGTCACCACAGACCCCATGACTGCTGAACCATGGCACCAAGTGCTCCATCCAGTCTCTTCCTAAACACCTCCAGTGATGGTGACTCCACCACCTCCCTGGGCAGCCCATTCCAATGGCCAATCTCTCTTTCTATAAAGAACTTCTTCCTAACATCCAGCCTAAACCTTCCCTGGCTCAGTTTGAGACTGTGTCCTCTTGTTCTGGTTCTGGTTGCCTGAGAGAAGAGACCAGCCAAACTTAGGTGAAAACCCATTTGCAGAGAAAGACAAAGGTTTATGGAAGCAAAGGGCCACCTCTATATTCACTCTTCATCACTCCTAGAGCAGAGATATTGTATTCCTGTTTTCAGTATGCAGTCTGTAAAGTTTAGTTAGTTAGTTAGGTTAGGTTAGGTTAGGTTAGGTTAGGTTAGGTTAGGTTAGGTTAGGTTAGGTTAGGTTAGGTTAGGTTTGCTTTGTTTTGGGTTTTATGGGTGCATGTTCACAGAATCACAGAAACATTCAGGTTGGAAAAGCCCCTCCGGATCACCAAGCCCAACCATTAACCCTACTCTATAAGGTTCACCCCTAAGCCATATCCCCAAGCACCACATCCAAACTACCTTTAAACACATCCAGGCTTGGTGACTCCAGCGCCTCCCTGGGCAGCACATTCCAATGCCTGACCACTCTTGCTGTGAATTTTTTCCCCCTAATGTCCAGTTAGGCAGACAGCAAATTTATTCCCTCCTAAATAAAGGAATGCGTGGGTGGAATCACATTGATGGAAAGAAGCAGCATTCTTTAAAGCTGTATCCTTCACAGTACTCTCTAAAACTAAGGTAAGCTGATTTCTTTATACTTGAAGGGGGGTCTAAAGGCTGCAGTTATCCTTCTGTTACACAGCATTATGCTCTCTTCAAACTTCAGCAAATAAGAAGCATCTGTTAAATGTGCTTATGTTATAATCTCATTTTTCTGAGGAAAACTGTGGCAATGGTTTTCTCTTTATTTCCCTCCCCTTCCCCTTTGCAATATTGTTTTTTTCCCAGGGTGACAAAATATAAGAGGGGAAAAAAAAAAGACACCAAACCTGTGCTTAAGAAAGATAGTACTTAATTGTATTAAAACAGGATATTGCCTCGGTTTTGTGCTGGTTAGGGTTTGTTTCCTTCTCTAGGACCCCAACTTGAAATCAAGAAGTGAATGTGGGGTAAGAAGCTGGAAATGGAAGAAAGTAAAAGTTCCCATTAATGCAGGATGTGACTGCTTGCCTGCCCCAGAGTTAGGTCTCTGTAAGCTCGTGAGGGGAATGGCTGACTCCACTGACCTTCAGTGTGCTTTCCCTGCTATCTTCTGCTCTTAGTCATGACTCACCAAATCATTAATGCCTCAAAATGAGGTTGCAGTAAAAATTAAAAATCGTCCTTATGACTGATCTGAGAGTCCAAAAGTTCATCATGAACTGTGAAGTGAGGTGTTTTGCATCAAGGGATAGATTCACAGGGCTGAATCTTCAAATGAGTTTGAGGCCTAGAATGGACCAGAATTGGATATTGTCATTCGTGCTTCCTGATCTTCTTTTTTTGGCAGGGCCAGAAAGATCAAGTAACAGTTCTCTTTTCTTCATACAAATTAATATTGCCCAGAGACAACCATATAATCAAAAAGAGCTAAAGACTAGAAAGAGAGACTTCTGTATCTTTTTAATGAGAGGAACAGCTTTGTATGGAATAGAATAGAATAGAATAGAATAGAATAGAATAGAATAGAATAGAATAGAATAGAATAGAATAGAATAGAATAGAATAGACCAGGATGGAAGAGACCTTCAAGATCATTGTGTCCAACCTATTATCCAACACCATCTAATCAACTAAACCATGGCACCAAGCACCCCATCACGTCTCCTCCTGAACACCCCCAATGATGGCCACTAAACCACCTCCCCAAGCAGCACATTCCAATGGGCAATCACTCTCTCTATGAAGAATTTCTTCCGAACATCTAGCCTAAACCTCCCCTGGCACAGCTTAAGACTGTGTCCTCTTGTTCTGGTGCTGGTTGCCTGGGAGAAAAGACCAGCCCCCACCTGTCTACAACCTCCCTTCAGGTAGTTGTAGACAGCAGTAAGGTCTCCCCTGAGCCTCCTCTTCTCCAGGCTAAGCAACCCCAGCTCCCTCAGCCCCTCTTCATAGGGCTTGTGCTTGAGACCCCTCCCCAACTTTGTTGCCCTTCTCTGAACACCTTCCAGCAACTCAACATCTTTCCTAAACTGAGAAGCCCAGAACTGGACACAGGACTCATGATGTGGCCTAACCAGTGCAGTGTACAGGGGCAGAACGAGCTCCCTGCTCCTGCTGGCCACACTGTTCAAAGAAATACTACATTACTGGTTTTACTGAGTGTATTTCTGTGAGTCAGATGATTGAGTTCTGTTGTCTTCACTCAGGGCTTATTGGCAGCTACATGACAGCTAAATGACTATACAGAGTCAGTACAGGCTGACCTGGATATGCATAAAATCTGTACTTGTGTTTTCTGTCTTGTACTTGTGTCTTCTGCCTGGTGGATCAGTGTGTTACAGAAAGCTCGCACTGATAAATTAGTGCCAGCAAAGACATGCTCTGATATGACTTTTTCAGGCAGGAGGCAAGATTGGCTTCGACACATTCAGTCAGATGGGTTTGAGATACAGTGGGTTGTTCTGCTTAGAATTCACCAGAAGGCTGGTCCACTTCAAGATTATCTGGAACACATAAAGGCAAAGGCTTTCATTCTTAGGTGGGCTGTGATCCCCAGAGCAATTGCCAGCCATCTCAGCTAATACTGGGGAGATCAATCACTAAACTGCTTTACAGACTGCGTGCTGAAAACTGGGATACAGTATCTCTGCTCTAGGAGTGATGAGGAGTGAATATAGAAGTGATTCCTTGCTTCCATAAACCTTTGTCTTTCTCTGCAAGGGGGTTTTCACCTAAGTTTGGCTGATCCAGAGGACTAGGTTAATCAGCCTGTATAATCAATAGAAGTAATTAAGATTAGGTGAGCCTCATCTGTTAGGATTCAGACAACTGCTTTAGAATAAGGTGAATGACACTTCTGAAGCACCTTTTTCTCTCCATTGCTTCTATAGAGAGCTTAGGGTGACCAGCCCAGATGTAGATTCATAGATTCATAGAATGGTTTGGTTTGGAACAGACCCTGAAGACTATCAACTTCCAACCCAACTGGCATTGGCAGTGGCACCTTCCATTATACCAGGTTGCTCAAAGCCTCATCCAACCTGGCCTTGAACATCTCCAGGGCAGGGTCTCAAGCAGAATTAACATAAACCTGCCATTTGATCAGCTCATTCTATCAGTACCTCCTCAGCCAGTTCTCAATGCAGATAGTTTGAACTCCCTAGAAGAAAATGAAATCCCCTTTTGCCCAGCCAAGCCCATGCGGTGGTGTGCAGGAACCACCTGACCTGACATACACATTTGCTGCTGAATCTCACACTGGAGACCTGTTGGATTTTGAAAGCTGTGAAAAAGGATCAGGTGGAAGTCTCAGAGAACTGCATTCACTAATTGCTTGTGGCAGCATTTCTGCAAGAAACTGGCAAGTCCAGGACAAGAATGATCTCACATCCATTTTAAATCTTCTGTTAGTGCCATCTGATTCTTTTTACATTCTTCAGTGAGACAATCATAGAATCATAGAATCAATAAGGTTGGAAAAGACCTCAACGGTCATCAAGTCCAACCTGTCACCCAACACCTCATGACTACTAAACCATGGCACCAAGTGCCACATCCAATCCCCTCTTGAACACCTCCGGGGATGGGGACTTCACCACCTCCCTGGGCAGCACATTCCAGCAGCTAACAACTGTCTCAGTGAAGAACTTTCTCCTCACTTCCAGCCTAAACTTCCCCTGGCACAGCTTGAGACTGTGTCCTCTTGTTCTGGTGCTGGTTGCTTGGGAGAAGAGACCAACCCCTTCCTGGCTACAACCTCCCTTCAGGTAGTTGTAGAGAGCAATAAGGTCTCCTCTGAGCCTCCTCTTCTTCAAGCTAAGCAACCCCAGCTCCCTCAGCCCCTCCTCATAGGGCTTGTGCTCGAGGCCTCCCCCAGCCTCATTGCTCTTCTCTGGACACATTCAACAGTCTCAATGTCCTTCTTAAATTGAATTAAAAGGGACAAATTATTTCCTACCCCAAGGTTCTGCTGGTTTTGGTGTCAGCACCAGCTAAATAGAGTTAAGGAATAAAGATGTCAGAAAAATTAATGAGGGATTGTTCATGCTCAAGTTTGTGGAAATAGAAAGCTTCTTCCTTGCAGCCTTAATTCTTCTACCACTTGGACTCTGAATATTCAATCCCATTTGTCCTCCAACACTAAAGAGGGAAAAATCCCCTTACCTGGTTAGAGGCCAGGAGAATCTAGGGTCTCCTTTGTCCACTCAGGGAGAAGAATGGGGTTTGTGAGCTGGTGCAGAGAAGAAAGCCTAGCTTGAAGGGCACTTTATTTCCATCCTAGCCATGCCAGACTAGTAAGCCCTGCCTTTAGACTGGACTTCTTCTGGTCTTATCCTCTGCTTATAGGTTATTTAAATCATGGCAGATTTGGCCCTCAATTTTACATTTGCTTTTATATCTGTCCTTATTCTAACCTTTCCCATTGATGCACCAGTTCTTTCAGGAAGCTGAACACAAACAGTTGATTGCAAGTCTGATGAATCCAGACTTTCTAGTAGCTGTCACTTTTACCATATCAATTTGTAAGGTGACTTCAGAGGTGACCTGTGAAATCTTTTACTCAACAAACAGATGGGGATCTTTTCCCATTTATTTCATGTGGCCATATTTCCCTTTTCACCACCTGAAATGTTTCCTGGGGCAGCTCAATTCTACCATGCACCATTTAAGTTTGAGAGTTTTGTGTTGTAAGGTGGATGTGACCATTTCTGTGTTATGGAGTGAGGCTCTCAAGGGACAGCGAAGGGGCACTGCCAAGAATAAGGGTCAGGAAAAATACCTTGTTGGCGAGGGGTTAAGGAAAGGAAGGAGGAGAGGCAGTTGCTGTTGCTGCAAAGCTTGCAAAAGGCAATTTCAGTCACAGACAGGTAATGTGCAGATTCTGCTTTTCCCTTGAATTTCAGTCCTTGCTTGCACAGTGCTTTGCTCCAGTGGTGGACTGATTTGAGCTGCTTCCATTTCTTCTGTGGGTAATGGCATTGGACATGGCACTTGGTACCATGGTCTAGTTGTGAGGTCTGTTGGGACAGGTTGGACTTGATGATCCTTGGGGTGTCTTCCAACCTTGGTTATACTGTGAATGCTATGAGGACAGAGAGAAAGAGCTAAAGAAGGACATAACAGCAATAGCAGGAATGAGCAAACTCTTCTTTCCCTTTCATGTTCAGGTCCTAGCAAGATTTTGCTCTTTTCCCTGACGTCAATCCCCGGCTATGACCTGTGAGCTCCTTCCGACCCTCTTTGGTCGCCTTTGCCCCGGCTGAGAGCTGGTGGGGTGTTGTGTCAACTCTTTTACATTTTATGAGGCTATTTCTGCACTCTTAAATACTGCAAACTGTGGCAAAGGGTAAATCAGAAGCGAAGTCGTGGATCCTGGAAGCAGAGACCGTGGATCCTTTCACAGCAAAAGAAATTTTAAATGAAAGCACTCCATCCCAAACTCCCTGCTGCTTGTGGGAAGGGAGATGGCACAAGCCACTTAGTGAGCTAGCTGATGAATTTTCAATTTCTTTCACAATATTATTTAAATATATTTTATTCCCCTCCTCCCCTTCCCTCCCCCCCCCCCCAAGTCTGAATAATTCTGAACAATCTTCCTTGCCACCACCAAGATTCAATGTTTATTAAACAACTTTCCACACACAAAAAAAGAGATTTTAGCACTTAGAGGCAGACATTCTATTATTTATTTTTTTTTTGGTCAAGTGAATGATCTCTGAGAATTCCAGGCCTGATCAACATGTGATTTGGTGTAATTAGGGAGTGATCTGAAGAACAGAAGCGTGTGGGAAGCGGCTGGTTTGCCTCTCCTGAAGAAACTTCTCTCTCCGCGTCGCTGTAACGCGAAAGGTTTTCCTCTTGAAAAGGGTTGGGGGGTGGGGGTTGGGGGGTGTGGAAAAAAAGTTCTAATCAACTTCTGTACATTATGTAGAACTTCATTTTCTAAACTCTGCAAAAGAAAGTTTCATATTTAATGGGGTGTCATGAATTATTCCATTTATTATCTACTTCCTCCTTTCAAAGACATGATCTGGATAAAAGGCGGGGTGAATAATTTCAAGAAAATACAATCCATTTTTAATGGGAAGGTGCAAACTACAGATTCTCATGACTATTAGCAAGTAGAGAGGAAACAGAATTTTACTTGCAAAAACTCATCAAACTCTTGCAAAGATAAAATACATGACATACTTTAATAAAGAAGAACACAGCCAGCTGAAGTTTTTTCCCCCCACCGCCACCACCTTTTCTTTCTTTTTTTCTATGCAAGTTGTTGTTTTTGCTAAGTTGGGCCCTCGCGGTTTTCTGGTGCTTTCATTTGGGTTTGGAGCACAAGCCCTATGAAGAGAGGCTGAGGGAGCTGGGGTTGCTTAGCCTGGAGAAGAGGAGACTCAGGGGTGACCTTCTTGCTCTCTACAACTACCTGAAGGGAGGTTGTAGACAGGCAGAGGTTGGTCTCTGCTCCCAGGCAACCAGCACCAGAAGAAGAGGACACAGTCTCAGGCTGCGCCAGGGCAGGTTTAGGCTGGATGTTAGGAAGAAGTTCTACACAGAGAGAGTGATTGCCCATTGGAATGTGCTGCCTGGGGAGGTGGTGGAGTCACCATCATTGGAGGTATTTAGGAGGAGACTTGATGGGGTGCTTGGTGCCGTGGTTTAGTTGATTAGGTGGGTTGGGTGATAGGTTGGACTCGATAATCTTGAAGGTCTCTTCCAACCTGGTCTATCCTATCCTATCCTATCCTATCCTATCCTATCCTATCCTATCCTATCCTATCCTATCCTATCCTATCTATCCTATCCTATCCTATCCTGTCCTGTCCTGTCCTGTCCTGTCCTGTCCTGTCCTGTCCTATCCTGTCCTGTCCTGTTCTGTTCTATTCTATTTCTCAATGGCTCAACAATATTTAGCATTGAGTCATAGAATCGACAAGGTTGGAAAAGCTATAAGGTCTTTCCAGGTTGCTCTCCGTGTTGAACATCCCCAAGATTATTTCTGTTGCTTTAATGTAGATAATCATTTTCCTGTCTTAGTTTCTAGAAAAACTGAGGGAAAGGAAACAAAAGAAATAAAAATGAAAACAGCCCAGGGTAAAAATTCTGAGTAGCCCAGTCAGTGTCAGCCTTTACTCTTCAGGAGTCTCATGTTCCATGTGCCTGGCTACCAAAACACCATGAGTTGGTGGACTTTCATCTCATCCATTACAATTTCAAATTTAAATCACTCTTGCATCCCCAAAGGGCAAGACAATCACAGGGAGCTGCAGCTACCATTGCATGTTTCAGATAAATGCAGTATCACAGTATCACTAAGGTTGGAAGAGACCTCGAAGATCATCAAATCCAACCTGTCATCACAGACCTCGTGACAACTAGACCATGGCACCAAGTGCCACATCCAATCCTCTGCTGAGCACCTCCAGGGATGGTGACTCCACCACCTCCCTGGGCAGCCCATTTCAATGGCTAACAACTCTCTCAGTGAAGAACTTTCTCCTCACCTCCAGCCTAAACTTCCCCTGGTGCAGCTTGAGACTGTGTCCTCTTGTTCTGGTGCTGGTTGCCTGGGAGAAGAGACCAACCCCCTCCTGGCTACAACCTCCCTTCAGGTAGTTGTAGAGACCAATAAGGTCTCCCCTGAGCCTCCTCTTCTCCAGGCTAAACAATCCCAGCTCCCTCAGCCTCTCCTCATAGGGCTTGTGCTCGAGGCCTCTCCCCATCCTCATTGCCCTTCTCTGGACACGTTCAAGAGTCTCAATGTCTGTCTTAAATTGAGGGGCCCAGAACTAGACACAGGACTCAAGGTGTGGCCTAACCAGTAAGACAGTGCAGGAGCAATACACATCTGCCTTCTGTTTGGACGACATCCCATAAAGTTGAAGCATCTCCAGCATGCAAAAAGACTCTGAAATAAAGACCGAAAGTCTGATTTGCTTTGCTATAATCATCACTTCCTGATTGTCCTCACAGTGAATCCTTCTGAATCATGCAAAAACCTCTCTCTTAATCCCCGAGTGGTCTATTTGTCCTTAGACTGCTGAGTAAGTTCTGCTGGGGACTGGAGCAAGCTGTCATAAACAAAAGCACAAATACTGTGGGAATTGATCATAGCAATACTATAATAAATGCAAAGCCTGGCATAGGGGTTTGTACTAATTCATATGTGGTGGGTTGAAATTTCCACACACCCCAGCATAAACTTTGCCAGACCAGCTCAGT
Source organism: Picus viridis (assembly GCA_033816785.1). Lineage (NCBI taxonomy): Eukaryota > Metazoa > Chordata > Aves > Piciformes > Picidae > Picus > Picus viridis. The sequence goes on along the minus strand of CM066581.1, from coordinate 15,511,607 downwards.
TGGAAGCAAATGGAAGCTGTATTTACAAGCAGAACTCCAATCTGCAATGGAATGCAATGAATATTGCATTGATTGAATATCACAAGCCCTATGAAGAGAGGCTGAGGGAGCTGGGGTTGCTTAGCCTGGAGAAGAGGAGACTCAAGGGTCACCTTATTGCTCTCTACAACTACCTGAAGGGAGGTTGTGGACAGGCAGAGGTTGGTCTCTTCTCCCAGACAGCCAGCACCAGAACAAGAGGACACAGTCTCAAGCTGTGCCAGGGGAGGTTTAGACTGGATGTTAGGAAGAAGTTCTATACAGAGAGAGTGATTGCCCATTGGGATGGACTGCCCAGGGAGGTGGTGGAGTCACCATCACTGGAGGTGTTGAGGAGGAGACTTGATGGGGTGCTTGGTGCCATGATCTAGCTGTTTAGGTGGGTTGGATTGGTTGATAGGTTGGACATGATGATCTTGAAGGCCTCTTCCAACCTGGTTTATTGTATTGTATTGAATATGTACAAAATACACAGTAGTCACAATATTTACAGATATTTGCAATTAACAAACAACACAAGAACCCCCTGGTCAAGAAGACCAGGGATGCTGTCCCTCTGCCCCCCTAACCCCTGTCCAAAAGGGAGAATGGAGGAGAGAGAAAAGTAGTGGTTAGACTTCACCAAAACAATGCAGCCAAGGTCAGGCAGAAGGAGATTAGTCTCCCTTCAGAGCACAAAGCAGGGAGAGGGAGAAGGAGAGGGAGAGGGAGAGGGAGAGGGAGAGGGAGAGGGAGAGGGAGAGGGAGAGGGAGAGGGAGAGGGAGAGGGAGAGGGAGAGGGAGAGGGAGAGGGAGAGGGAGAGGGAGAGGGAGAGGGAGAGGGAGAGGAGCCCCCAGAATGTTTTGGTACAGCCAGTCTCACGGCAGATATTTCTCTTATTGTTTAGAATTACCTTTGGTTTTCCTTTTTACACCTGACAGTGATTCATTCGATTTATTATATCCTTTTCCTTTTCTGCTGAAAAAAAAATGTGTAACCAAATTTGAAAGGCATAGCCTAAAGCTACCACATTCTCAAGCACCAGCTTGAGAAGACCCAGCAAGTAAATAATTACCATTATCTCTTCCTATGCTGCGAAAGCAGCTTGCAGAGGAATTCTCCGCCGTCGTGAAAGTCGCAGGTGGAAAAGGTTCCTAAACCCAGATATTCCCATCTCTCAGGCCTGAAATAAAAAGAGGAGAGTTGAGAAATACTTCGTTTTGGTGAACAATAGTCTGCAAAATCTGTTTGGAATTACTTTATTATTATTACTATTATTAACAAATAGAATTTGTTTAGAAATAAAGTGAGAAAGATGTCTGGGGTTGGTTGGTTTGATTTGTTCTTTTTTTTTCTCTCCTCGTGCTCGAATTAATCACAGGTGTGTGTGCTCTTGTGTGAAGAATATTTTTTTCTCTATCAGGGTGGCATTTTGATCTTTATTTTTAGTGCTTTCTTTGCCTTTATGGGCTCAGGGGCAGAACGTCCCTGAAAGTTCGCTGCTCCGTTTGTATCCCTGCGTTCCGGGTTAACGATGCTTCTTAATTATCGCAGCGCTTACGTTCCTTTTCAAGCACATTTTTCCCCCGCGCCGCCCCTTTGATGTTTATAATTGATTAATTTTTCATTTTGTGTAGTATTAAAGTGGCAGAGCAGGCTCTGAACAAAAAGGAAGCCACTTCGATGTATCCGCTGGTTGCGGGATGCTGCTGACATGTTTCGCATCCACCTTTGATTGCAGGACTTAGGTTAAAGAGGGGTTTGACAGCAGGCAGAGACTGTGAGGCAGTAGATGAGAAACATTGCATTGCTCATATGTAACATAATTGAAGGTGATTGTAGCTATATATATGGTATCAAGTCCCTATACATTTATTTTGCTGATATGTAACTTAATTGAAAGTTATTGTAGCTATATGTATGGTATCTAGTACCTATATATTGATTTTTGATATGTAACATAATTGAAGGTGATTGTAGCTATATGTTTGGTATCAAGTGCCTATACATTTATTTTGCTGATAAGTAACTTAATTGAAAGTGATTGTAGCTATATGTTTGGTATCAAGTATCTATATATTTATCTTGGGGGCCTCTTCCAACCTGGTCTATTCTATTCTATTCTATTCTATTCTATTCTATTCTATTCTATTCTATTCTATTCTATTCTATTCTATTCTACTGATATGTAACTTAATTGAAGGTGATTGTAGCTATATGTTTGGTATCAAGTCCCTATACATTTATTTTGCTGATATGTAACTTAATTGAAGGTGATTGTAGCTATATGTTTGGTATCAAGTCCCTATACATTTATTTTGCTGATATGTAACTTAATTGAAGGTGATTGTAGCTATATGTTTGGTATCAAGTCCCTATACATTTATTTTGCTGATATGTAACATAATTGAAGGTGATTGTAGCTATATGTTTGGTATGAAGTGCCTATACATTTATTTTGCTGATAAGTAACTTAATTGAAAGTGATTGTAGCTATATGTTTGGTATCAAGTCCCTATACATTTATTTTGCTGATAAGTAACTTAATTGAAAGTGATTGTAGCTGTATGTTTGGTATCAAGTCCCTATATATTTATCTTGGGGTCCTCTTCCAACCTGGTCTCTTCTCTTCTTCTCTTCTCTTCTCTTCTCTTCTCTTTCTCTTCTTCTTCTCTTCTCTTCTCTTCTCTTCTCTTCTCTTTCTCTTCTCTTCTCTTCTCTTCTCTTCTCTTCTCTTCTCTTCTCTTCTCTTCTTTCTATTCTACTGATATGTAACTTAATTGAAGGTGATTGTAGCTATATGTTTGATATCAAGTCCCTATACATTTATTTTGCTGATATGTAACTTAATTGAAGGTGATTGTAGCTATATGTTTGGTATCAAGTATCTATATATTTATTTTCTGGTTTATTTTCATTGTTCTATTGATATTTCTGAAGGCATAGCTCTGTGAAGCTTTTCATATTTGAAACAACCCCCCCAAAAAAAAATCAGAGTTCTTACAAGAAGTCAGTTTCAAGTGGCCATCATTCCCTCCCCGGTTCAAATTGTGACACAACATTTGTTGTTTACTGTTTCGAGTAGGGAATTCTTTTGATGATATCTGGGAGGAGGGGTTGGTGGATTTTAGGCTTTTTATGCTTTTTGTGTTTAGGACTTTTTTGCAGTATAATTTAGATTAAACCCCAGCACTCCACCCCAATCTAATTTAAGTCTCAGCCTTGGCAATCAAGAACTCTGATGTGCACGCTAACCATCTATTACTATTTAATGGCATTTACTGTACTTTCATATCTTTCTTTAATGAGATTACTATAGTCTACAATTTAACACATTACCTTCAAGTAAATATTTCATTAAAAGAAAAGTATTTAAACGGGCAGTCTTTAAACTAGGATTAAAGAGGGCTGTGCCTTGAGTCAGTTAAAGAGCTTTGTAAGGGTAGCAGTGCGTGCTGAAAAGGTGCCGAGTGCCTTGACCAGCTGAGGGCATGACCCACCAAAGGGCTTGTGTGTAGAAATTTTCCCACTGAACTCAGATACTCAGACCACTGGGATGTATTTTCAGGTCAGCTATGTCCCTAGCTTCAGTGGCTTGCAGCCCAGACACATGAAAATGAGGATTTCAGCAGCGTGAGTACCTGGGTTTGTAGCCCTGTCGCCTGGATCACAGCATTGCTGCATGCAACAATCAGATCTGCAGCTTCCAGACTTACCAAACTTTTCAATCAGTGCTTCTTAGAAAGAGAGTCTGGCCATTGGAATGGGCTGCCCAGGGAGGTGGTGGAGTCACCATCACTGGAGGTGTTCAGGAAGAGACTGGATGGGGTGCTTGGTGCCATGGTTTAGTTGATTAGGTGGGGTTGGATGATAGGTTGGACTCGAGGATCTCAAAGGTCTTTTCCAACCTGGTTAATTCTATTCTATTCTATTCTATTCTATTCTATTCTATTCTATTCTATTCTATTCTATTCTATGCTATGCTATGCTATTCTATCCTATCCTATCCTATCCTATCCTATCCTATCCTATCCTATCCTATCCTATCCTATCCTATCCTATCTTATCCTATCCTATCCTATATTTATTCCTATTCTATTCTATTCTATTCTATTCTATTCTCCTATCCTATCCTATCCTATCCTATCCTATCCTATCCTATCCTATCCTATCCTATCCTATTCTCCTATCCTATCCTATCCTATCCTATCCTATCCTATCCTATCCTATCCTATCCTATCCTATCCTATCCTATCCTATCCTATTCTCCTATCCTATCCTATCCTATCCTATCCTATCCTATCCTATCCTATCCTATCCTATCCTATCCTATCCTATTGCTCCAAAAGACCCTGCAGATGTGCTAGCTGTATTTTACATGGGGGTCACTACGGGTATTGCAAAGTTGAGCAGTCCAGCTATAACCAAACAAGAATTCCTCTTTCAATTCTGAGGGAGGACAGCCTGAAATTACAAACTCCTGGATTTGTAGAGTTTTGTGCAGTGTGTTTGTTTTGACCTGGTGCATGTCTCTTGTTTTCTCTTGGTCAGGAAATGAAGGTGCCTCCTCGGTTACGTTTTTGTTTACGTGCAGGTCAAAACACAGAGCAGGAGAAGTGCTCACATATTTGATGCAATTTTCATTTACCTGCAGATTCATAGACACACAAAGTAGGAGGGGAAAGCAAAATAGATTTGTTCAAATGAAGCAAAAAAAATGATAAATATCTCCATTATTCTCCCACAATTTTGCGGTCGTTATCTAAGGCATTTATATCAGTCGCCGACTTGCCAGCTGCGGGAGGAAATCCCAAGTGGATGAAACCTATTTGAATGCAGTTTTAAAACATTACAATAATTGGTAGAGTAATTATTTTACACTGGAAGTACACTTTAATATTTCATATACTATCGTTGTTTAATCCGTGCCGGATTGTGCTTGACAAAGCGGGATTGCTCCGGTACACTTGTACTGCGTTCAGCAGCTGGCACCAGCCTACACTGCTAAACAAATCCTATGAACCCTGAGATTAAAACTAACTCTGGGATTAAAACTAACAATAAGACAGGTCACCTGAAACCAGCAGACTTCTGCACTTACATTCCTTGCCTGTAATTGACCACATCAGACATGAGGCGTGGAGAGTCAGGCTCTGTATGCTAAGACCAGTTTGTGCCTCTACTGACTAAGACCAGTTTGTGCCTCTACTGACTATCTAACACCAGTTCTTGCCTCCTTTTTTTCCCCTTCTTTTCTCTCTTTAAGTGTAAAGTGTAGAACAAATCCAAGCTTCTTGTGAAGGATTTTCAGTTAAAGGGAATGTAATAAAGTGCTGTTGCGATCTCCTAGCGCTGCTTAAGAGTCTTGTAGAAGTCCAATACAACAGCACCTGAGATGGCAACAAGAAGTGTTTCCCCTCCTATTTTGTGCCTATAAAGCTGCAGGAAGATTACCATTACATCAAATATGTGAACGCTTTCCCTGCTTTGTGCTTAACCTATATGCAAACCCACATACACAAGAAGTGTCTTGTAAAGGTCCAATACCACAGCACCTGAGATGGCAACAAGAAGTGTTTCCCCTCCCATTTTGTGCCTATAAATCCACAGGGAAATTACAATTGCATCAGATATGTGAACGCTTTTCCTACTTTGTGTTTAACCTATGTGCAAACCAAACCAACATAAACAAGAAGTGTCTTGTAAAGGTCCAATACCACAGCACCTGAGACGGCAACAAGAAGTGGGATTTCACTAGCCTCACTGGGGGTTAGTGCTTATGATTTTTCCATGGGTAAAGTCAGCTCAGAATCAGGTGTCTGTGATTTCTCAGTATGACTCTGGATGGAATGTTAATAACACAAAGAAAATTATGTAAGTGGATGTATAGTTTAGAAACCATCAAATGCCTGCAGCAATACCCAGGTAAAAGTAAAGCAGAGTGTTAGTAGTAGCAGCAGGGTTTTGTTTCCAGGCTTGCAGAACCACATTCAATAAACAGCTGCTTCCACCCGTGTGATGTTAAGACTACATGAAAGCATCATCTATAACATGAGACCACTACAATGACAGCTTTAACTGGTGGTCATTATTTATTTGTTGGGAAAAGAAAAACAAAGAAGTTAAAAAAAATATTCTTCTGACCCCACCACGTCACAGACTGTGGATTTTTCAGCACTTCATGGATAAAATACTCCATGGTGTAGGACAAATGCGTGATGCCCATTAATACAGGTCCACTAAGTGGACCTCAGTTCACTGTTCTCCCCACGTAGCAACAGCATTCCAGTAAGGGCAGGTCTGGGGGTGCAGTCAGAGGAACAGTGGGAAATTCCGGGATTAAAATAACCCAACAAGGCTGATTTAAATTACAACCAGGTTAATTGCTCTCCGTTTTAACCACAAACAGAGAATGTCCTCCACATTTTGCTTTAAAAGGAATTGTTTTAATAAAATCCACCTGCAGGCTTTTTCCTTCCCCACGCACACATCTGTGAGGAACGGAGACTTTGGGTTTGTATTCACCTCACGCTTCCAGTTTGAAAATTAAACACAGGTGACTGAGCTCTCTGCTCCTTTCCAGTTCCACCAGTTTCAGCGCTCGCAAGGCAGCGTTTGCGTGGCTTGGTCACGGCGGAACTCCAAAGCCGGAGTCAGCTGCCGCTTAAGGAGCGCAGCCTCATAAGGAGTGTGTAAACGGTGCGAAGCCGGCATTTAATCGGTGCCGGCTGCTTCCTTTGTTCTGCGCTCACGTTGTGCTGCTCTGCCAGCTGCCTGCCTAACACATCCTGCCTGCAGTTCCCCACCTTGCCAGTAGATGCCCCCAGAGACCATTGAACAGAATCACAGACTCGCAGCATTTCAGGGGCTGGAAGGGACCTCGAAAGCTCATTCAGTCCAACCCCCGCCAGAGCAGGATCACCTACGCCAGATTACACACGAACGCTTCCAGACAAGTTTTGAATATCTCCAGAGAGGGAGACTCCACAACCTCCCTGGGCAGCCTGTTCCAGTGTTCTGTCACCCTCACAGGGAAAAAAATCTTTCCTCCTATTTATATGTGAAACTTCCTATGCCTCAACTTCCACCCATTGCCCCTTGTCCTGTCATTGGGCACCACCGAGAGAAGCTTGGCTCCATCCTCTTGGCACTCACCCTTTACATATTTATAAACACTGATGAGGTCACCTCTGTCACGTCTCTGCTCCCAGCTAACCAAAGCCCAAGCTCCTTTCAGTTCCACTTTGTGAAGTGACAGAACTGTTCAAAGGCAACCTAAAACTGGCCTGGATACAATTCAGGGGGCGGGGGAATAAAGTTGCCTCTTTCATAATAGGTGATGGTTTATTAGGTGGTAAGGTTTGGAAGGTTTAGTGTAAACTAGTTTATTTATGTGGTGGAAACACTGCTGGATTTCATCAAATAAGTCACGTGTGATTATTTAGGGATCAGGTCTTGATATTGATAGCAGAAATAAAGTCCTCTTCAGTTACGGACAGCAGGACATGTGCTTTTTAACCTCTCATTTCACATGCCTGGCATCAGGGAAAGCAGGATGAAAAGGATTTTGAGGGCTGAGGATTCACCTGGGGTTTACCTCAAGATGTCAGGAAAAGTTTACTTCTGTCACCTACACCACTGCTCTGCTCAAAAGCACTGCTTGCTGGATAAAAAGGACGCTGGCATTCTCAACCAGCACCACTCTGACATCTGAAACAACTCCAGAATTTGTTGCAGTGTCGAGCTCTCCAAGGTGTCACAAATCCCATTCATCCCCATAACATCCTTCATTTCTAGCCCTGTTTGATTGTTTGGGTGCAATCAGTCCCTTGTGGCTGGTATATTGCAGAAACTTAAGGAAACAATAGTGTTGGTGGGTTTTTTTCCCATGTTTTGTGTGTTTTCTGGTTTTAAGTATAACTGAGGGACAGCTTTTATCTTTCTGCCTCTATAACTGGAAGGGTTCTGCAGTGGGTAGCTGCACTGTTGGTGAGTTGCAGTCTGTTCTCTTTGCCTAAGACAAAAAAACGTGTCCTGTACCATATGACTACATCAGCATTATTTCAGTTTCCTTATTAACTGGGATGGGATTTAGTAAAGCAGTATTGACACTAATTGTTAGAATTGCCCTGTTTTACTGGAGGTTTTATTTTCCTGTATTAGTTTGCTAATAACTCTGGCTTGTGGGGAAAATGTGCTTTGGCTGCAGGTAAAATGCATCAGTCTGCAGGAAATAACACCTTACATGGACACAGGTTTTTCTCTTTTGATGAATATGTTGGTGCTGTGCTCAGAGAGTGTTAACAGCTAACTGAATGATGCTTTGTTTGGTCACTGTTGAGATCTTTCAGCAGTACTTTCTTGTTTGCAAATAAACAAACATGCAGGTGGGTGGGTGTTTGCTATACAGGTCTTTAGTCCACTGCTCCGAGTATGTTACTGTAGGATCCTATTTGAGGCCTCCAAAGGAATGGGTAGGAATTTTTTTAATCTAGATTCAGCTCATTTTTGAGTTGGAATATTAAAACAGTGAAAACCCAAACCAAACCCAACCCCAAACAATCCATACACCGAGCAGAGAATCCACTGAAGCGTGCAAACAAAATACCTTGGCATTATTTTTAAGCAGTACACTCTGCATCTGATGTATGGCAAATGAAGCAAATTCTGACAGATTAAATGTTTAAAGATCTTCCTGATTTACTTTTCTAAAGATAAATGTTACAGGCAGGTTTGTTTTTTCAATCTACTTTCGTCCCCCCCCCCCCCCCCCCCAATGTATTTTCCCTTGTTGTTCAATCTCAACCCCCTCCCACCCCCACCCCCGTTTACAGATTAAACATAAATTCAGTACTGCCTGGTCTAAAATCACATCAAGATTGGGTAATATTTTCATGCTCAGTCCTGCAACTGAGATGGAAAATAGATAACTAAATAGAGTGATAAAAAAGATATATTTTAAAAGATGTATTTTAAAATATATGTATATTTTTTTTATATATATATATAAATATATATAATAGAATATATATAATAGAATATATATAGATAGAATATATATAAATAGAATTTATAGAATATATATGAATATGTATAAAGTAGAATATATATAGAGAAAAAAATATATATAATAGAATATATACAGAGAGAATATATATAAAAAATATAATTTATATTATATATGTATATATAAAAGAGAGAGAGAGAGAGATACATAGATAGATAGATAGATAGATACATAGATACATACATACATACATACATAGACAGATTAAGGATTGCTGTGCATCCAAGTCATCAGCTTTTATTTTAACCACATGAAATATTCACTGGAATTTAGCTAAAGACATTTTTTTGCACATCACTTCCACCTTAATTAGCATCCTTAAAGGACTGCAGCAGCTCTTTTTGGGGCTGGAAGTATTAGTCTCATTAGGCTGTCATTTAGCAGGAGCTCACCTGAATTGATTATCTATATTACAAACCTCACTTTTCAGCATTCTGTATTTATTTTTTTCAAGCTGCTGAGAGTTTGAAGCTAAATGGATTTTAAATGAAATGGGGGGGGGGGGGCACTTGATGAAATATACACAATAAAATAAACACATTTTGCTGGGACAAAGGTTGGGTTTGTTTTCTCAGACCAGATACCTTTGCTTGCAAACTTTTAGGTAGAATCATAGAATCATGGAATCATAGAATCAGTCAGGGTTGGAAGGGACCACAAGGATCATCTAGTTCCAACCCCCTGCCATGGGCAGGGACACCTCACACTAGATCAGGCTGGCCAGAACCTCATCCAGCCTGGTCTCTGCACTTTAGCGTTGCAGGCAGTCCCACTGGACTCACAGTTTACTCCAGGGTACGACACAGTGATTGTTTCATGCCCTCCCCACACACACCAAAAAAAAAGAGAGAAATATTTTGATTACTTCCATAGCTCCCCAAAAGGTATATTACCTCTTGAGAATATTTGGGTACATGACTCTTTGAGATGCACATCTTATCAGAGTTTATGAAGGTGATGGCTTTGATAGAAATCCCTCACTGCAGCACTTAATTTGAAGATCAGAAATGACCCAACTTCTGCAGCAGTGAACCAGTAGCAGGTGAAGCTCTACACTAAATAGAAGAAAAATTAATATCTAATGATTCTGGCATAGCATTTGTTTGACATCTTAAACCAAGCCATCACATTCCTATAGCAAAGCTATTTAACATATACATTGTTCTGATGTGTGGAATGAGCCTCATTTCTTTCCCCCGCCCTGCCCCGTGCACTGTTTTAAAGCAAACTCAGAGTTCATTGTGTTTTCATGAACTAATGTAAATGGGGGGTGTGTGTGTGCCATCAGTCAGCCTTTCTTACCAGTACCAGCTAAAGAATATCAGTGTATTTTTAACACCTTTTTTTATATATATATATATAGAGAGAGAGAGAGAGAGAGAGAGAGGTATTTGTTCATTATTGCCATATTTACTTCCCTAGGATACGGCATTTTAGCAGAATGCTTTCTGGGGGAGGGGGCAGGAAATTACCCTTTCCCTGCTGCTGAATTGCAGAGGTCCCTTCTTGAAAGGCTCTTTCACTGATCTGTACTTATTTGGTAAGGTGGAAGGCAGAATACAGGCTTAAAGGCTTAAAATCTCTCTTTCTTATTCCCAGTAACAGGAATTCATACAAGAAGAACATCTGCATAGACATGCTGCGACAGGGTTATCACGAGTCCTTCTCCGAGCTCCTCACTCTGATACAGAAGTGGAATGCCTTGAGGGAGGCTGCAGGGCCTGGGTCAGACATATGGCAGCAGAAGTCCCTGGAGGAGCAGCCTGATAAGCTGGATCAGCTTTACCACTTCCTGACCAGGGCTGAGGGGGCCCAGCGAGCAGGTAAGTGGGGGGGATTGTGGGTAGCGGAGCAGCGGGAGCCGCAGCCGCCGGTGCCTGGGGGAGCTTCCAAATTGTTTCATGTATGAATTTGAAACGTTCCTGCATCTTAGCACATTTCAGCCTTAGTCAACTAAGCTGTATTTATGGAGCAAATGGTGAGGGGCTGCAGACAGTGGGAGAAGGTTTTTGTGAAGGGGGGGGAAGAAAAAGGGGGGGGAAGATGTCGAGCACGTTGTGGATACCAGCAGAAACGTTTGATGTATTTATGGCTTTGATAACGTCTCAATTATTTTTGCCTCCCGGTTTCATTATTTATTGTTTTCCCCTCCCTATTGATTTGAGTAGCTGGGCTTGTATTAGAAAAATTTAATAGGTGGAAGGCTGTTTCCCACAGTAATAGTTTTATAAATCTGATTTTATTAAATACCCTGTCTGCTAACTGTGTTTGGATTTGTGACTGACTTAAAAAGGACTGTGAACACGTCAAATAAAATACAGCACACAGATGTAACATGCCACCTGTGAATTACTAGATATTAGTGAAGACATAATTCCAAATTACTGTATTTTCCTCTATTGCCCTACTATTTACTAAGCACTCATATTTATCATTTCCATTTACTATAAATAGTAACATAACTTACTCTGTCTTTCTCCTTTGGAATGATGGTAGGGACGGAGGCAGATAAAGCTCTGCCTGCAGTGCTGCTTCCTGGCTGAGCTGATTCCACTACAGTTGGCTTGATTCAAATTGCATTGGGATGGTCACAAATACAAAAATGCACAGTGTAGCTTGTGGGTTTGGAACTGAAGCTTTTTAACTGAGCTCTGGAAACAGCTTCCTTTAGAAAAGGAGCAGCAAACAACCAACCATCCCTTTCAGCACTTACCCCAAAAAAAGTGTATACTTTACTATGAAAGCCAAAAGCTGTGTTTGTTTATTGTCATTCACTGTGATTCTAGGTAGGCAGTCTAGCCAGCCCATGATTGGAGGGAGTCTTCAGATTTGTCTGGGGTGTGACTAAAACCTGCCTGGGCACCTCTATAGCTCACAGGAATACAAGAGAGAAGTTTTGCACTCAGACTGCCGTGACAGAAGTGTGCTGCCAGCAATATAGAATAGGATAGAATAGGATAGGGTAGGGTAGGATAGGATAGGATAGGATAGGATAGGGTAGGGTAGGGTAGGGTAGGGTAGGGTAGGGTAGGGTAGGGTAGGGTAGAGTAGGGTAGGGATAGGATAGGATAGAGTAGGATAGGATAGGATAGGATAGGATAGGATAGGATAGGATAGGATAGGATAGGATAGGATAGGATAGGATAGGATAAACCAGGTTGGAAGAGACCTTTGAGATCATAGAGTCCAACCTATCATCCAACACTATCTAATCAACTCAGCCATGGCACCAAGCACCCCATCCAGTCTCTTCCTAAACACCTCCAGTGATGGTGACTCCACCACCTCCCTGGGCAGCCCATTCCAATGGCAAATCACTCTTTCTGTGAAGAACTTCTTCCTAAAAAGACATCTTTCCCCCCCCCCCCCCCCCCCTTCACAAAAGCCTCTCCCACTGTTTGCAGCTCCTCACTGTTTGTTCTATAAATGCAGCTTAGGCTTAGTTGACTAAAGCTGAAATGTGCTAAGATGCAGGAACATTTCAAATCCATACATTTGATATTCAGAAAGTAGTAGATGTGGCTTGTCATGATGGGCCTGCTTCCTGCAGCTGCTTGAGGAGGGCGTTTGGCTTCCCTTCAGTGCGTGATATTTTGCAGCGTTACTGACTGCTACGTGACAGCAGAGTGGGCAAACGCGCCCCCAGAGAGCCAAGGTGCTGCTGACTCTGCAGTTTCTGTCCCTATGAAAGGCAGGGGCCCATGGCAGAGGGGTTGGAACTAGATGATCCTTGAGGTCCCTTCCAACCCTAACAATTCCATGATTCTATTCTGTAATTCTACCCACTGAACCCAGCATTTCTTACGTGCTGGGCTCTCCAAGCCTTTCACCTCTCACAGAGACAAGGTGCCACCAGTTATCTGATTGATTGTACCTTGCCTCAAGGAGGGAATTTCTTCCCGCTTTGCCTGTTGAAAGAAAATAACAAGTAGGTGCCAGTAGACCCAGCAAGCATCTTTGCTGAAATGCTATGTGAATATATAGTTAGCTTTCTATTTCCTGCCCCCCTAGTTTCAGCACAAACCTTTGCACAAATCTTTCACTTGTGTTAACTGAGCCTTGAGTCACCTGGCATGTGAAGGGGTGGATGCTGATTGGTGCTGCAGGTGTTAGAGCTGGCAGTGCTGTGAAGATAACACATGAATTATACAGCTCATCAAATACTAATTCGGTAGTTCCACTAATCCAGTTACTCTCTGATTCTAATCAAATTGCTTGGGGCTCTGGCTTATGATCTCCTGACAACTCTAGTTGACACCATTTAAGAAGTGTTCAGCAGTTCACCTCAGCTGGAACTCACCACGATGCAGCAGTCACAACAGCAGCTGACCTGCGTTTGCTCTTCAGCTGCCACCAGTTAAAGCTTAAAAGGCCGAAAGCGCGGGTTAGGGCTGCAGACTAAGGGTTTCATAGTGTGGGAGAGGTAATTGGTGTTAGGCTAGCTGCAAGTTTGCCTGTCTCAGTTATGCTCTCCTGAGGTTGCAGTTGTGTTGAAGAAGGGAGAGCAGGAGTAAATTAATGTAAAAATCACAATCTCCTTAGCCTCTAAGTTTTCTGAAGCTTCACCAAGGGCTTGGTTTTGAACCTGAAGTGGTAAGTGTAAAGCAAAACTTCATGTACTGTGTCAGCCAGTGATTTCCTCATTGGTTACTCAATTTTTTCCTCTCCTAATGTTTTTGTGTCATATAGTGTTGCTGTCTTAATGGCTAATATAAAGTAGAACTACTGCTCCCAAGTTTAGAGTTTAATGGTTGGTACCACAGTGCCCAGAGGAGACTCACTTTCCATACTTATAGAATCAACAAGGTTGGAAAAGACCTCAAAGATCATCAAGTCCAAGCTGTCACCCAAGACCTCATTGGTGGGATATGTTAATCTTTTTCATCTTTTGTCTTGTTAATAGTTTGTAGTTATAGGACACTACAACACTGGCCATAAATTGTTTGCTTGGACAGAATCAGCACCATCCATCATAATATGCAGCTAGCATCAAAGAGCAATTCTTTCCTGGCTTTGAAAATGGTGACATTTTGGTTATCAGCATTACATGGTAGAGGCTGTTTGCCTCCACAGACACCACTGAATGTTCTGTTCTCATTTTCAGTGGAGCATTTTTGACTGAACTCCAAATCATACAGGAGTGATCTTTTCCTCTTACATTGTCTGTTACTGATAGCAGGGCGTGCAAAGAAAATGTCTTTCTTTCTGTTCAGCTTAATCTCATTGCTGTTCTATTTGAATCCCTCCCAAGCATTTAAAAATAGAGAGCTGGCATTAAACCTTTCAGCTTCTCAGAAAAATAGCTGAGAGAGTTCTTTTGCCCTAGGTGCAGCCTTATTCTAAAACATACAGGTATATATATGGGCAATACTTCATTCCTATTTGGTCTTTTTCTGATGCAAATAATATAAATGTTTCTGACTTGGTGGATGAGAAGCTCAACAGGAGCCAGCAGTGTGCACTTGCAGCTCAGAAAGCCAGTCACATCCTGGGCTGTATCAAGAGAAGCATACCCAGCAGGTCAAGGGAGGTGATTCACCCCCTCTAGTCTGCTCTGCTGAGACCCCCACGTAGAGTACTGTGTCCAGTTCTGGAGTCCCTATTACAGGAAGGATCTGGAGGTGCTGAAAGGTGTCCAGAGAACGGCCACGAGGACAGTCAGAGGGCTGCAGCTGCTCTGCTATGGGGACAGAGTGGGGGAGTTGGGGTTGTTCAATCTGGAGAAGAGAAGGCTCTGAGGAGACCGAATTGTGGCCTTCCAGTATCTGAAAGGGGCTCCATGAAAGCTGGGGAGGGACTTTTTAGGGTGTCAGGGAGTGATAGGACTGGGGGGGATAGAGAAAAAAAAAATCAAAATGGGTAGGTTCAGATTGGATGTTAGGAAGAAATTCTTCACCATGAGGGTGGTGAGACACTGGCACAGGTTGCCCAGGGAGGTGGTGGAAGCCTCATCCCTGGAGGTTTTGAAGACCAGGCTGGATGTGGCTGTGAGCAACCTGCTGTAGTGTGAGGTGTCCCTGCCCATGGCAGGGGGGTTGGAACTGATTGATCCTTGAGGTCCCTTCCAACCCTAACAACTCTGTGATTCTCTAAGTCTATGACTACAAAACTGAGTAGCTTCTCATTATTTCTTGATCTTCCTTCATTATCATGGACTCATCTCTCTCTTTACTAGTTATGGTCTCAGTAGCTAGAAAAAAAGAGAGAGAGAGAGTTTAGCTCTTTAGATGTGTATAATTGTAGGGTTTTTCACAGTAGCATGCAGGATAGCTGCCAAAGCACAGCTTAGCATTTGAGGTTCACAGCTGTTTCTTGGCACATCTCTGGAAATGTTAGTTTGGGGTTTTTTTTCTCCAAAAGGATAGCTATCCTTTGAGGCTGTGGGATGGCCTCCTGATGGTACTGCTCAGAGTAATTTCACCTAAGTGCTGGCTTGTTGTTTTACTGTGTCCAGTTCTGGGCCCCTCAGTTTAAGAAGGACATTGAGATACTTGAACGTGTCCAGAGAAGGGCAATGAGGCTGGGGAGAGGCCTTGAGCACAAGCCCTATGAGGAGAGGCTGAGGGAGATGGGGTTGTTTAGCCTGGAGAAGAGGAGGCTCAGGGGAGACCTTATGGCTGTCTACAAATACCTGAAAGGTGGTTGTAGCCATGTGGGGGTAGGTCTCTTCTCCCAGGCACCCAGCACCAGAACAAGAGGACACAGTCTCAAGCTGCACCAGGGGAAGTTTAGGCTGGAGGTGAGGAGAAAGTTCTTCACTGAGAGAGTTGTTTGCCATTGGAATGTGCTGCCCAGGGAGGTGGTGGAGTCCCCATCCCTGGAGGTGTTGAAGAGGGGATTGGACGTGGCACTTGGTGCCATGGTTTAGTCATGAGGTCTGTGGTGACAGGTTGGACTTGATGATCTTTGAGGTCTCTTCCAACTTTGGTGATTCTGTGATTCTATCCCTTTGTAGAGCCATGACTCCCTAGCTCAAACTCAGTACTGCCTAGAGTTAGCAGGAGGGAGAGTTCAAAGCCACAGTTCAGCCTTGTCTGGCACTGAGGATTCCAAACTAAATGTCCTTGTGAGCAGGTGGATGATGCCCATACCCTACAACGAAACCAAATTCTTTTTGCCTGAGACCCATACAAAACTTGTTTTTCTCTGTGTGTCTGGATGGGTCACAGGGAAGCAGTAGGGACAGAGGCCATGCAGCTGGGAGGACTTTCGATTGTATTTTGGCATTTTCTGAACAGCACCCGGTGTGGTGTGTTACCTGAGGTAAGAGTGCAGGACGACAACGTTGCTGTTCCTCAGATGAAAACATTTTAGGAAGGATATTGACTTGCTGGAATGTGTCCAGAGAAGGACAACGAAGTTGGTGAGGGGTTTGGAACACAAGCCCTATGAGGAAAGGCTGAGGGAGCTGGGGCTGCTTAGCCTGGAGAAGAGGAGACTGAGGGGTGACCTTATTGCTCTCTACAACTACCTGAAGGGAGGTTGCAGCCAGCTGGGGGTTGGTCTCTTCTCCCAGGCAACCAGCACCAGAACAAGAGCACACAGTCTCAGGCTGCACCAGGGGAGGTTTAGGCTGGATGTTAGGAAGAAGTTCTTCACAGAACAAGAGATTGGCCACTGGAATGTGCTGCCCAGGGAGGTGGTGGAGTCACCTTCATTGGAGGTGTTCAGGAGGAGACTTGATGGGGTGCTTGGTGCCATGGTTTAGTTGTTTAGGTGGGTTGGATTGGTTGATGGGTTGGACACAATGATCTTGAAGGTCTCTTCCAACCTGGTGTACTGTATTGTATTTTTAAATTAAATTCTTTAAGCTGGTATTTGCATAGGGTTTTTTGCCACTTCAATGTAGCTGACTCTTTAGAATCCCTTCTTGGCTAACTGCTGGAGGTGTTCAGAAAAGGATTGGATGTGGCACTTGGAGCCATGGTTTAGTTGTCAGGAGGTGTAGTTCTGTTTGTTTGGGGGGGCGGGGGATGGGGAAAGAGATACTGTTCTCTAACTGGGTTTGTTCTTCTCTGCTGGATGTTGTACCACAGGAAAAAATGCAGCAGTTGCTAGAGACTGATGGAGGAGGTTTTGTAATTATCTTTTTAAAACATGTGAAGTGAATCTGCCCAGGAAAGAAGTGAAAACCACCTCGGAAATAGACTAGTGAAAATAGAACTGGCAGTAGGGTTGCTGTTGACTTCAAGAGAAGCAGCACTTCTTGGCAAGTGTCAGCAGTGTGTTTTCATTGCAATGGCTTGGAGCCTCCCTTTAGCATCCCAGGGCACCAGTTACTTGCCTTGGATCGTTATCATTAGAAAGCTTTATCCTTACTGGGCAAAATTATATCCTGGCCATTTCCTTAGCATCTTTGTGTAGACTGTCCACTGAATGTTCTCCTCATGTACCTGGCGATGTTGGGAGGGATGTGCTCTGTGTGCTCTCACACTCTCCCTGACCAGCATAACTGGCCAGGCACTGTCCAAGACAATTGGAGAGCAGTGGTTGTCTTTGTGCACTTCTCATTGTTATTCACCAGCAGGATAGTCATCAGAGGGTCACATTAAAGTTCATTCAATCAAAGCTGTGGCAGTAGCAGTAGTTCGCCTCAGGTCAGCTCCATCCCTTGAGATTTGTAGGGCACTACCTGAAGTTATTTGCCTAATTTTATGTAGCATTAGTGCCTTGATACTTTATAGCAAAGATTTCAAAGGCAACAAATCTGTATCTGGTGTTCTCCCCCGATGACAATCCAATTATCTCCCCTCTTACTGTTTTGTAACCATTTCTGTGCCTCCTCTGCTGTCTCCCAAGCTCCTTTTTGCTCAGCTGTAATCTCTACACAATGTGTATTGTTGTCATTACCTTAGTGGTTATAACTGCACTTTGCATTTCTCTGTTTGTGGGGCTATTTATGCACTTGGAATTGTCATAGGACCTTCTGCCTTTGATTTCTAAGGTCTTCTTTAAAAGTGCTCCTTTGTGCTGCAGTAGATCTCTTAAGTTGGGATGAGAGAGGTCACAATCAAGCTTTGGTCATTGAGAATAAAGGATCCTAGGTAACCTATATCTGTATCAGTGAGCTTGGAGGCATCCCAATCTGTCTTGCCTTTATCTGTACAGATGTGCTCACATTCATGCTTGTGTGTGCAGACTCAGATGGGTGTATATTAAGCCCAAACCAGGTCTGTTAATTCCATTCCAGTAACGTTTACAGAGATTTTTTGAGGCTGTTGTACCAATATAGTCTTAATTCCCAATGTATAAGTGAACTTTACATGATATACACTCCTGGGTATTCTGAATAGAGGTACCCAAGATCACAGTCTCACAGTACTTTAAAGGTTGGAGGGGACCTCCAGAGATAGAATAGAATTAACCAGGTTGGCAAAGACCTTTGAGATCATTGAGTCCAAACTATCACCCAACACCATCTAATCAACTCAACCATGGCACCAAGCACCCCATCCAGTCTCTTCTTAAACACCTCCAGTGATGGTGACTCCACCACCTCCCCAGGCAGCACATTCCAATGGCCAATCTCTCTTTCTATGAAGAATTTCTTCCTAACACCCAGCCTGAACCTCCCCTGGTGCAGCTTGAGACTGTGTCCTCTTGTTCTGGTGCTGCTTGCCTGGGAGAAGAGACCAACCCCCTCCTGGCTACAGCCTCCTTTCAGGGAGTTGTGGACAGCAATAAGGTCTGCCCTGAGCCTCCTCTTCTCCAGGCTAAACAACCCCAGCTCCCTCAGCCTCTCCTCACAGGGCTTGTGCTCCAAAGCCCTCCCCAGCTTTGCTGCCCTTCTCTGGACAAGTTCCAGCAAGTCATCATCCATTCCAACTCCCCTGCCAAAGCAGGACCACCCAGGGTACTCTGTATAGGAATGCATCCAGGTGGGTTTTGAATGTGTCCCGAGGTTTAGGCTGGATGGTAGGAAGAAATTCTTCACAGAGAGAGTGGTTGCCCGTTGGAATGGGCTGCCCAGGGAGGTGGTGGAGCTGCCCTCACTGGAGGTTGTTTAGGAAGAGACTGGATGGGCTGCTTGGTGCCATGGTTGAGTTGATTAGATGGTGTTGGGTGCTAGGTTGGACTCAATGATCTCAAAGGTCTCTTCCAACCTGGTTTATTCTATTCAACCCTTCTATTTCTGGAGCGGGCATGTAGCAGAACATGATGGTTTTTGAGTGGTGGAAGTAGGAGTAGATCTTCATTTTCATTGTATGGCTGTTAATAGTAGGTAAGATTCCTGACAGGTGCTGCTAATTTTGCATTTTTATTGTAACTTTTGTTTTTGAAGGGCTCTATGAGGAGGTATATGACAACCAGCTTCAGCTGGCCTGCTGTTTCACTGAGCCTGAGGACAAATGGCTAAGTAACTATTTCTATGAGCAATGCTTTAACACCGCTCAGCGAGTCAAAATAGATGGTGGGAAGAGAGAGGCACAAGCACATGTAAACATGGGCCTCATCTGTGAGGAGCAAGGTAAGTCAGTGAGAACATAAACCTGTGTTGTCTCAGCATTGGGACAATCACATCTGGCACAGCACTTTAACACGGAATGAAGCTGGAAATGGGGAGATTCAGGCTAGATGTGAGGAAGAAGTTCTTCCCCATGAGAGTGGTGAAGCCCTGGAATGGGTTATCCAGGGAGGTGGTTGAGGCCTCGTCCCTGGAGGTGTTTAAGACCAGGCTGGACGAGGCTCTGGCCAGCGTGATCTAGTGTGGGGTGTCCCTGCCCATGGCAGGGGGGTTGGAACTAGATGATCCTTGTGGTCCCTTCCAACCCTGACTGATTCTATGATTCAACACAAAATGGATTTGCAGCCGTAATTTAAAAGGAATTTTTTGGTAGTTGTTGCAGCTTCAACTGTCGCAGCAGGGATTAGGAAGACCCTTGGTGATGCTGGCCCTGTTTTGGCAGGGAGGGTTGGACCCAATGATCTCTGGAGGTCCCTTCCAACCTCTAATGTTCTGTGATACTGTGCAATCTAAAATCCTTCAGGCACCTGTTTCTCCTGCCATTCCACCTAGAGCTGAAAGCACTGTCAGGTGAAAAAACAATACAAAAGTTTGAAGAGAGCATTTGTTTAGCACAAAGGTTCTTTGGGTTCGACCTTATTTCCTTTTGCATGTTTTTGAGGCTGGCAATGCTGCTTTGGGCCACAGGTGTCTGATGTTAGTCTGACTTTCAGCCCTTCCCCTTGGGGAAATGGGGTCCTGATGACAATGATAGAATAGACCAGGTTGGAAGAGACCTTTGAGATCGTGTCCAACCTATCATCCAACACTATCTAATCAACTAAACCGTGACACCAGGCTCCCCATCCAGTCTATTCCTAAACATCTCCAGTGATGGTGACTCCACCACCTCCCTGGGCAGCACATTCCAATGGCAAATCACTCTTTCTGTGAAGAATTTCTTCCTGGCTGCCTAGGGGGTTTGTCTAGTCTCCCTCTGGAGATACTCAAAACCTGCCTGGATGTGTTCCTGTGTGATCTGCTCTGGCAGGGGTTTGGACTGGCTGAGCTTTCAAGGTCCCCTCTGGCCCCTGGCATTCTGTGATTTCTTTTCTGGATGTAAACATCTTGTACCAGTTCTCTCACCCAGCAGTGTACATTTCATTACTTGTGGGTGGAAGCTGTCTATATGTGCTTAGGACTGATTGCCTGGGAAGGTAAAGTTAAACAAGCGCTTGTGAGGATTGTCTGCCTCGGAAGCGAATCAATACATTCGCTGGGTAATTTTTGTGTAATCAAATTTAAAGTTCTTTGACTTTCAGCCTGGTCTCTGTCCTAAAGGCTGGATATAAGCTGATGTTCATTAATCTTCAAAGCTAAATATTTGAGGTGTTGGCAGTGTAGGCTTCAGTCGTGATGTTTGGATGCAGGCGATTGTGGACTGTGGGTATGTAAGGGTATGAAAACAATAATAGAGTAGCCTGCTACAGATACAAATGGAACTTTCTGCTTGGAGCAAATGTTGGTTTAGTGGCAGTTCTTTGCAGAATGAGGTGTTTGGGGTTTTTTTAACCTCTTGAAACTCTGCTTGTGAAATAAGGTCTATGTTTCCAAGTCACCTGAACGAGATGCTACTCATTTATTCTTGTGTCACAGAATCAACAAGGTTGGAAAAAGACCTCAAAGATGATCGAGTCCCACCCGTCACCCAAGGTTATGATCCTGTTCAATTGGCTGTGCTCACTCCTTAGTTTTTCTTTCTTTGGGACTGGTGATGAATTGTTTTATTACTTTATTAGTTGCTTTCTCATAGCTGTTGACCTGCTGATGTCACTTGATGCACGTTGAAAAAGCTGTGTCATCTTTTAATTGCTCTCTTTTTCCTCACATCAAATCCAGCATTACCTGTCTGTCTTGCAGTGACAGAAGCTTAAAGATGATTAATTAACACATTTGATGGTGATGTTCTAATACAGATGCATTGCTGTTCTTGCCTCAAGGCCCCCACCCTTATAAAAAGAAAGGTTAGGAGTATATTGTCTGTGGGACAATGGAGAAGGAAGAGTGTCTCTGAATGCTCTATGAACTCGAGAACTCTGAAGGAAGCAACAAAACTATCACCACATTCTTATTATTCTTATATATATATGTATCATTTTGCCCTCAGGTGATGCAAGGATCTCAACACTAACCTTTCAGACATCAGCAGCACAGGCAGACATTTCACAGGCCATCACTACTTTCTTAAACAAGTAAATAAAGCTGTGAGCTTTGAAGCACAATTTACTGCTAAAATCAGAGAGTCATAGAATGCTAGGGGTTGGAAGGGACCTCCAAACCCCCTGCAAAGCAGGACCATTTAGGGCAGATCACACAGGAGGACATCCAGGTAGGTTTTGAAGATCTCTAGAGAAGGAGATTCCTCTCTGGGCAGCCCATTCCTGGGCTTCATCTACCTCACAGAAAAGTTTTATCTCATGTTGAGATGGAATTTCTTGTGACTGAGTTTATATCCATTGCTCCTCATCCTATCACTGAAAAGAGACTGGCTCCATCTTCCTGACAGCACTCCTTCAGATATCTCAGCCTTCTCTTCTCCAGGCTAAAGGGCCCCAGGTCTCTCAGTCTTGCCTTGTAAGTGAGATGCTCAAGTCCTTTAATCATCCTTGTAGCCCTCCATGAAACTCTCTCCAGTGGTTCCCTGTGCCTCTTAGAATCATCATAGAATCAATGTTGGGAAAGACCTCAAAGATCATCAAGTCCAACCTGTCACCCAAGACCTCATGACTACTAAACCATGGCACCAAGTGCCACATCCAGTCCCCTCTTGAACACCTCCAGGGATGGTGACTCCACCACCTCCCTGGGCAGAACATTCCAATGGCTAACAACTCTCTCTGTGAAGAACTTTCTCCTCATCCTGAGCCTAAACTTCCCCTGGTGCAGTTTGAGCCGGAGTCCTCTTGTTCTGGTGCTGGTTCTTGAGCTGTGGAGCCCAGAACTGTACACTGTATTCCAGATGTAGTCTTGTGCTAACAGACTTTCCTGCCCTGCAGTTGTTCATGGGCACAGTTTGGGAGTGTTAGTTTAGGAGTGTTGCAGGGATTTGTCCCAACAGGCACTTTGCAAGCGGAGACCCTGTTTTGAAGGACAAGTGGGTTTCCAAGGAGAGGTGCATGTTCCCATACCTGTTGCAGTGCTTGGAAACATTTCTGCATACACTTAAATAATTAGTTTTGAGAAAGCATGTCAAATACCACACTGGAGTCCAATGAATAAAACCTTTGCAATGGATTCCAAATGTAAATCAGAGCCATGCCAGCAACTGCACATGCCTCGGTGTGAGAGCTGTGAGATGTGAGAATTGTGCCATTTATCTCAATGCAGTGGGGCCTTTGAATTAGTCATCACATTTATATTCTGCTAGCACATAAGGATCAACAGAAGTGGAGCTAATACTTTTTCTGAAATGCTTACAGACTGGAAAGACTCAAGGCTGGCAAAACTAGCAAGAGAAAGGGGCAGAAGGAAAAGCAAACGGCGATGTTAGATACCTCAGCAGTGATTCCTAAAGCGCACAGCTCATCCTAACCCAAAGTTTGCCTGCCTTTGTGGTTTTGGTTTGGATTGCAAGTCTCCTTAGTCCTTTAGGATATCAGGTAGTGATAGGGCTAGAGGGAATGGAATGAAGCTGGAGGTGGGGAGATTCAGGCTGGACATGAGGAGGAAGTTCTTCACCGTGAGAGTGGTGAAGCCCTGGAATGGGTTGTGCAGGGAGGTGGTTGAGGCCCTGTCCCTGGAGGTGTTTAAGACCAGGCAGGATGAGGCTCTGGCCAGCCTGATCTAGTGTGAGGTGTCCCTGCCCATGGCAGGGGGGTTGGAACTAGATGATCCTTGTGGTCCCTTCCAACCCTGACTGATTCTATTCTATTCTGGGACATTTCAAAAAATCTGCCATAGTCTGAAAATTAGTGAAGGATTTTGAAGTGTTCACTCCTAATCCAGTTCTGCCTTGATTATAATCAATGTTCAGCCTCTCTTGCTTTTCAGTCAGAGCAGATGACACCAAGCTGGGGGCAGGTGTTGATCTGTTAGGGCATAGGAGAGCTCTGCAGAAGGACCTTGACAGGCTGGACAGATGGACAGAGGCCAAGGGCATGAGATTGAACACATCCAAGTGCCAGGATCTACACATTGGCCACAACAACCCCAGGCAGTGCTACAGGCTGGGGGCAGAGTGGCTGGAGAGTGGCCAGGCAGAGAGGGACCTGGGGGTACTGGTTGACAGTAGGCTGAACATGAGCCAGCAGTGTGCCCAGGTGGCCAAGAGGGCCAATGGCATCCTGGCCTGTATCAGGAGCAATATGGCCAGCAGGAGCAGGGAGGTCATTATCCGCCTGTGCTCAGCACTGGTTAGGCCACACCTTGAGTCCTGTGTCCAGTTCTGGGCCCCTCAGTTTAGGAAAGATGTTGAGATGCTGGAAGGTGTCCAGAGAAGGACAACAAAGGTGGGGAGGGGTTTGGCATACAGCCCTATGAGGAGAGGCTGAGGGAACCGGGGATGTTTAGCCTGGAGAAGAGGAGGCTCAGGGGAGACCTTATTGTTCTCTAAAACTGCCTAAAGGGTGGTGAGGTTGTAGCCAGGCTGGGACTGGTCTCTTCTCCAAGGCAACCAGCACCAGAACAAGAGGACACAGTCTCAAGCTGTGCCAAGGGAGCTTTAGGCTGGATGTTAGGAAGAAATACTTCACAGAGAGAGAGATTGCCCATTGGAATGTGTTGCCCAGGGAAGTGGTGGAGTCGCCATCATTGGGGGTGTTTAGGAGGAGACTGGATGTGGTGCTTGGTGCCATGGTTGAGTTGATTAGATGGTGTTGGATGATAGGTTGGACACGATCTCAAAGGTCTCTTCCAACCTGGTTTATTCTATTCTATCTCCTGCCCCCAGCTTGGTGTCAATTTAGTAGGCCCTATTTAAGCCATGGCTGGAAATTGTTGGGTTTTCTGTATTTTGAATTGTTTATGGCAAGTGTTGTTTCAAGTAAAAACTGCTGTGTAAATAATTGAGAGGAACTCAGCATATGTCCAGGAGGATCTGCAGAGCAGAGGAAATCTGCACTTTTAATGGGAATTTCCCCAACTGGTTTGCCTTCAGGCACAACTCATTTATAGTCAGGTTAAAAAAAAAAAGAGAGAGAGAATGTTAATATTGCAAAATAAAGGACTATAAAGGCTTAAAAAGCCAAAAGATTAAGTTGCCTATCGAATTCCATATGCTTTTCACCGTGAATTTTGTGCCTTTAATTGCCTCAACCCAGGGTGCCTTTAGCTAGCACGTTCCCAGAATAGACCAGACCAGGTTGGAAAAGACCTTTGAGATCATTGAGTCCAACCCATCATCCAACACTATCTAATCAACTCAACCATGGCACCAAGCGCCCCATCAAGTCTCTTCCTAAACACCTTCAGTGATGGTGACTCCACCATCTCCTTGGGCAGCACGTTTCCACTGGCCAATCTTTCATTCTATGAAGAACTTCTTCCTAACATCCAGCCTAAACCTCCCCTGGTGCAGCTTGAAACTATGTCCTCTTGTTCTGGTGCTGGGTGCCTGGGAGAAGAGACCAACCCCCAGCTGGCTGCAACCTCCCTTCAGGTAGTTGTAGAGAGCAATTCCTAAGTGCCCCCAGAATAATGTTCACCTGTGAAAGGTATGGACCACATGCATCTGTTGCATTGAGATAACTTTGTCTGTGGTGCAAGTCTGCCAAGCACACTTACAGCACAATGAGGATTTGCTGTTTGCTCTATAGACCTGAGAAGTGCTGCTTTACAATCAGAAGCAACAGGCAAGTAAAGCAGTGGGACAGCATTTGTGCAGGGCAGTAAGTTCCTTCCTTCCTACCTGTGGAGAGCAGAAGTGTTACCGATAGCAGCATTGATGCATTTGAGCTATCTAGCCTCATTATTTAGTGCTATGCACCCACCATGAAGTGTGTAAACCAGTGTCTAGAGGTCTTCTTGCTGTTGGGTTCACATGCACTGGTCCAACCTAAAATGGATTATTGATTTTCATCATAGCAGCTGAAGCTAACTCTTCCTTATTCTTCTGCACTTACACCATTTCACAAAGCAGTTATAGACCCCTTTTTTTCTCCTGGTTGCTGAAGAACTGGATACATGGCTGGGAAAAAGTTGATTGTAGTGTATGATTTGACACATTTAAGCATCAAATTGCTAGGAGATGAAGTCTTCAGACACAAGACTTCTCTCTGTCAGTCACTGGCAGGCAGAAGCAGCCACAAATCCAGGTGGATTCTTGGGAAGGACAGACTTAAAAGGTTTATTAAATAATTGAGGTCCTCCTCATGCAGGTTCAGACTGTAGCTCCCAGATAAGTAATGACATCTTTTCACAGGGTTGTTGCAGAGGGATCTAGAGGTCCTGGGACATGTCCAGAGAAGGGCCATGAGGATGATCAGAGGGCTGGAGCTCCTCTCCTATGAGGACAGACTGAAAGTGTTGGGGCTGTTCAGTCTGGAGAGAAGGCTCAGAGGTGACCTCATTGTGGCCTTCCAGTATCTGAAGGGGGCCTACAAGAAGGCTGGGAAGGGACTCAGGCTCTCAGGTAGTGATAGGACTAGGGGGAATGGAATGAAGCTGGAGGTGGGGAGATTCAGACTGGACATGAGGAAGAAGTTCTTCCCCATGAGAGTAGTGAAGCCCTGAAATGTCCAGGGAGGTGGTTGAGGCCCCATCCCTGGAGGTGTTTAAGCCCAGGCTGGATGAGGCTCTGGCCAGCCTGGTCTAGTGTCAGGTGTCCCTGCCCATGGCAGGAGGGTTGGAACTGGATGGTCCCTGTGGTCCCCTCCAACCCTGACTGATACTATGATACTATGAATTAGCAGGTACTGCACTGAATTGATAATACAGGAATTAGGTGTTCACAGGCTAAAGTGTATCCTTAAAGCCTGAAAACCTTCTGAACATGCAACACAAAAGCAAAAAGGGCCTGTTGGGCTCATAAATATCTCTGTAGAGTTGTTACTCTTATTTTTAGGAGGTGCTGGTAGGCAATGAAGATCTTTAGAATAAAGAACTCGGGCAGAATACTGTGGGGTTCTTATTTTCACTTCTGGATAAGACATTGTGTAAAGGAAAAACTTTGGTTGTTCTTCAGGTGATTTAAATCAAGACTTATTATTAAGCACAGAGAGATAATAACATTCTTTACAGTAGGAAGAAGTAAGCAGGCTTGCTGAAAGCCTCCTTAATCCTTTTACCATCACCACCACTTTCCATGTCTAATTGTTCACGTGGAAAATGTTTGGGGTCTGATATAACACCTGGGGACAAGGCTGTAGTCTTACTTTCTAATGAGAAGCTCTTCAGAAATACTCACAGCAGTGCATAAGAGCTATTTCTAAATGTTGTAATTGGTGTTTTCCTTAAAAGCTTTGACTTAATGCAAAAGGAAAATAATCATAGAATCAACCAGGTTAGAAAAGACCTCAGGGCTCATCAAGTCCAACCTATTACCTAATACCTAACACCTCCTGACAACAAAACCATGGCTCCAAGTGCCACATCCAAACCTTTTTTGAACACCTCCAGGGATGGAGAGTCCACTTCCCAGGGCAGCTCATTCCAGTGGCAAATTCCTCTTTCTGGGAAGAACTTTCTCCTCACTTCAAGCCTAAGCTTCCCTTGGCTCAGCTTGAGACTGTGTCCTCTTGTTCTGGTGCTGGTTCACTGGGAGAAGAGACCAATCCCCACCTCCCTACAATCTCCTTTCAGGTAGTTGTAGAGAGCAATAAGGTCACAGTAGCACCACGGTTGGAAGAGACCTCGAAGATCGAGTCCAACCTGTCACCACAGACCCCATGACTAGACCAGGGCACCAAGTGCCACATCCAATCCCCTCTTGAACACCTCCAGGGACAGTGACTCCACCACCTCCGTGGGAAGCACATTCCAATGTCGAATCACTCTCTCTGTGATGAACTTTCTCCTCACCTCGAGCCTAAACTTCCCCTGGCACAGCATGAGACTCTGTCTCCTTGTTCTGGTGCTGGTTGCTAGAAAGAAGAGACCAACCCCTTCCTGGCTACAACCACCCTTCAGGTAGCTGTAGAGAGCAATGAGGTCTTCCCTGAGCCTCCTCTTCTCCAGGCTAAGCAACCCCAGCTCCCTCAGCCTCTCCTCACAGGGCTGTGCTCCAGACTTCTCCCCAGCCTCGTTGCCCTTCTCT
This sequence comes from Picus viridis, assembly GCA_033816785.1. Taxonomy (NCBI): domain Eukaryota; kingdom Metazoa; phylum Chordata; class Aves; order Piciformes; family Picidae; genus Picus; species Picus viridis. The sequence continues at coordinate 15,483,826 of CM066581.1, read as the reverse complement.
GGACAATGTCCTCCTTAAATGGTGGAGCTCAGAACTGGACACAGTACTCAAGGTACTGTGCATTAGTTCCCTTTCTTGGGTATTTCTTGACTGCAAAGTTAACTTTCAAACAGATCACAAAATCACTGAGCAAGTGCTGCTGTTGCTTCCCCTGACCTCTGGAAGCCATTGTAGCAGAAGTATTTTAGAACTGCTCGATGTCCATTCAATGTGCAGCACTTGAGGGATCTGTTTGTATACACACTCCTGTAAGAATCCTGTTAATGTGGGGGTTTTCTTTTGGTCTGGAATGTTACTCTGTTTGCTTTATGGGGACCTTCCTGGGACTGTGACATTTAATGAAGAGATCTCTTTAAAGTATTGATAAGCCATGAGTAAATTATACTGTGTTTGATCTGCGTTAAAGATTCAGAGTCCAAGGTCTTTGAATAGAACTTAGAATAAAAATGTAATTAGGTTACATCCCTAAAGTCTGATATATCTTTAAACAAGACTGCAAATGAAACTTTATTAAAGCTTCAAATGAATTATTTCTTTGCTTTTTTTAAATTCTTCTTCCCTCCCTCTCTTCTTTCCCCCCCCTTCTCTTTCATGTCCATTACTGACACTGCTGCTTGTATTTTTACCTGTCTTTTCCAGAGTATTTTAATTATTTACTGCTTGATGAGTAGTTCTGAGCTAAAGCTCCATTCAAAGCTGCCTGCTCACTAACAGCTTTTAATTTTATTATTTTTAATATTTTTTCTCTCCCCCTCCCTTGCTACAAAGCCTTGCAAGGAAGGTCTTGGACTGCTGCAGCCAAAGCAGCAGTTGTCACAGGAACACAGGATCTTAGGGGTTGGAAGGGAGCTCCAGAGCTTGAGTCCAATCCCCCTGCCAGAGCAGGACCATAGAATCCAGCACGGGGCACATAAGAACACATCCAGAGGGGTCTTGAAAGGCTCCAGAGGAGGAGACTGCACAACCTCTCTGGGCAGCCTGTTCCAGTGCTCTGTGAGCCTCACAGTGAAGAAGTTCCTCCTCATGTTGAGGTGGAACCTCCTGTGCTGTGGTTTATATCCATTATGCCTTGTCCTATCACAGAATCACCAAGGTTGGAAGAGACCTCAAACGTCATCGAGTCCAACCTGTCACCACAGACCTCATGACTAGACCATGGCACCAAGTGCCACATCCAATCCCCTCTTCAACACCTCCAGGGATGGGGACTCCACCACCTCCCTGGGCAGCACATTCCAATGGCTAACCACTCTCTCTGGGAAGAACTTTCTCCTCACCTCCAGCCTAAACTTCCCCTGGTGCAGCTTGAGTCCATCATCAGTAAATTTGCAGATGACACCAAGCTGGGGGCAGCAGTTGATTTGCTGGAGGGCAGAGAGGCTTTGCAGAGGGACCTCGACAGGCTGGACAGATGGGCAGAGTCCAATGGCATGAGATTTAACACATCCAAGTGCCGGGTTCTGCACATTGGCCACAACAACCCCAGGCAGTGCTACAGGCTGGGGTCAGAGTGGCTGGAGAGTGGCCAGGCAGAGAGGGACCTGGGGGTGCTGGTTGATTGTAGGCTGAACATGAGCCAGCAGTGTGCCCAGGCAGCCAGGAAGGCCAGTGGCATCCTGGCTTGCATCAGGAACAGTGTGGCCAGCAGGAGCAGGGAGGTCATTCTGCCCCTGTACACTGCACTGGTTAGGCCACACCTTGAGTACTGTGTCCAGTTCTGGGCCCCTCAGTTTAGGAAGGATGTTGACTTGCTGGAAGGTGTCCAGAGAAGGGCAACAAAGCTGGGGAGGGGTTTGGAACACAAGCCCTATGAGGAAAGGCTGAGGGAGCTGGGGTTGCTTAGCCTGGAGAAGAGGAGACTGAGGGGTGACCTTATTGCTCTCTACAACTACCTGAAGGGAGGTTGTAGCCAGGCAGAGGTTGGCCTCTTCTCCCAGGCATCCAGCACCAGAACAAGAGGACACAGTCTCAGGCTGCGCCAGGGCAGGTTTAGGCTGGATGTTAGGAAGAAGTTCTACACGGAGAGAGTGATTGCCCATTGGAATCGGCTACCCGTGGAGGTGGTGGAGTCACCTTCACTGGAGGTGTTCAGGAGAAGACTTGATGGGGTGCTTGGCTGTATGGTCTAGTTGTTGGGTGGGTTGGATTGTTTGATGGGTTGGACGCGATGATCTTGAAGGTCTCTTCCAACCTGGTGTATTGTATTGTATTGTATTGAGACTGTGTCTTCTTGCTCTGGTGCTGGTTGCCTGGGAGAAGAGACCAACCCGCTCCTGGCTACAACCATCCTTCTGCTAGTTGTAGACAGCAATGAGGTCTCCAGGGTGCAACTGAGCAGAGCCTGTCCCCTCCCTCTTGACCCCCAGCCCTCAGATACTTATAAACAAACTTTCCTGGAGGCAGTGTTGCCTTGTAGTAATTGACAAGGAAGCAGTTTTTCCAGAGGTGCCTTGTCAAGAGAGAGTGAGAGCTGATGAGGTTGAGTGTGCTCAGACAGCAACAGTCTGTAGAAGTCCTCGGTAAATCAAACGTTGTGAAGCTATGAATAAGAATGTACCTTACTCTCTTTAGAGCAATTCAAGTTGGATGGGACCTCAGCAGGTCATTAGTCCAACCTGCTACTCAAAGCATGGCTCTGAAGTAGATTACCCACACAGCAGCACAGCTCTGGCGCTGGAGCATTGCATCTTGATGGCCGCACCCATAGAGTGGCTGTCAACGGGTCCATGTCCCAGTGGAGGCCAGTGACAAGCAGAGTCCCTCAGGGATCAGTCCTGGGACCAGGCTTGTTCAGCATCTTTGTGGGTGCCATGGACAGTGGCATCGAGTGCACCCTCAGCAAGTTTGCTGATGACACCAAGCTGTGTGGTGCAGCAGACAGCTGGAGGGAAGGGATCCATCCAGAGGGACCTGGACAGGCTGGAGAGGTGGGCACAAGCCAACCTCATGAGCTTCAACAAGACCAAGGGCAGGGTCCTGCATCTGGGTCGAGGCAATCCCAGGCACAAATCCAGGCTGGGCAGGGACTGGCTGGAGAGCAGCCCTGAGGAGAGAGACTTGGGGGTGCTGGTGGATGAGAAGCTCAACAGGAGCTCTCAGTATGCACTTGCAGCCCGGAAAGCCAATCAGATCCTGGGCTGCATCAGGAGAAGTGTGACCAGCAGGGCAAGGGAGGTGATTCTCCCCCTCTACTCAGCTCTGGTGAGACCTCACCTGGAGTACTGTGTCCAGGTCTGGAGCCCCTATTACAAGAGGGATGTGGAGGTGCTCGAGCGTGTCCAGAGAAGGGCCAGGAGGATGATCAGAGGGCTGGAGCACCTCTCCTGTGAGGACAGACTGAAGGAGTTGTGGCTGTTCAGTCTGGAGAAGAGAAGGCTCCCAGGTGACCTCATTGTGGCCTTCCAGTATCTGAAGGGGTCTACAGGAAGACTGGGGAGGGACTTCTCAGGCTATCAGGTAGTGATAGGACTAGGGGGAATGGAATGAAGCTGGAAATGGGGAGATTCAGGCTAGATGTGAGGAAGAAGTTCTTCCCCATGAGAGTGGTGAAGCCATGGAATGGGTTGTCCAGAGAGGTGGTTGAGGCCCCATCCCTGGAGGTGTTTAAGCCCAGGCTGGATGAGGCTCTGGCCAGCCTGATCTAGTGTGAGGTGTCCCTGCCCATGGCAGGGGGGGGTTGCAACTAGATGATTCCTGTGGTTCCTTCCAACCCTGACTGATTCTATGATCTGATACTAACCTTAACGTTGAGAGCTGGCAAAAGTAAGGGGAATAGCGTAGAATCTGGATCAAATGCAATCACTGTTTTACAAAATTATTTAAACCAAGGCAAGCATTTGACATGAGCTGGCCAAAAAGAAAAAAAAAGAGATTTAGCAAAACTAATCTGCTGCAGTGTCACTTTCTCCATTTGAAAGATAATGATCATATTATTCTTTGAGATTAAATAGTAATATAACTCACGTTCAGTTGGCTCTATTGAGCTCAAAAAGCCCTCCAGTCCTGTAAAACAGAGCTGCAAAGCATGTGCCATGCTTCACTATTCACCACTGCATTTTCAGCTCCCCCACCCCCTCCCCCTCTCATTTGGGTATTAGCCTGTAGACACCCAAATGATGGTGAAACCTGAAGTGTGAGCAGCCCACTCTGTGAGCTTGCAACTGCTCTTCTCCAGAGCCTGGAGCCTTACCTTGTGAGCTTCCTGAATGCATTTCACTTCTTAGGCAGGCTTTGCATATAGAAAGCACTGTGATGCTTTACAAACATGAAAGAGGAAGGTCTGAAAAGAGGTTGTGGACAGGTGGGGGTTGGTCTGTTCTCCTAGGCAACCAGTGGGAGAACAAGAAGACACAGTCTCAAGCTGTGCCAGGGGAAGTTTAGGTTTGAGGTGAGGAGAAAGTTCTTCACTGAAAGAGTACTGTATTCAGTTCTGAGCTCCTCAGTTTAAGGACATTGTCCAGAGAAGGGCAATGAGGCTGGGGAGAGATCTGGAGCACAGCCCTATGAGGAGAGGCTGAGGGAGCTGGGGTTGCTTAGCCTGGAGAAGAGGAGGCTCAGGGGAGACCTTCTTGCTCTCTACAACTACCTGAAGGGAGGTTGTAGCCAGGTGGGGGTTGGTCTTTTCTCCCAGGCACCCAGCACCAGAACAAGAGGACACAGTCTCAAGCTGCACCAGGGGAAGTTTAGGCTGGAGGTGAGAAAGTTCTTCACTGAAAGAGTAATTGGCCACTGGAATGAGCTGCCCAGGGGGTGGTGGAGTCCCCATCCCTGGAGGTATTCAAAAAAGGATTGGGTGTGCCACTTGGAGCCATGGTTTAGTTGTCAGGAGGTGTTAGGTAATAGGTTGGACTTGATGATCCCCTGAGGTCTTTTCCTACCTATCTAGGATTCTCTGAAGGTTACCATGAAGCAAGAATTCCCTTCTCTTTAAAAGAGGTATGTTGTCATTCAGCTGGTGTTCAGTGTTTGCCATGTTCTCTAGATTAAAACTGACATGTATCAAAAAGTGTTTGCCTGTATACAATCAAACAATCAGAAGGCATCTGACAGTGTCACTCTCATAAACTACCTTAATCTAACAAGACAGAAGGATTTTAATTGTAAACCAAGACTTTCAGTGTTGGCTCCTTTGAACGTGAGGACAAACAAGTTAGTGGGATTTTCATGCAGGACCTCTTCAGCTGTCAGGAGTTTGTTTGCTGGACACTGATCTTGGAAGAGTACATTTTTATTTAGTTTGTTCTTATTCTACTTTGCACTTGGGCAAAATGCTGCTAAGCATTTCCAATGAGTGTTGCAAAGCCTTCAGAGATTCTAGATTGCACCTCAGACCTAAACTTCTTTTAAAATGCCTGAAATATGAACCTTTCTTTCCACATTTAAGCCTAAAGCAAGGGAAAGATTGGTGATATAATGTAGTTCGGATAGCAAAACAGCAATTACAGGAATCTTTCTAATTTCTGAGTTAAGGGTTGCACCTAGTGCAAAATCACTCTTTGATTTATTGTTGTCTTTAGAATTATGGAGTAGAATCACAGAATCAACAAGGTTGGAAGAGACCTCAAAGATCATCAAGTCCAACCTGTCACCACAGACCTCATGCCTACTAAGCCATGGCACCAAGTGCCACGTCCAATCCCCTCTTGAACACTTCCAGGGATGGGGACTCCACCACCTCCCTGGGCAGCACATTCCAATGGCTAACAACTCTCTCTCTCTGGGAAGAACTTTCTCCTCACCTTGAGCCTAAACTTCCCCTGGTGCAGTTTGAGCCTGTGTCCTCTTGTTCTGGTGCTGGTTGCCTGGGAGAAGAGACTAACCCCCACCTGGCTACAACCTCCCTTCAGGTAGTTGTAGAGAGCAATGAGGTCTCCCTGAGCCTGCCCTTCTCCAGGCTAAACAATCCCAGCTCCCTCAGCCTCTCCTTGTAGGGCTTGTGCTTGAGTCCAAGGGACTTCTGCACAACTGTTTTGATCTCAGGAGCCCAAGGTGGTTCAGCCTCTTACTGAATGAAACCCCTTGCTTTGAGATTCTTATGAGCTTTTTTCCTTCTTTCTCCCAACATATCTCTGTTAAAGACTCACAGATGTTAGAGACTATATACACTTACCTGTAGGTATTGGCCCCTATTGGAAACTGGGACAGATTCTTAACTGTTTCATCATGAAACTTATAATTATTGTACCTGAAAGTAGGAGACTGAAAGTAATAGAAGTAGTTCAAGCAGTTAAGCTGATATGAAAGCCTATATAATTTCAAAATAGTAGTAACCTTTCCTTTCTTTTCCCCTCTCCCTTTTGCTACCATTAACTATTGCTCCAAGCAGA